>JBBPBS010000177.1:645116-679364 GCA_037974835.1 Cicer judaicum
ATTTAGGTCATTTTCGTCCTCCCTACACTTAATCTTATCCAATTAGGGTTATTAACCAATCCTGTGCATCCAATAGGTGTTTTGTGTCATTGGATGAACATTTAGGTCATTTTCGTCCTCCCTACACTTTATCTTGCCCATTTAGGGTTTCTAACCAATCTTATGCATCCAATAGGTGTTTTTGTGTCATTGGTTGAACAATTAGGTCATTTTCATCCTCCCTAGGCTAATTCTTGTCCAATTAGGATTTTTAACCAATCTTGTGCATCCAATAGGAGTTTTTGTGTCATTGGATTAACAATTAGGTCATTTTCGTCCTCCCTAGGCTAATTCTTGTCCAATTAGGGTTTTTAACCAATCTTGTGCATCCAATAGTTGTGTTTGTGTTATTGGATGAACATTTAGGCCGTTTTCATCCTCCCTAGGCTTATGCTTGTCCAATTAGGGTTTCTAACCAATCTTGTGCATCCAATAGTTGTGTTTGTGTCATTGGATGAACATTTAGGTCATTTTCGTCCTCCCTAAACTTAATCTTGTCCAATTAGGGCTTCTAACCAATATTGTGCATCCAATAGGTGTTTTTGTGTCATTGGATGAACAGTTAGGTCATTTTCGTCCTCCCTACACTTAATCTTATCCAATTAGGGTTATTAACCAATAGGTGATTTGTGTCATTGGATGAACATTTAGGTTTTTTTCGTCCTCCCTACACTTTATCTGGCCCAATTAGGGTTTCTAACCAATCTTGTGCGTCCAATAGGTGTTTTTGTGTCATTGGTTGAACAATTAGGTCATTTTCGTCCTCCCTAGGCTAATTCTTGTCCAATTAGGGTTTTTAACCAATCTTGTGCATCCAATAGGTGTATTGTGTCATTGGATGAACAATTAGGTCATTTTCGTCCTCCCTAGGCTAATTCTTGTCCAATTAGGGTTTTTAACCAATCTTGTGCATCCAATAGATGTATTGTGTCATTGGATGAATATTTAGGTCATTTTCGTCCTCCCTACTCTTAATCTTGTCCAATTAGGGTTTTTAACCAATCTTGTGCATCTAATAGGTGTTTTGTGTCATTGGATGAACATTTAGGTCATTTTCGTCCTCCCTACACTGTATCTTGTCTAATTAGGGTTTCTAACCAATCTTGTGCATCCAATTGGTGTTTTTGTGTCATTGGATGAACATTTAGGTCATTTTCGTCCTCCCTACACCTAATCTTGTCCAATTAGGGTTTTTAACCAATCTTGTGCATCCAATAGGTGTTTTTGTGTCAGTGGATGCACATTTAGGTCATTTTCATCCTCCCTAGGCTTATGCTTGTCCAATTATGGTTTCTAACCAATCTTGTGCATCCAATAGTTGTGTTTGTGTTATTGGATGAACATTTAGGTCATTTTCGTCCTCCCAAGGCTAATTCTTGTCCAATTAGGGTTTTTAACCTATCTTGTCCATCCAATAGGTGTTTTGTGCCATTGGATGAACATTTAGGTCATTTTTGTCTTCCCTACAGTTTATCTTGACCAATTAGGGTTTCTAACCAATCTTGTGCATCCAATACGTGTTTTTGTGTCATTGGTTGAAAAATTAGGTCATTTTCGTCCTCCCTTGGCTAATTCTTGTTCAATTAGGATTTTTAACCAATCTTGTGCATCCAATAGGAGTTTTTGTGTCATTGGATGAACAATTAGGTCATTTTCGTCCTCCATAGGCTAATTCTTGTCCAATTAGGGTTTTTAACCTATCTTGTCCATCCAATAGGTGTTTTGTGTCATTGGATGAATATTTAGGTCATTTTCGTCCTCCCTACACTTAATCTTATCCAATTAGGGTTATTAACCAATCTTGTGCATCCAATAGGTGTTTTGTGTCATTGGAAGAACATTTAGGTCATTTTCGTCCTCCCTACACTTTATCTTGCCCATTTAGGGTTTCTAACCAATCTTATGCATCCAATAGGTGTTTTTGTGTCAGTGGACGAACATTTAGGTCATTTTCATCTTCCCTAGGCTTATGCTTGTCCAATTAGGGTTTCTAACCAATCTTGTGCATCCAATAGTTGTGTTTGTGTCATTGGATGAACATTTAGGTCATTTTCGTCCTCCCTAAACTTAATCTTGTCCAATTAGGGCTTCTTACCAATATTGTGCATCCAATAGGTGTTTTTGTGTCATTGGATGAACAGTTAGGTCATTTTCGTCCTCCCTAGGCTAATTCTGGTCCAATTAGGGTTTTTAACCTATCTTGTCCATCCAATAGGTGTTTTGTGCCATTTGATGAATATTTAGGTAATTTCCGTCCTCCCTACACTTAATCTTATCCAATTAGGGTTATTAACCAATCTTGTGCACCCAATAGGTGTTTTGTGTCATTGGATGAAAATTTATGTCATTTTCGACCTCCCAACACTTAATCTTATCCAATTACGGTTATTAACCAATCTTGTGCATCCAATAGGTGTTTTTGTGTCATTGGATGAACATTTAGGTCATTTTCGTCCTCCCCACAGCTAATCTTGTCCAATTAGGGTTTATAACCAATCTTGTGCATCCAATAGGTGTTTTTGTGTCAATGGATGAACATTTAGGTCATTTTCATCCTCCCTAGGCTTATGCTTATCCAATTATGGTTTCTAACCAATCTTGTGCATCCAATAGTTGTGTTTGTGTCATTGGATGAACATTTAAGTCATTTTCGTCCTCCCTAAACTTAATCTTGTCCAATTAGGGTTTCTAACCAATCTTGTCCATCCAATAGGTGTTTTTGTGTCATTGGATGAACATTTAGGTCATTTTCGTCCTCCCTACACCTAATCTTATCCAATTAGGATTTTTAACCAATCTTGTGCATCCAATAGGAGTTCTTGTGTCATTGGATGAACATTTAGGTCATTTTCGTCCTCCATAGGCTAATTCTTGTCCAATTAGGGTTTTTAACCTATCTTGTCCATCCAATAGGTGTTTTGTGTCATTGGATGAATATTTAGGTCATTTTCGTCCTCCCTACACTTAATCTTATCCAATTAGGGTTATTAACCAATAGGTGATTTGTGTCATTGGATGAACATTTAGGTTTTTTTCGTCCTCCCTACACTTTATCTGGCCCAATTAGGGTTTCTAACCAATCTTGTGCGTCCAATAGGTGTTTTTGTGTCATTGGTTGAACAATTAGGTCATTTTCGTCCTCCCTAGGCTAATTCTTGTCCAATTAGGGTTTTTAACCAATCTTGTGCATCCAATAGGTGTATTGTGTCATTGGATGAACAATTAGGTCATTTTCGTCCTCCCTAGGCTAATTCTTGTCCAATTAGGGTTTTTAACCAATCTTGTGCATCCAATAGATGTATTGTGTCATTGGATGAATATTTAGGTCATTTTCGTCCTCCCTACTCTTAATCTTGTCCAATTAGGGTTTTTAACCAATCTTGTGCATCTAATAGGTGTTTTGTGTCATTGGATGAACGTTTAGGTCATTTTCGTCCTCCCTACACTGTATCTTGTCTAATTAGGGTTTCTAACCAATCTTGTGCATCCAATTGGTGTTTTTGTGTCATTGGATGAACATTTAGGTCATTTTCGTCCTCCCTACACCTAATCTTGTCCAATTAGGGTTTTTAACCAATCTTGTGCATCCAATAGGTGTTTTTGTGTCAGTGGATGCACATTTAGGTCATTTTCATCCTCCCTAGGCTTATGCTTGTCCAATTATGGTTTCTAACCAATCTTGTGCATCCAATAGTTGTGTTTGTGTCATTGGATGAACATTTAGGTCATTTTCGTCCTCCCAAGGCTAATTCTTGTCCAATTAGGGTTTTTAACCTATCTTGTCCATCCAATAGGTGTTTTGTGCCATTGGATGAACATTTAGGTCATTTTTGTCTTCCCTACAGTTTATCTTGACCAATTAGGGTTTCTAACCAATCTTGTGCATCCAATACGTGTTTTTGTGTCATTGGTTGAAAAATTAGGTCATTTTCGTCCTCCCTTGGCTAATTCTTGTTCAATTAGGATTTTTAACCAATCTTGTGCATCCAATAGGAGTTTTTGTGTCATTGGATGAACAATTAGGTCATTTTCGTCCTCCATAGGCTAATTCTTGTCCAATTAGGGTTTTTAACCTATCTTGTCCATCCAATAGGTGTTTTGTGTCATTGGATGAATATTTAGGTCATTTTCGTCCTCCCTACACTTAATCTTATCCAATTAGGGTTATTAACCAATCTTGTCCATCCAATAGGTGTATTGTGTCATTGGATGAATATTTAGGTCATTTTCGTCCTCCCTACACCTAATCTTGTCCAATTAGGATTTTTAACCAATCTTGCGCATCCAATAGGAGTTTTTGTGTCATTGGATGAACAATTAGGTCATTTTCGTCCTCCCTAGGCTAATTCTTGTCCAATTAGGGTTTTTAACCAATCTTGTGCATCCAATAGGTGTATTGTGTCATTGGATGAATATTTAGGTCATTTTCGTCCTCCCTACTCTTAATCTTGTCCAATTAAGGTTTCTAACCTATCTTGTGCATCCAATAGGTGTATTGTGTCATTGGATGAATATTTAGGTCATTTTCGTCCTCCCTACACCTAATCTTGTCCAATTAGGATTTTTAACCAATCTTGTGCATCCAATAGGAGTTTTTGTGTCATTGGATGAACAATTAGGTCATTTTCGTCCTCCCTAGGCTAATTCTTGTCCAATTAGGGTTTTTAACCAGTCTTGTGCATCCAATAGGTGTATTGTGTCATTGGATGAATATTTAGGTCATTTTCGTCCTCCCTACTCTTAATCTTGTCCAATTAGGGTTTTTAACCAATCTTGTGCATCTAATCGGTGTTTTGTGTCATTGGATGAACATTTAGGTCATTTTCGTCCTCCCTACACTCTATCTTGTCCAATTAGGGTTTCTAACCAATGTTGTGCATCCAATTGGTGTTTTTGTGTCATTGGATGAACATTTAGGTCATTTCCGTCCTCCCTACACCTAATCTTGTCCAATTAGGGTTTTTAACCAATCTTGTGCATCCAATAGGTGTTTTTGTGTTAGTGGATGAACATTTAGGTCATTTTCATCCTCCCTAGGCTTATGCTTGTCCAATTAAGGTTTCTAACCAATCTTGTGCATCCAATAGTTGTGTTTGTGTCATTGGATGAACATTTAGGTCATTTTCGTCCTCCCTAGGCTAATTCTTGTCCAATTAGCGTTTTTAACCTATCTTGTCCATCCAATAGGTGTTTTGTGTCATTGGATGAACATTTAGGTCATTTTTGTCTTCCCTACAGTTTATCTTGACCAATTAGGGTTTCTAACCAATCTTGTGCATCCAATACGTGTTTTTGTGTCATTGGTTGAAAAATTAGGTCATTTTCGTCCTCCCTTGGCTAATTCTTGTCCAATTAGGATTTTTAACCAATCTTGTGCATCCAATAGGAGTTTTTGTGTCATTGGATGAACAATTAGGTCATTTTCGTCCTCCATAGGCTAATTCTTTTCCAATTAGGGTTTTTAACCTATCTTGTCCATCCAATAGGTGTTTTGTGTCATTGGATGAATACTTAGGTCATTTTCGTCCTCCCTACACTTAATCTTATCCAATTAGGGTTATTAACCAATCTTGTGCATCCAATAGGTGTTTTGTGTCATTGGATGAACATTTAGGTCATTTTCGTCCTCCCTACACTTTATCTTGCCCATTTAGGGTTTCTAACCAATCTTATGCATCCAATAGGTGTTTTTGTGTCATTGGTTGAACAATTAGGTCATTTTCGTCCTCCCTAGGCTAATTCTTGTCCAATTAGGATTTTTAACCAATCTTGTGCATCCAATAGGAGTTTTTGTGTCATTGGATTAACAATTAGGTCATTTTCGTCCTCCCTAGGCTAATTCTTGTCCAATTAGGGTTTTTAACCAATCTTGTGCATCCAATAGTTGTGTTTGTGTCATTGGATGAACATTTAGGCCGTTTTCATCCTCCCTAGGCTTATGCTTGTCCAATTAGGGTTTCTAACCAATCTTGTGCATCCAATAGTTGTGTTTGTGTCATTGGATGAACATTTAGGTCATTTTCGTCCTCCCTAAACTTAATCTTGTCCAATTAGGGCTTCTAACCAATATTGTGCATCTAATAGGTGTTTTTGTGTCATTGGATGAACAGTTAGGTCATTTTCGTCCTGCCTAGGCTAATTCTGGTCCAATTAGGGTTTTTAACCTATCTTGTCCATCCAATAGGTGTTTTGTGTAATTGGATGAATATTTAGGTCATTTCCGTCCTCCCTACACTTAATCTTATCCAATTAGGGTTATTAACCAATCTTGTGCATCCAATAGGTGTTTTGTGTCATTGGATGAACATTTAGGTCATTTTCGTCCTCCCTACACTTAATCTTATCCAATTAGGGTTATTAACCAATCTTGTGCATCCAATAGGTGTTTTTGTGTCATTGGATGAACAGTTAGGTCATTTTCGTCCTCCCTAGGCTAATTCTGGTCCAATTAGGGTTTTTAACCTATCTTGTCCATCCAATAGGTGTTTTGTGTCATTGGATGAATATCTAGGTCATTTCCGTCCTCCCTACACTTAATCTTATCCAATTAGGGTTATTAACCAATCTTGTGCATCCAATAGGTGTTTTGTGTCATTGGATGAACATTTAGGTCATTTTCGACCTCCCTACACTTAATCTTATCCAATTACGGTTATTAACCAATCTTGTGCATCCAATAGGTGTTTTTGTGTCATTGGATGAACATTTAGGTCATTTTCGTCCTCCCCACAGCTAATCTTGTCCAATTAGGGTTTATAACCAATCTTGTGCATCCAATAGGTGTTTTTGTGTCAATGGATGAACATTTAGGTCATTTTCGTCCTCCCTAGGCTAATTCTGGTCCAATTAGGGTTTTTAACCTATCTTGTCCATCCAATAGGTGTTTTGTGCCATTTGATGAATATTTAGGTAATTTCCGTCCTCCCTACACTTAATCTTATCCAATTAGGGTTATTAACCAATCTTGTGCACCCAATAGGTGTTTTGTGTCATTGGATGAAAATTTATGTCATTTTCGACCTCCCAACACTTAATCTTATCCAATTACGGTTATTAACCAATCTTGTGCATCCAATAGGTGTTTTTGTGTCATTGGATGAACATTTAGGTCATTTTCGTCCTCCCCACAGCTAATCTTGTCCAATTAGGGTTTTTAACCAATCTTGTGCATTCAATAGGTGTTTTTGTGTCAGTGGATGAGCATTTAGGTCATTTTCATCCTCCCTAGGCTTATGCTTGTCCAGTTAGGGTTTCTAACCAATCTTGTTCATCCACAAGTTGTGTTTGTGTCATTGGATGAACATTTAGGTCATTTTCGTCCTCCCTAAACTTAATCTTGTCCAATTAGGGCTTCTAACCAATCTTGTGCATCCAATAGGTGTTTTTGTGTCATTGGATGAACAGTTATGTCATTTTCGTCCTCCCTAGGCTAATTCTTGTCCAATTTGGGTTTTTAACCTATCTTGTCCATCCAATAGGTGTTTTATGTCATTGGATGAACATTTAGGTCATTTTCGTCCTTCCTACACTTTATCTTGTCCAATTAGGGTTTCTAACCAATCTTGTGCATCCAATTGGTGTTTTTGTGTCATTGGATGAACATTTAGGTCATTTTCGTCCTCCCTACACCTAATCTTGTCCAATTAGGGTTTTTAACCAATCTTGTGCATCCAATAGGTGTTTTTGTGTCAGTGGATGCACATTTAGGTCATTTTCATCCTCCCTAGGCTTATGCTTGTCCAATTATGGTTTCTAACCAATCTTGTGCATCCAATAGTTGTGTTTGTGTCATTGGATGAACATTTAGGTCATTTTCGTCCTCCCAAGGCTAATTCTTGTCCAATTAGGGTTTTTAACCTATCTTGTCCATCCAATAGGTGTTTTGTGTCATTGGATGAACATTTAGGTCATTTTTGTCTTCCCTACAGTTTATCTTGACCAATTAGGGTTTCTAACCAATCTTGTGCATCCAATACGTGTTTTTGTGTCATTGGTTGAAAAATTAGGTCATTTTCGTCCTCCCTTGGCTAATTCTTGTTCAATTAGGATTTTTAACCAATCTTGTGCATCCAATAGGAGTTTTTGTGTCATTGGATGAACAATTAGGTCATTTTCGTCCTCCATAGGCTAATTCTTGTCCAATTAGGGTTTTTAACCTATCTTGTCCATCCAATAGGTGTTTTGTGTCATTGGATGAATATTTAGGTCATTTTCGTCCTCCCTACACTTAATCTTATCCAATTAGGGTTATTAACCAATCCAGTGCATCCAATAGGTGTTTTGTGTCATTGGATGAACATTTAGGTCATTTTCGTCCTCCCTACACTTTATCTTGCCCATTTAGGGTTTCTAACCAATCTTATGCATCCAATAGGTGTTTTTGTGTCATTGGTTGAACAATTAGGTCATTTTCATCCTCCCTAGGCTAATTCTTGTCCAATTAGGATTTTTAACCAATCTTGTGCATCCAATAGGAGTTTTTGTGTCATTGGATTAACAATTAGGTCATTTTCGTCCTCCCTAGGCTAATTCTTGTCCAATTAGGGTTTTTAACCTATCTTGTCCATCCAATAGGTGTTTTGTGTCATTGGATGAATATTTAGGTCATTTTCGTCCTCCCTACACTTAATCTTATCCAATTAGGGTTATTAACCAATCTTGTGCAACCAATAGGTGTTTTGTGTCATTGGAAGAACATTTAGGTCATTTTCGTCCTCCCTACACTTTATCTTGCCCATTTAGGGTTTCTAACCAATCTTATGCATCCAATAGGTGTTTTTGTGTCATTGGTTGAACAATTAGGTCATTTTCGTCCTCCCTAGGCTAATTCTTGTCCAATTAGGATTTTTAACCAATCTTGTGCATCCAATAGGAGTTTTTGTGTCATTGGATGAACAATTAGGTCATTTTCGTCCTCCCTAGGCTAATTCTTGTCCAATTAGGGTTTAAAACCAATCTTGTCCATCCAATACGTGTTTTGTGTCATTGGATGAACATTTAGGTCATTTTCGTCCTCCCTACACTTAATCTTGTCCAATTAGGGTTTTTGACCAATCTTGTGCGTCCAATAGGTGTTTTGTGTCATTGGATGAACATTTAGGTCATTTTCGTCGTCCCTACACTTTATCTAGTCCAATTAGGGTTTCTAACCAATCTTGTGCATCCAATAGGTGTTTTTGTATCATTGGATGAACAATTAGGTCATTTTCGTCCTCCCTAGGCTAATTCTTGTCCAATTAGGGTTTTTAACCAATCTTGTGCATCCAATAGGTGTTTTGTGTCATTGGATGAATATTTAGGTCATTTTCGTCCTCCCTACACTTAATCTTATCCAATTAGGGTTATTAACCAATCTTGTGCATCCAATAGGTGTTTTGTGTCATTGGATGAACATTTAGGTCATTTTCGTCCTCCCTACACTTTATCTTGCCCATTTAGGGTTTCTAACCAATCTTATGCATCCAATAGGTGTTTTTGTCTCATTGGTTGAACAATTAGGTCATTTTCGTCCTCCCTAGGCTAATTCTTGTCCAATTAGGATTTTTAACCAATCTTGTGCATCCAATAGGAGTTTTTGTGTCATTGGATGAACAATTAGGTCATTTTCGTCCTCCCTAGGCTAATTCTTGTCCAATTAGGGTTTTTAACCAATCTTGTGCATCCAATAGGTGTATTGTGTCATTGGATGAATATTTAGGTCATTTTCGTCCTCCCTACTCTTAATCTTGTCCAATTAGGGTTTTTAACCAATCTTGTGCATCTAATAGATGTTTTGTGTCATTGGATGAACATTTAGGTCATTTTTGTCCTCCCTACACTCTATCTTGTCTAATTAGGGTTTCTAAACAATCTTGTGCATCCAATTGGTGTTTTTGTGTCATTGGATGAACATTTAGGTCATTTTCGTCCTCCCTACACCTAATCTTGTCCAATTAGGGTTTTTAACCAATCTTGTGCATCCAATAGGTGTTTTTGTGTCAGTGGATGCACATTTAGGTCATTTTCATCCTCCCTAGGCTTATGCTTGTCCAATTATGGTTTCTAACCAATCTTGTGCATCCAATAGTTGTGTTTGTGTCATTGGATGAACATTTAGGTCATTTTCGTCCTCCCAAGGCTAATTCTTGTCCAATTAGGGTTTTTAACCTATCTTGTCCATCCAATAGGTGTTTTGTGTCATTGGATGAACATTTAGGTCATTTTTGTCTTCCCTACAGTTTATCTTGACCAATTAGGGTTTCTAACCAATCTTGTGCATCCAATACGTGTTTTTGTGTCATTGGTTGAAAAATTAGGTCATTTTCGTCCTCCCTTGGCTAATTCTTGTCCAATTAGGATTTTTAACCAATCTTGTGCATCCAATAGGAGTTTTTGTGTCATTGGATGAACAATTAGGTCATTTTCGTCCTCCATAGGCTAATTCTTTTCCAATTAGGGTTTTTAACCTATCTTGTCCATCCAATAGGTGTTTTGTGTCATTGGATGAATATTTAGGTCATTTTCGTCCTCCCTACACTTAATCTTATCCAATTAGGGTTATTAACCAATCTTGTGCATCCAATAGGTGTTTTGTGTCATTGGATGAACATTTAGGTCATTTTCGTCCTCCCTACACTTTATCTTGCCCATTTAGGGTTTCTAACCAATCTTATGCATCCAATAGGTGTTTTTGTCTCATTGGTTGAACAATTAGGTCATTTTCGTCCTCCCTAGGCTAATTCTTGTTCAATTAGGATTTTTAACCAATCTTGTGCATCCAATAGGAGTTTTTGTGTCATTGGATTAACAATTAGGTCATTTTCGTCCTCCCTAGGCTAATTCTTGTCCAATTAGGGTTTTTAACCAATCTTGTGCATCCAATAGTTGTGTTTGTGTCATTGGATGAACATTTAGGTCGTTTTCATCCTCCCTAGGCTTATGCTTGTCCAATTAGGGTTTCTAACCAATCTTGTGCATCCAATAGGTGTTTTTGTGTCATTGGTTGAACAATTAGGTCATTTTCGTCCTCCCTAGGCTAATTCTTGTCCAATTAGGGTTTTTAACCAATCTTGTGCATCCAATAGGTGTATTATGTCATTGGATGAATATTTAGGTCATTTTAGTCCTCCCTACACCTAATCTTGTCCAATTAGGATTTTTAACCAATCTTGTGCATCCAATAGGAGTTTTTGTGTCATTGGATTAACAATTAGGTCATTTTCGTCCTCCCTAGGCTAATTCTTGTCCAATTAGGGTTTTTAACCAATCTTGTGCATCCAATAGTTGTGTTTGTGTCATTGGATGAACATTTAGGCCGTTTTCATCCTCCCTAGGCTTATGCTTGTCCAATTAGGGTTTCTAACCAATCTTGTGCATCCAATAGTTGTGTTTGTGTCATTGGATGAACATTTAGGTCATTTTCGTCCTCCCTAAACTTAATCTTGTCCAATTAGGGCTTCTAACCAATATTGTGCATCTAATAGGTGTTTTTGTGTCATTGGATGAACAGTTAGGTCATTTTCGTCCTGCCTAGGCTAATTCTGGTCCAATTAGGGTTTTTAACCTATCTTGTCCATCCAATAGGTGTTTTGTGTAATTGGATGAATATTTAGGTCATTTCCGTCCTCCCTACACTTAATCTTATCCAATTAGGGTTATTAACCAATCTTGTGCATCCAATAGGTGTTTTGTGTCATTTGATGAACATTTAGGTCATTTTCGTCCTTCCTACACTTTATCTTGTCCAATTAGGGTTTCTAACCAATCTTGTGCATCCAATTGGTGTTTTTGTGTCATTGGATGAACATTTAGGTCATTTTGGTCCTCCCTACACCTAATCTTGTCCAATTAGGGTTTTTAACCAATCTTGTGCATCCAATAGGTGTTTTTGAGTCAGTGGATGAACATTTAGGTCATTTTCATCCTCCCTAGGCTTATGCTTGTCCAATTAGGGTTTCTAACCAATCTTGTGCATCCAATAGTTGTGTTTGTGTCATTGGATGAACATTTAGGTCATTTTCGTCCTCCCTAGGCTAATTCTTGTCCAATTAGGGTTTTTAACCAATCTTGTGCATCCAATAGGTGTTTTGTGTCATTGGATGAACAATTAGGTCATTTTCGTCCTCCCTAGGCTTATTCTTGTCCAATTAGGGTTTTTAACCAATCTTGTGCATCCAATAGGTGTTTTTGTGTCATTGGATGAACATTTAGGTCATTTTCATCCTCCCTAGGCTTATTCTTGTCCAATTAGGGTTTCTAACCAATCTTGTGCATCCAATAGTTGTGTTTGTGTCATTGGATGAACATTTAGGTCATTTTCGTCCTCCCTAAACTTAATCTTGTCCAATTAGGGCTTCTAACCAATATTGTGCA
Organism: Cicer judaicum; assembly: GCA_037974835.1. Lineage (NCBI taxonomy): Eukaryota > Viridiplantae > Streptophyta > Magnoliopsida > Fabales > Fabaceae > Cicer > Cicer judaicum. Next base: position 657,507 of record JBBPBS010000177.1, read on the forward strand.
TCCAATAGGTGTTTTTGTGTCATTGGATGAACAGTTAGGTCATTTTCGTCCTCCCTAGGCTAATTATGGTCCAATTAGGGTTTTTAACCTATCTTGTCCATCCAATAGGTGTTTTGTGTCATTGGATGAATATTTAGGTCATTTCCGTCCTCCCTACACTTAATCTTACCAATTAGGGTTATTAACCAATCTTGTCCATCCAATAGGTGTTTTTGTGTCATTGGATGAACAATTAAATCCTTTTCGTCCTCCCTAGGCTAATTCTTGTCCAATTAGGGTTTTTAACCTATCTTGTCCATCCATTAGGTGTTTTGTGTCATTGGATGAACATTTAGGTCATTTTTGTCTTCCCTACAGTTTATCTTGACCAATTAGGGTTTCTAACCAATCTTGTGAATCCAATACGTGTTTTTGTGTCATTGGATGAACAATTAGGTCATTTTCGTCCTCCATAGGCTAATTCTTGTCCAATTAGGGTTTTTAACCTATCTTGTCCATCCAATAGGTGTTTTGTGTCATTGGATGAATATTTAGGTCATTTTCGTCCTCCCTACACTTAATCTTATCCAATTAGGGTTATTAACCAATCCAGTGCATCCAATAGGTGTTTTGTGTCATTGGATGAACATTTAGGTCATTTTCGTCCTCCCTACACTTTATCTTGCCCATTTAGGGTTTCTAACCAATCTTATGCATCCAATAGGTGTTTTTGTGTCATTGGTTGAACAATTAGGTCATTTTCATCCTCCCTAGGCTAATTCTTGTCCAATTAGGATTTTTAACCAATCTTGTGCATCCAATAGGAGTTTTTGTGTCATTGGATTAACAATTAGGTCATTTTCGTCCTCCATAGGCTAATTCTTGTCCAATTAGGGTTTTTAACCTATCTTGTCCATCCAATAGGTGTTTTGTGTCATTGGATGAATATTTAGGTCATTTTCGTCCTCCCTACACTTAATCTTATCCAATTAGGGTTATTAACCAATCTTGTCCATCCAATAGGTGTTTTGTGTCATTGGATGAACATTTAGGTCATTTTCGTCTTCCCTACACTTTATCTTGCCCAATAAGGGTTTCTAACCAATCTTGTGCATCCAATACGTGTTTTTGTGTCATTGGTTGAACAATTAGGTCATTTTCGTCCTCCCTTGGCTAATTCTTATCCAATTAGGGTTTTTAACCAATCTTGTGCATCCAATAGGTGTTTTTGTGTCATTGGATGAACAATTAGGTCATTTTCGTCCTCCATAGGCTAATTCTTGTCCAATTAGGGTTTTTAACCTATCTTGTCCATCCAATAGGTGTTTTGTGTCATTGGATGAATATTTAGGTCATTTTCGTCCTCCCTACACTTAATGTTATCCAATTAGTGTTATTAACCAATCTTGTGCATCCAATAGGTGTTTTGTGTCATTGGATGAACATTTAGGTCATTTTCGTCCTCCCTACACTTTATCTTGCCCATTTAGGGTTTCTAACCAATCTTATGCATCCAATAGGTGTTTTTGTGTCATTGGTTGAACAATTAGGTCATTTTCGTCCTCCCTAGGCTAATTCTTGTCCAATTAGGATTTTTAACCAATCTTGTGCATCCAATAGGAGTTTTTGTGTCATTGGATGAACAATTAGGTCATTTTCGTCCTCCATAGGCTAATTCTTGTCCAATTAGGGTTTTTAACCTATCTTGTCTATCCAATAGGTGTTTTGTGTCATTGGATGAATATTTAGGTCATTTTCGTCCTCCCTACACTTAATCTTATCCAATTAGGGTTATTAACCAATCTTGTGCATCCAATAGGTGTTTTGTGTCATTGGATGAACATTTAGGTCATTTTTGTCTTCCCTACAGTTTATCTTGACCAATTAGGGTTTCTAACCAATCTTGTGCATCCAATACGTGTTTTTGTGTCATTGGTTGAAAAATTAGGTCATTTTCGTCCTCCCTTGGCTAATTCTTGTCCAATTAGGATTTTTAACCAATCTTGTGCATCCAATAGGAGTTTTTGTGTCATTGGATGAACAATTAGGTCATTTTCGTCCTCCATAGGCTAATTCTTGTCCAATTAGGGTTTTTAACCTATCTTGTCCATCCAATAGGTGTTTTGTGTCATTGGATGAATATTTAGGTCATTTTCGTCCTCCCTAGGCTTATGCTTGTCCAATTAGGGTTTCTAACCAATCTTGTGCATCCAATAGTTGTGTTTGTGTCATTGGATGAACATTTAGGTCATTTTCGTCCTCCCTAGGCTAATTCTTGTCCAATTAGGGTTTTTAACCAATCTTGTGCATCCAATAGGTGTTTTGTGTCATTGGATGAACATTTAGGTCATTTTCGTCCTCCGTAGGCTAATTCTTGTCCAATTAGGGTTTTTAACGAATCTTGTGCATCCAATAGGTGTTTGTGTCATTGGATGAACATTTAGGTCATTTTCGTCCTCCCTACATTTAATCTTATCCAATTAGGGTTTCTAACCAATCTTGTGCATCCAATAGTTGTTTTTGTGTCATTGGATGAACATTTATGTCATTTTCGTCTTCCCTAAACTTAATCTTTTCCAATTAGTGTTTCTAACCAATCTTGTGCATCCAATAGGTGTTTTTGTGTCATTGGATGAACAATTAGGTCATTTTCGTCCTCCCTAGGCTAATTCTTGTCCAATTATGGTTTCTAACCAATCTTGTGCATCCAATAGGTGTTTTGTGTCATTGGATGAACAATTAGGTCATTTTCGTCCTCCTTAGGCTAATTCTTGTCCAATTGGTGTTTTTAACCAATCTTGTGCATCCAATTGGTGTTTTGTGTCATTGGATGAACAATTAGGTCATTTTCGTCCTCTCTAGGCTTATTCTTGTCCAATTAGGGTTATTAACCAATCTTGTGCATCCAATAGGTGTTTTTGTGTCATTGGATGAACAATTAGGTCATTTTCGTCCTCCCTAGGCTAATTCTTGTCCAATTAGGGTTTTTAACCAATCTTGTGCATCCAATAGGTGTATTGTGTCATTGGATGAATATTTAGGTCATTTTCGTCCTCCCTACTCTTAATCTTGTCCAATTAGGGTTTTTAACCAATCTTGTGCATCTAATCGGTGTTTTGTGTCATTGGATGAACATTTAGGTCATTTTCGTCCTCCCTACACTCTATCTTGTCCAATTAGGGTTTCTAACCAATGTTGTGCATCCAATTGGTGTTTTTGTGTCATTGGATGAACATTTAGGTCATTTCCGTCCTCCCTACACCTAATCTTGTCCAATTAGGGTTTTTAACCAATCTTGTGCATCCAATAGGTGTTTTTGTGTCAGTGGATGAACATTTAGGTCATTTTCATCCTCCCTAGGCTTATGCTTGTCCAATTAGGGTTTCTAACCAATCTTGTGCATCCACTAGTTGTGTTTGTGTCATTGGATGAACATTTAGGTCATTTTCGTCCTCCCTAAACTTAATCTTGTCCAATTAGGGCTTCTAACCAATCTTGTGCATCCAATAGGTGTTTTTGTGTCATTGGATGAACAGTTAGGTCATTTTCGTCCTCCCTAGGCTAATTCTGGTCCAATTAGGGTTTTTAACCTATCTTGTCCATCCAATAGGTGTTTTGTGCCATTTGATGAATATTTAGGTAATTTCCGTCCTCCCTACACTTAATCTTATCCAATTAGGGTTATTAACCAATCTTGTGCACCCAATAGGTGTTTTGTGTCATTGGATGAAAATTTATGTCATTTTCGACCTCCCAACACTTAATCTTATCCAATTACGGTTATTAACCAATCTTGTGCATCCAATAGGTGTTTTTGTGTCATTGGATGAACATTTAGGTCATTTTCGTCCTCCCCACAGCTAATCTTGTCCAATTAGGGTTTATAACCAATCTTGTGCATCCAATAGGTGTTTTTGTGTCAATGGATGAACATTTAGGTCATTTTCATCCTCCCTAGGCTTATGCTTATCCAATTATGGTTTCTAACCAATCTTGTGCATCCAATAGTTGTATTTGTGTCATTGGATGAACATTTAAGTCATTTTCGTCCTCCCTAAACTTAATCTTGTCCAATTAGGGTTTCTAACCAATCTTGTCCATCCAATAGGTGTTTTTGTGTCATTGGATGAACAATTAAATCCTTTTCGTCCTCCCTAGGCTAATTGTTGTCCAATTAGGGTTTTTAACCTATCTTGTCCATCCATTAGGTGTTTTGTGTCATTGGATGAACATTTAGGTCATTTTTGTCTTCCCTACAGTTTATCTTGACCAATTAGGGTTTCTAACCAATCTTGTGAATCCAATACGTGTTTTTGTGTCATTGGATGAACAATTAGGTCATTTTCGTCCTCCATAGGCTAATTCTTGTCCAATTAGGGTTTTTAACCTATCTTGTCCATCCAATAGGTGTTTTGTGTCATTGGATGAATATTTAGGTCATTTTCGTCCTCCCTACACTTAATCTTATCCAATTAGGGTTATTAACCAATCCTGTGCATCCAATAGGTGTTTTGTGTCATTGGATGAACATTTAGGTCATTTTCGTCCTCCCTACACTTTATCTTGCCCATTTAGGGTTTCTAACCAATCTTATGCATCCAATAGGTGTTTTTGTGTCATTGGTTGAACAATTAGGTCATTTTCATCCTCCCTAGGCTAATTCTTGTCCAATTAGGATTTTTAACCAATCTTGTGCATCCAATAGGAGTTTTTGTGTCATTGGATTAACAATTAGGTCATTTTCGTCCTCCCTAGGCTAATTCTTGTCCAATTAGGGTTTTTAACCAATCTTGTGCATCCAATAGTTGTGTTTGTGTCATTGGATGAACATTTAGGCCGTTTTCATCCTCCCTAGGCTTATGCTTGTCCAATTAGGGTTTCTAACCAATCTTGTGCATCCAATAGTTGTGTTTGTGTCATTGGATGAACATTTAGGTCATTTTCGTCCTCCCTAAACTTAATCTTGTCCAATTAGGGCTTCTAACCAATATTGTGCATCCAATAGGTGTTTTTGTGTCATTGGATGAACAGTTAGGTCATTTTCGTCCTCCCTAGGCTAATTATGGTCCAATTAGAGTTTTTAACCTATCTTGTCCATCCAATAGGTGTTTTGTGTCATTGGATGAATATTTAGGTCATTTCCGTCCTCCCTACACTTAATCTTATCCAATTAGGGTTATTAACCAATGTTGTGCATCCAATAGGTGTTTTGTGTCATTGGATGAACATTTAGGTCATTTTCGTCCTCCCTACACTTAATCTTATCCAATTAGGGTTATTAACCAATCTTGTGCATCCAATAGGTGTTTTTGTGTCATTGGATGAACATTTAGGTCATTTTCGTCCTCTCCACAGCTAATCTTGTCCAATTAGGGTTTTTAACCAATCTTGTGCATCCAATAGGTGTTTTTGTGTCAGTGGACGAACATTTAGGTCATTTTCATCTTCCCTAGGCTTATGCTTGTCCAATTAGGGTTTCTAACCAATCTTGTGCATCCAATAGTTGTGTTTGTGTCATTGGATGAACATTTAGGTCATTTTCGTCCTCCCTAAACTTATTCTTGTCCAATTAGGGCTTCTAACCAATATTGTGCATCCAATAGGTGTTTTTGTGTCATTGGATGAACAGTTAGGTCATTTTCGTCCTCCCTAGGCTAATTCTGGTCCAACTAGGGTTTTTAACCTATCTTTTCCATCCAATAGGTGTTTTGTGCCATTTGATGAATATTTAGGTCATTTCCGTCCTCCCTACACTTAATCTTTTCCAATTAGCGTTATTAACCAATCTTGTGCACCCAATAGGTGTTTTGTGTCATTGGATGAACATTTATGTCATTTTCGACCTCCCTACACTTAATCTTATCCAATTACGGTTATTAACCAATCTTGTGCATCCAATAGGTGTTTTTGTGTCATTGGATGAACATTTAGGTCATTTTCGTCCTCCCCACAGCTAATCTTGTCCAATTAGGGTTTATAACCAATCTTGTGCATCCAATAGGTGTTTTTGTGTCAATGGATGAACATTTAGGTCATTTTCATCCTCCCTAGGTTTATGCTTATCCAATTATGGTTTCGAACCAATCTTGTGCATCCAATAGTTGTGTTTGTGTCATTGGATGAACATTTAAGTCATTTTCGTCCTCCCTAAACTTAATCTTGTCCAATTAGGGTTTCTAACCAATCTTGTCCATCCAATAGGTGTTTTTGTGTCATTGGATGAACAATTAAATCCTTTTCGTCCTCCCTAGGCTAATTCTTGTCCAATTAGGGTTTTTAACCTATCTTGTCCATCCATTAGGTGTTTTGTGTCATTGGATGAACATTTAGGTCATTTTTGTCTTCCCTACAGTTTATCTTGACCAATTAGGGTTTCTAACCAATCTTGTGAATCCAATACGTGTTTTTGTGTCATTGGATGAACAATTAGGTCATTTTCGTCCTCCATAGGCTAATTCTTGTCCAATTAGGGTTTTTAACCTATCTTGTCCATCCAATAGGTGTTTTGTGTCATTGGATGAATATTTAGGTCATTTTCGTCCTCCCTACACTTAATCTTATCCAATTAGGGTTATTAACCAATCTTGTGCATCCAATAGGTGTTTTGTGTCATTGGATGAACCTTTAGGTCATTTTCGTCCTCCCTACACTTTATCTTGCCCATTTAGGGTTTCTAACCAATCTTATGCATCCAATAGGTGTTTTTGTGTCATTGGTTGAACAATTAGGTCATTTTCATCCTCCCTAGGCTAATTCTTGTCCAATTAGGATTTTTAACCAATCTTGTGCATCCAATAGGAGTTTTTGTGTCATTGGATTAACAATTAGGTCATTTTCGTCCTCCCTAGGCTAATTCTTGTCCAATTAGGGTTTTTAACCAATCTTGTGCATCCAATAGTTGTGTTTGTGTCATTGGATGAACATTTAGGCCGTTTTCATCCTCCTTAGGCTTATGCTTGTCCAATTAGGGTTTCTAACCAATCTTGTGCATCCAATAGTTGTGTTTGTGTCATTGGATGAACATTTAGGTCATTTTCGTCCCCCCTAAACTTAATCTTGTCCAATTAGGGCTTCTAACCAATATTGTGCATCCAATAGGTGTTTTTGTGTCATTGGATGAACAGTTAGGTCATTTTCGTCCTCCCTAGGCTAATTATGGTCCAATTAGGGTTTTTAACCTATCTTGTCCATCCAATAGGTGTTTTGTGTCATTGGATGAATATTTAGGTCATTTCCGTCCTCCCTACACTTAATCTTACCAATTAGGGTTATTAACCAATGTTGTGCATCCAATAGGTGTTTTGTGTCATTGGATGAACATTTAGGTCATTTTCGTCCTCCCTACACTTAATCTTATCCAATTAGGGTTATTAACCAATCTTGTGCATCCAATAGGTGTTTTTGTGTCATTGGATGAACATTTAGGTCATTTTCGTCCTCTCCACAGCTAATCTTGTCCAATTAGGGTTTTTAACCAATCTTGTGCATCCAATAGGTGTTTTTGTGTCAGTGGACGAACATTTAGGTCATTTTCATCTTCCCTAGGCTTATGCTTGTCCAATTAGGGTTTCTAACCAATCTTGTGCATCCAATAGTTGTGTTTGTGTCATTGGATGAACATTTAGGTCATTTTCGTCCTCCCTAAACTTAATCTTGTCCAATTAGGGCTTCTAACCAATATTGTGCATCCAATAGGTGTTTTTGTGTCATTGGATGAACAGTTAGGTCATTTTCGTCCTCCCTAGGCTAATTCTGGTCCAATTAGGGTTTTTAACCTATCTTGTCCATCCAATAGATGTTTTCTGCCATTTGATGAATATTTAGGTCATTTCCGTCCTCCCTACACTTAATCTTATCCAATTAGGGTTATTAACCAATCTTGTGCACCCAATAGGTGTTTTGTGTCATTGGATGAACATTTAGGTCATTTTCGTCCTCCCTACACTTAATCTTATCCAATTAGGGTTATTAACCAATCTTGTGCATCCAATAGGTGTTTTTGTGTCATTGGATGAACAGTTAGGTCATTGTCGTCCTCCCTAGGCTAATTCTGGTCCAATTAGGGTTTTTAACCTATCTTGTCCATCCAATAGGTGTTTTGTGTCATTGGATGAATATCTAGGTCATTTCCGTCCTCCCTACACGTAATCTTATCCAATTAGGGTTATTAACCAATCTTGTGCATCCAATAGGTGTTTTGTGTCATTGGATGAACATTTAGGTCATTTTCGACCTCCCTACACTTAATCTTATCCAATTACGGTTATTAACCAATCTTGTGCATCCAATAGGTGTTTTTGTGTCATTGGATGAACATTTAGGTCATTTTCGTCCTCCCCACTGCTAATCTTGTCCAATTAGGGTTTATAACCAATCTTGTGCATCCAATAGGTGTTTTTGTGTCAATGGATGAACATTTAGGTCATTTTCATCCTCCCTAGGCTTATGCTTATCCAATTATGGTTTCTAACCAATCTTGTGCATCCAATAGTTGTGTTTGTGTCATTGGATGAACATTTAAGTCATTTTCGTCCTCCCTAAACTTAATCTTGTCCAATTAGGGCTTCTAACCAATATTGTGCATCCAATAGGTGTTTTTGTGTCATTGGATGAACAGTTAGGTCATTTTCGTCCTCCCTAGGCTAATTATGGTCCAATTAGGGTTTTTAACCTATCTTGTCCATCCAATAGGTGTTTTGTGTCATTGGATGAATATTTAGGTCATTTCCGTCCTCCCTACACTTAATCTTACCAATTAGGGTTATTAACCAATGTTGTGCATCCAATAGGTGTTTTGTGTCATTGGATGAACATTTTGGTCATTTTCGACCTCCCTACACTTAATCTTATCCAATTAGGGTTATTAACCAATCTTGTGCATCCAATAGGTGTTTTTGTGTCATTGGATGAACATTTAGGTCATTTTCGTCCTCTCCACAGCTAATCTTGTCCAATTAGGGTTTTTAACCAATCTTGTGCATCCAATAGGTGTTTTTGTGTCAGTGGACGAACATTTAGGTCATTTTCATCTTCCCTAGGCTTATGCTTGTCCAATTAGGGTTTCTAACCAATCTTGTGCATCCAATAGTTGTGTTTGTGTCATTGGATGAACATTTAGGTCATTTTCGTCCTCCCTAAACTTAATCTTGTCCAATTAGGGCTTCTAACCAATATTGTGCATCCAATAGGTGTTTTTGTGTCATTGGATGAACAGTTAGGTCATTTTCGTCCTCCCTAGGCTAATTCTGGTCCAATTAGGGTTTTTAACCTATCTTGTCCATCCAATAGGTGTTTTGTGCCATTTGATAAATATTTAGGTCATTTCCGTCCTCCCTACACTTAATCTTATCCAATTAGGGTTATTAACCAATCTTGTGCACCCAATAGGTGTTTTGTGTCATTGGATGAACATTTAGGTCATTTTCGTCCCCCCTACACTTAATCTTATCCAATTAGGTTTATTAACCAATCTTGTGCATCCAATAGGTGTTTTTGTGTCATTGGATGAACAGTTAGGTCATTTTCGTCCTCCCTAGGCTAATTCTGGTCCAATTAGGGTTTTTAACCTATCTTGTCCATCCAATAGGTGTTTTGTGTCATTGGATGAATATCTAGGTCATTTCCGTCCTCCCTACACTTAATCTTATCCAATTAGGGTTATTAACCAATCTTGTGCATCCAATAGGTGTTTTGTGTCATTGGATGAACATTTAGGTCATTTTCGACCTCCCTACACTTAATCTTATCCAATTACGGTTATTAACCAATCTTGTGCATCCAATAGGTGTTTTTGTGTCATTGGATGAACATTTAGGTCATTTTCGTCCTCCCCACAGCTAATCTTGTCCAATTAGGGTTTATAACCAATCTTGTGCATCCAATAGGTGTTTTTGTGTCAATGGATGAACATTTAAGTCATTTTCATCCTCCCTAGGCTTATGCTTATCCAATTATGGTTTCTAACCAATCTTGTGCATCCAATAGTTGTGTTTGTGTCATTGGATGAACATTTAAGTCATTTTCGTCCTCCCTAAACTTAATCATGTCCAATTAGGGTTTCTAACCAATCTTGTCCATCCAATAGGTGTTTTTGTGTCATTGGATGAACAATTAAATTCTTTTCGTCCTCCCTAGGCTAATTCTTGTCCAATTAGGGTTTTTAACCTATCTTGTCCATCCATTAGGTGTTTTGTGTCATTGGATGAACATTTAGGTCATTTTTGTCTTCCCTACAGTTTATCTTGACCAATTAGGGTTTCTAACCAATCTTGTGAATCCAATACGTGTTTTTGTGTCATTGGATGAACAATTAGGTCATTTTCGTCCTCCATAGGCTAATTCTTGTCCAATTAGGGTTTTTAACCTATCTTGTCCATCCAATAGTTGTGTTTGTGTCATTGGATGAACATTTAGGTCGTTTTCATCCTCCCTAGGCTTATGCTTGTCCAATTAGGGTTATTAACCAATCTTGTGCATCCAATAGGTGTTTTGTGTCATTGGATGAACATTTAGGTCATTTTCGTCCTCCCTACACTTTATCTTGCCCATTTAGGGTTTCTAACCAATCTTATGCATCCAATAGGTATTTTTGTGTCATTGGTTGAACAATTAGGTCATTTTCGTCCTCCCTAGGCTAATTCTTGTCCAATTAGTATTTTTAACCAATCTTGTGCATCCAATAGGAGTTTTTGTGTCATTGGATGAACAATTAGGTCATTTTCGTCCTCCCTAGGCTAATTCTTGTCCAATTAGGGTTTTTAACCAATCTTGTGCATCCAATAGGTGTTTTGTGTTATTTGATAAATATTTAGGTCATTTTCGTCCTCCCTACTCTTAATCTTGTCCAATTAGGGGTTTTAACCAATCTTGTGCATCCAATAGGTGTTTTCTGTCATTGGATGAACATTTAGGTCATTTTAGTCGTCCCTACACTTTATCTTGTCCAATTAGGGTTTCTAACCAATCTTGTGCATCCAATTGGTGTTTTTGTGTCATTGGATGAACATTTAGGTCATTTTCGTCCTACCCACAGCTAATCTTGTCCAATTAGGGTTTTTAACCAATCTTGTGCATCCAATAGGTGTTTTTGTGTCAGTGGATGAACATTTAGGTCATTTTCATCTTCCCTAGGCTTATGCTTGTCCAATTAGGGTTTCTAACCAATCTTGTGCATCCAATAGTTGTGTTTGTGTCATTGGATGAACATTTAGGTCATTTTTTCCTCCCTAAACTTAATCTTGTCCAATTAGGGCTTCTACCCAATATTGTGCATCCAATAGGTGTTTTTGTGTCATCGGATGAACAGTTAGGTCATTTTCGTCCTCCCTAGGCTAATTATGGTCCAATTAGGGTTTTTAACCTATCTTGTCCATCCAATAGGTGTTTTGTGTCATTGGATGAATATTTAGGTCATTTCCGTCCTCCCTACTCTTAATCTTATCCAATTAGGGTTATTAACCAATGTTGTGCATCCAATAGGTGTTTTGTGTCATTGGATGAACATTTAGGTCATTTTCGTCCTCCCTACACTTAATCTTATCCAATTAGGGTTATTAACCAATCTTGTGCATCCAATAGGTGTTTTTGTGTCATTGGATGAACATTTAGGTCATTTTCGTCCTCCCCACAGCTAATCTTGTCCAATTAGGGTTTTTAACCAATCTTTTGCATCCAATAGGTGTTTTTGTGTCAATGGATGAACATTTAGGTCATTTTCTCCTCCCTAGGCTTATGCTTGTCCAATTAGGGTTTCTAACCAATCCTGTGCATCCAATAGTTGTGTTTGTTTCATTGGATGAACATTTAGGTCATTTTCGTCCTCCCTATACTTAATCTTTTCCAATTAGGGTTTTTAACCAATCTTGTGCATCCAATGGGTGTTTTTGTGTCATTGGATGAACAATTAGGTCATTTTCGTCCTCCCAACACATAATCTTGTCCAATTAGGGTTTTTAACCAATCTTGTGCATCCAATAGGTGTTTTTATCTCATTGGATGAACATTTAGGTCCTTTTCATCCTCCCTAGGCTTATGCTTGTCCAATTAGGGTTTCTAACCAATCCTGTGCATCCAATAGTTGTGTTTGTGTCATTGGATGAACATTTAGGTCATTTTCGTCCTCCCTAGGCTAAGTCTTGTCCAATTAGGGTTTTTAACCAATCTTGTGCATCCAATAGGTGTTTTGTGTCATTGGATGAACATTTAGATAATTTTCGTTCTCCCAACAGCTAATCTTGTCCAATTAGGGTTTCTAACCAATCTTGTGCATCCAATAGATGTGTTTGTGACATTGGATGAACATTTAGGTCATTTTCGTCCTCCCTACACTTAATCTTTTCCAATTAGGGTTTTTAACCAATCTTGTGCATCCAATGGGTGTTTTTGTGTAATTGGATGAACAATTAGGTCATTTTCGTCCTCCCAACACCTATTCTTGTCCAATTAGGGTTTTTAACCAATCTTGTGCATCCAATAGTTGTGTTTTGTGTCATTCGATGAACATTTAGGTCATTTTCGTCATCCCTACACTTAATCTTGTCCAATTAGGGTTTTTAACCAATCTTGTGCATCCAATAGGTGTTTTGTGTCATTGGATGAACATTTAGGTCATTTTAGTCCTCCCTACACTTTATCTTGTCCAATTAGGTTTTCTAACCAATCTTGTGCATCCAATAGGTGTTTTTGTGTCACTGGATGAACAATTAGGTCATTTTCGTCCTCCCTAGGCTTATTCTTGTCCAATTAGTGTTTTTAACCAATCTTGTGCATCCAATAGGTGTTTTTGTGTCATTGGATGAACATTTAGGTAATTTTCGTCCTCCCAACACCTAATCTTGTCCAATTAGGGTTTCTAACCAATCTTGTGCATCCAATAGTTGTGTTTGTGTCATTGGATGAACATTTAGGTCATTTTCGTCCTCCCTACACTTAATCTTTTCCAATTAGGGTTTTTAACCAATCTTGTGCATCCCATGGGTATGTTTGTGTCATTGGAAGAACAATTAGGTCATTTTCGTCCTCCCAACACCTAATCTTGTTCAATTAGGGTTTTTAACCAATCTTGTGCATCCAATAGGTATTTTTGTTTCACTGGATGAACATTTAGGTCATTTTCTCCTCCCTAGGCTTATGCTTGTCCAATTAGGGTTTCTAACCAATCCTGTGCATCCAATAGTTGTGTTTGTGTGATTGGATGAACATTTAGGTCATTCTCGTCCTCCCTAAACTTAATCTTGTCCAATTAGGGTTTCTAACCAATTTTGTGCATCCAATAGGTGTTTTTGTGTCAATGGATGAACATTTAGGTCATTTTCGCCCTCCCTAGGCTAATTCTTGTCCAATTAGGGTTTCTAACCAATTTTGTGCATCGAATAGGTGTTTTTATGTCATTGGATGAACAATTAGGTCATTTTCGTCGTCTGTAGGCTAATTCTTGTCCAATTAGGGTTTAAAACCAATCTTGTCCATCCAATAGGTGTTTTGTGTCATTGGATGAACATTTAGGTCATTTTCGTCATCCCTACACTTAATCTTGTCCAATTTGGGTTTTTAACCAATCTTGTGCATCCAATAGGTGTTTTGTGTCATTAGATGAACATTTAGGTCATTTTAGTCCTCCCTACACTTTATCTTGTCCAATTAGGGTTTCTAACCAATCTTGTGCATCCAATCGGTGTTTTTGTGTCATTGGATGAACAATTGGTTATTTTCGTCCTCCTTAGACTTATTCAGGTCCAATTAGGGTTTTTAACCAATCTTGTGCATCCAATAGGTGTTTTTGTGTCATTGGATGAACATTTAGGTAATTTTCGTCCTCACAACACCTAATCTTGTCCAATTAGGGTTTCTAACCAATCTTGTGCATCCAATAGTTGTGTTTGTGTCATTGGATGAACATTTAGGTCATTTTCGTCCTCCCTACACCTAATCTTTTCCAATTAGGGCTTCTAACCAATCTTGAGCATCCAATAGGTGTTATGGTGTCATTGGATGAACAATTAGATCATTTTCGTCCTCCCTAGGCGAATTCTTGTCCAATTAGGGTTTTTAACCTATCTTGTCCATCCAATAGGTGTTTTGTGTCATTGGATGAATATTTAGGTCATTTTCGTCCTCCCAACAGTTATTCTTATCCAATTAGGGTTATTAACCAATCTTGTGCATCCAATAGGTGTTTTGTGTCATTGGATGAACATTTAGGTCATGTTCGTCTTCCCTACACTTTATCTTGCCCAATTAGGGTTTCTAACCAATCTTGTGCATCCAATAGGTGTTTTTGTGTCATTGGATGAACAATTAGGTCATTTTCGTGCTCCCTTGGCTAATTCTTATCCAATTAGGGTTTTTAACCAATCTTGTGCATCCAATAGGTGTTATTGTGTCATTGGATGAACAATTAGGTCATCTTCGTCCTCCCTTGGCTTATTCTTGTTCAATTAGGGTTTTTAACAATTCTTGTGCATCCAATAGGTGTTTTTGTGTCATTGGATGAACATTTAGGTCATTTTCGTCCTCCCACCACCTAATCTTGTCCAATTAGGGTTTCTAACCAATCTTGTGGATCCAATAGTTATGTTTGTGTCATTGGATGAACAATTAGGTCATTTTCGTCCTCCCTAGGCTAATTCTTGTCCAATTAGGGTTTTTAACCTATCTTGTCCATCCAATAGGTGTTTTGTGTCATTCGATGAACAATTAGGTCATTTTCGTCCTCCCAACACCTAATCTTGTCCAATTAGGATTTTTAACCAATCTTGTGCATCCAATAGGTGTTTTTGTGTCATTGGATGAACATTTAGGTCCTTTTCATCCTCCCTAGGCTTATGCTTGTCCAATTAGGGTTTCAAACCAATCATGTGCATCCATTAGTTGTGTTTGTGTCATTGGATGAACATTTAGGTCATTTTCGTCCTCCCTAGGCTTATGCTTGTCCAATTAGGGTTTCTAACCAATCTTGTGCATCCAATTGGTGTGTTTGTGTCATTGGATGAACATTTAGGTCATTTTCGTCCTCCCTAAACATAATCTTGTCCAATTAGGGCTTCTAACCAATCTTCTGCATCCAATAGGTGTTTTTTTTGTGTCATTGGATGAACAATTAGGTCATTTTCGTCCTCCCTAGGCTAATTCTTGTCCAATTAGGGTTTTTAATCTATCTTGTCCATCCAATGGGTGTTTTGTGTCAATGGATGAATATTTAGGTCATTTTCGTCCTCCCTAGGCTAATTCTTGTCCAATTAGGGTTATTAACCAATCTTGTGCATCCAATAGGTGTTTTGTGTCATTGGATGAACATTTAGGTCATTTTCGTGTTCCCTACACTTTATCTTGCCCAATTAGGGTTTCTAACCAATCTTGTGCATCCAACACGTGTTTTTGTGTCATTGGTTGAACAATTAGGTCATTTTCGTCCTCCCTTGGCTAATTCTTGTCCAATTAGGATTTTTAACCAATCTTGTGCATCCAATAGGAGTTTTTGTCTCATTGGATGAACAATTAGGTCATTTTCGTCCTCCATAGGCTAATTCTTGTCCAATTAGGGTTTGTAACCTATCTTGTTCATCCAATAGGTGTTTTGTGTCATTGGATGAACATTTAGGTCATTTTCATCCTCCGTAGGCTTGTGCTTGTCCAATTAGGGTTTCTAACCAATCTTGTGCATCCAATAGGTGTTTTGTGTCATTGGATGAATATTTAGGTCATTTTCGTCCTCCCTAGAAATATGCTTGTCCAATTAGGGTTTCTAACCAATCTTGTGCATCCAATAGTTGTGTTTGTATCATTGGATGAACATTTAGGTCATTTTCGTCCTCCCTAAGCTAATTCTTGTCCAATTAGGGTTTTTAACATATCTTGTCCATCCAATAGGTGTTTTGTGTCATTGGATAAACATTTAGGTCATTTTCGTCTTCCCTACAGTTTATCTTGACCAATTAGGGTTTCTAACCAATCTTGTGCATCCAATACGTGTTTTTGTGTCATTGGTTGAACAATTAGGTCATTTTCGTCCTCCCATGGCTAATTCTTGTCCAATTAGGGCTTCTAACCAATCTTGTGCATCCAATAGGTGTTTTTGTGTCATTAGATGAACAGTTAGGTCATTTTCGTCCTCCCTAGGCTAATTCTTGTCCAATTAGGGTTTTTAACCTATCTTGTCCATCCAATAGGTGTTTTATGTAATTGGAAGAACATTTAGGTCATTTTCTTCCTTCCTACACTTTATCTTGTCCAATTAGGGTTTCTAACCAATCTTGTGCATCCAATTGGTGTTTTTGTGTCATTGGATTAACATTTAGGTCATTTTCCTCCTCCCTACACCTAATCTTGTCCAATTAAGGTTTTTAACCAATCTTGTGCATCCAATAGGTGTTTTGTGTCATTGGATGAATATTTAGGTTATTTTCGTCCTCCCTAGGCTAATTCTTGTCCAATTAGGATTTTTAACCTATCTTGTCCATCCAATAGGTGTTTTGTGGCATTGGATGAACATTTGGGTCATTTTCGTCTTCCCTACAGTTTATCTTGACCAATTAGGGTTTCTAACCAATCTTGTGCATCCAATACGTGTTTTTGTGTCATTGGTTGAACAATTAGGTCATTTTCGTCCTCCCTTAGCTAATTCTAGTCCAATTAGGATTTTTAACCAATCTTGTGCATCCAATAGGAGTTTTTGTGTCATTGGATGAACAATTAGGTCATTTTCGTCCTCCATAGGCTAATTCTTGTCCAATTAGGGTATTTAACCTATCTTGTCCATCCAATAGGTGTTTTGTGTCATTGGATGAATATTTAGGTCATTTTTGTCCTCCCTACTCTTAATCTTGTCCAATTAGGGTTTTTAAACAATCTTGTGCATCCAATAGTTGTTTTCTGTCATTTGATGAACATTTAGGTCATTTTCGTTCTCCCTACACTTTATCTTGTCCAATTAGGGTTTCTAACCAATCTTGTACATCCAATGGGTGTTTTTGTGTCATTGGATGAACATTTAGGTCATTTTCGTCCTCCGTACACCTAATCTTGTCCAATTAGGGTTTTTAACCAATCTTGTGCATCCAATAGATATTTTTGTGTCAGTGGATGAACATTTAGGTCATTTTCATCCTACTTAGTTGTGTTTGTGTCATTGGTTGAACATTTAGGTCATTTTCGTCCTCCCTAAACTTAATCTTCTCCAATTAGGGCTTCTAACCATTCTTGTGCATCCAATAGGTGTTTTTGTGTCATTGGATGAACAGTTAGGTCATTTTCGTCCTCCCTAGGCTAATTCTTGTCCAATTAGGGTTTTTAACCTATCTTGTCCATCCAATAGGTGTTATATGTCATTGGATGAACATTTAGGTCATTTTCGTCCTTCCTACACTTTAACTTGTCCAATTAGGGTTTCTAACCAATCTTGTGCATCCAATTGGTGTTTTTGTGTCTTTGGATGAACATTTAGGTCATTTTCGTCCTCCCTACACCTAATCTTGTCCAATTAAGGTTTTTAACCAATCTTGTGCATCCAATAGGTGTTTTTGTGTCAGTGGATGAACATTTAGGTCATTTTCATCCTCCCTAGGCTTATGCTTGTCCAATTAGGGTTTCTAACCAATCTTGTGCATCCAACAGTTGTGTTTGTGTCATTAGAGAACATTTAGGTCATTTTCGTCCTCCCTAAACTTAATCTTGTCCAAATAGGGCTTCTAACCAATCTTGTGCATCCAATAGGTGTTTTTGTGTCATTGGATGAACAATTAGGTCATTTTCGTCCTCCCTAGGCTAATTCCTGTCCAATTAGGGTTTTTAACGTATCTTGTCCATCCAATAGGTGTTTTGTGTCATTCGATGAATATTTAGGTCATTTTCGTCCTCCCTACACTAAATCTTATCCAATTAGGGATATTAACCAATCTTGTCCATCCAATAGGTGTTTTGTGTCATTGGATGAACATTTAGGTCATTTTCGTCCTGCCTTGGCTAATTCTTGTCCAATTAGGATTTTTAACCAATCTTATGCATCCAATAGGAGTTTTTGTGTCATTGGATGAACAATTAGGTCATTTTCGTCTTCCATAGGCTAATTCTTGTCCAATTAGGGTTTTAAACCTATCTTTTCCACCCAATAGGTGTTTTGTGTCATTGGATGAATATTTAGGTCATTTTCGTCCTCCCTACTCTTAATCTTGTCCAATTGGGTTTTTAACCAATCTTGTGCATCCAATAGGTGTTTTCTGTCATTGGACGAACATTTAGGTCATTTTCGTCCTCCCTACACTTTATCTTGTCCAATTAGGGTTTCTAACCAATCTTGTGCATCCAATTGGTGTTTTTGTGTCATTCGATGAACATTTAGGTCATTTTCGTCCTCCCTACACCTAATCTTGTCCAATTAGGGTTTTTAACCAATCTTGCGCATCCAATAGGTGTTTTTGTGTCAGTGGATGAACATTTAGGTCATTTTCATCCTCCCTAGGCTTATGCTTGTCCAATTAGGGTTTCTAACCAATCTTGTGCATCCAATAGTTGTGTTTGTGTCATTGGATGAACATTTAGGTCACTTTCGTCCTCCCTAGGCTAATTCTTGTCCAATTAGGGTTTCTAACGAATCTTGTGCATCCAATAGGTGTTTTGTGTCATTGGATGAACATTTAGGTCATTTTCGTCTTCCCTACACTTTATGTTGTCCAATTAGGGTTTCTAACCAATCTTGTGCATCCAATTGGTGTTTTTGTGTCATTCGATGAACATTTAGGTCATTTTCGTCCTCCCTACACCTAATCTTGTCCAAGTAGGGTTTTTAACCAATCTTGCGCATCCAATAGGTGTTTTTGTGTCAGTGGATGAACATTTAGGTCATTTTCATCCTCCCTAGGCTTATGCTTGTCCAATTAGGGTTTCTAACCAATCTTGTGCATCCAATAGTTGTGTTTGTGTCATTGGATGAACATTTAGGTCATTTTCGTCCTCGCAAGGCTAATTCTTGTCCAATTAGGGTTTTTAACCTATCTTGTCCATCCAATAGGTGTTTTGTGTCATTGGATGAACATTTAGGTCATTTTCGTCTTCCCTACAGTTTATCTTGACCAATTAGGGTTTCTAATCAATCTTGTGCATCCAATACGTGTTTTTGTGTCATTGGTTGAACAATTAGGTCATTTTCGTCCTCCCTTGGCTAATTCTTGTCCAATTAGGGCTTCTAACCAATCTTGTGCATCCAATAGGTGTTTTTGTGTCATTGGATGAACAATTAGGTCATTTTCGTCCTCCATAGGCTACTTCTTGTCCAATTAGGGTTTTTAACCTATCTTGTCCATCCAATAGGTGTTTTATGTAATTGGATGAACATTTAGGTCATTTTCGTCCTTCCTACACTTTATCTTGCCCAATTAGGATTTCTAACCAATCTTGTGCATCCAATTGGTGTTTTTGTGTCATTGGATGAACATTTAGGTCATTTTCGTCCTCCCTACACCTAATCTTGTCCAATTAAGGTTTCTAACCAATCTTGTGCATCCAATAGTTGTGTTTGTGTCATTGGATGAACATTTAGGTCATTTTCGTCCTCCCTAGGCTAATTCTTTTCCAATTAGGGTTTTTCACCTATCTTGTCCATCCAATAGGTGTTTTGTGTCATTGGATGAACATTTAGGTCATTTTCGTCTTCCCTACAGTTTATCTTGACCAATTAGGGTTTCTAACCAATCTTGTGCATCCAATACGTGTTTTTGTGTCATTGGTTGAGAAATTAGGTCATTTTCGTCCTCTCTTAGCTAATTATTGTCCAATTAGGATTTTTAACCAATCTTGTGCATCCAATAGTAGTTTTTGTGTCATTGGATGAACAATTAGGTCATTTTCGTCCTCCATAGGCTAATTCTTGTCCAATTAGGGTTTTAAACCTATCTTTTCCACCCAATAGGTGTTTTGTGTCATTGGATGAATATTTAGGTCATTTTCGTCCTCCCTACTCTTAATCTTGTCCAATTAGGGTTTTTAACCAATCTTGTGCATCCAATAGGTGTTTTCTGTCATTGGATGAACATTTAGGTCATTTTCGTCCTCCCTACACTTTATCTTGTCCAATTAGGGTTTCAAACCAATCTTGTATATCCAATTGGTGTTTTTGTGTCATTGGATGAACAGTTAGGTCATTTTCGTTCTGCCTAGGCTAATTGTTGTCCAATTAGGTTTTTTTATCCAATCTTGTGCATCCAATAGGTGTATTGTGTCATTGGATGAATATTTAGGTCATTTTCGTCCTCCCTACTCTTAATCTTGTCCAATTAGGGTTTTTAACCAATCTTGTGCATCGAATAGGTGTTTTGTGTCATTGGATGAACATCTAGGTCATTTTCGTCCTCCCTACACTCTATCTTGTCCAATTAGGGTTTCTAACCAATCTTGTGCATTCAATTGGTGTTTTTGTGTTATTGGATGAACATTTAGGTCATTTTCGTCCTCCCTACACCTAATCTTGTCCAATTAGGGTTTTTAACCAATCTTGTGCATCCAATAGGTGTTTTTGTGTCAGTGGATGAACATTTTGGTCATTTTCATCCTCCCTAGGCTTATGCTTGTCCAATTAGGGTTTCTAACCAATCTTGTGCATCCAACAGTTGTGTTTGTATCATTGGATGAACATTTAGGTCATTTTCGTCCTCCCTAAACTTAAACTTGTCCAAATAGGGCTTCTAACCAATCTTGTGCATCCAATAGGTGTTTTTGTGTCATTGGATGAACAATTAGGTCATTTTCGTCCTCCCTAGGCTAATTCTTGTCCAATTAGGGTTTTTAACGTATCTTTTCCATCCAATAGGTGTTTTGTGTCATTGGATGAATATTTAGGTCATTTTCGTCCTCCCCACACTTAATCTTATCCAATTAGGGTTATTAACCAATCTTGTCCATCCAATAGGTGTTTTGTGTCATCATTTGAACATTTAGGTCATTTTCGTCCTCCCTTGGCTAATTCTTGTCCAATTAGGATTTTTAACCAATCTTGTGCATCCAATAGGAGTTTTTGTGTCATTGGATGAACAATTAGGTCATTTTCGTCCTCCATAGGCTAATTCTTGTCCAACTAGGGTTTTTAACCTATCTTGTCCATCCAATAGGTGTTTTGTGTCATTGGATCAATATTTAGGTCATTTTCGTCCTCCCTACACTTAATGTTATCCAATTAGTGTTATTAACCAATCTTGTGCATCCAATAGGTGTTTTGTGTCATTGGATGAACATTTAGGTCATTTTCGTCCTCCCTACACTTTATCTTGCCCATTTAGGGTTTCTAACCAATCTTATGCATCCAATAGGTGTTTTTGTGTCATTGGTTGAACAATTAGGTCATTTTCGTCCTCCCTAGGCTAATTTCTTGTCCAATTAGGATTTTTAACCAATCTTGTGCATCCAATAGGAGTTTTTGTGTCATTGGATGAACAATTAGGTCATTTTCGTCCTCCCTAGGCTAATTCTTGTCCAATTAGGGTTTTTAACCAATCTTGTGCATCCAATAGGTGTTTTGTGTCATTGGATGAATATTTAGGTCATTTTCGTCCTCCCTGCTCTTAATCTTGTCCAATTAGGGTTTCTAACCAATCTTGTGCATCCAATAGTTGTGTTTGTGTCATTGGATGAACATTTAGGTCATTTTCGTCCTCCCTAGGCTAATTCTTGTCCAATTAGGGTGTTTAACCTATCTTGTCCATCCAATAGGTGTTTTGTGTCATTGGATGAACATTTAGGTCATTTTGCTCTTCCCTAATGTTTATCTTGACCAATTAGGGTTTCTAACCATTCTTGTGCATCCAATACGTGTTTTTGTGTCATTGGTTGAACAATTAGGTCATTTTCGTCCTGCCTTGGCTAATTCTTGTCCAATTAGGATTTTTAACCAATCTT
>JBBPBS010000177.1:679551-694041 GCA_037974835.1 Cicer judaicum
ACAATTAGGTCATTTTCGTCCTCCCTAGGCTAATTCTTGTCCAATTAGGGTTTTTAACCAATCTTGTGCATCCAATAGGTGTTTTGTGTCATTGGATGAATATTTAGGTCATTTTCGTCCTCCCTGCTCTTAATCTTGTCCAATTAGGGTTTCTAACCAATCTTGTGCATCCAATAGTTGTGTTTGTGTCATTGGATGAACATTTAGGTCATTTTCGTCCTCCCTAGGCTAATTCTTGTCCAATTAGGGTGTTTAACCTATCTTGTCCATCCAATAGGTGTTTTGTGTCATTGGATGAACATTTAGGTCATTTTGCTCTTCCCTAATGTTTATCTTGACCAATTAGGGTTTCTAACCATTCTTGTGCATCCAATACGTGTTTTTGTGTCATTGGTTGAACAATTAGGTCATTTTCGTCCTGCCTTGGCTAATTCTTGTCCAATTAGGATTTTTAACCAATCTTGTGCATCCAATAGGAGTTTTTGTGTCATTGGATGAACAATTAGGTCATTTTCGTCCTCCATAGGCTAATTCTTGTCCAATTTGGGTTTTTAACCTATCTTGTCCATCCAATAGGTGTTTTGTGTCATTGGATGAATATTTGGGTCATTTTCGTCCTCCCTACACTTAATGTTATCCAATTAGTGTTATTAACCAATCTTGTGCATCCAATAGGAGTTTTGTGTCATTGGATGAACATTTAGGTCATTTTCGTCCTCCCTACACTTTATCTTGCCCATTTAGGGTTTCTAACCAATCTTATGCATCCAAAAGGTGTTTTTGTGTCATTGGCTGAACATTTAGGTCATTTTCATCCTCCCTAGGCTTATGCTTATCCAATTAGGGTTTCTATCCAATCTTGTGCATCCAATAGTTGTGTTTGGGTCATTGGATGAACATTTAGGTCATTTTCGTCCTCCCTAAACTTAATCTTGTCCAATTAGGGTTTCTATGCAATCTTGTGCATCCAATAGGTGTTTTGTGTCATTGGATGAATATTTAGGTCATTTTCGTCCTCGCTAGGCTAATTCTTGTCCAATTAGGGGTTTCAACCAATCTTGTGCATCCAATAGGTGTTTTATGTCAATGGATGAACATTTAGGTCATTTTCGTCCTCCCTACACCTAATCTTGTCCAATTAGGGTTTTTAACCAATCTTGTGCATCCAATAGATGTTTTTGTGTCGGTGGATGAACATTTAGGTCATTTTCATCCTCCCTAGGCTTATGCCTGTCCAATTAGGGTTTCTAACCAATCTTGTGCATCCAATAGTTGTGTTAACGTATCTTGTCCATCCAACAGGTGTTTTGTGTCATCGGATGAATATTTAGGTCATTTTGGTCCTCCCTACACTTAATCTTATCCAATTAGGGTTATTAACCAATCTTGTCCATCCAATAGGTGTTTTGTGTCATTGGATGAACATTTAGGTCATTTTCGTCTTCCCTACACTTCATCTTGCCCAATTAGGGTTTCTAACCAATCTTGTGCATCCAATACGTGTTTTTGTGTCATTGGTTGAACAATTAGGTCATTTTCGTCCTCCATAGGCTAATTCTTGTCCAATTAGGGTTTTTAACCTATCTTGTCCATCCAATAGGTGTTTTGTGTCATTGGATGAATATTTAGGTCATTTTCGTCCTCCCTACACTTAATCTTATCCAATTAGGATTATTAACCAATCTTGTCCATCCAATAGGTGTTTTGTGTCATTGGATGAACATTTAGGTCATTTTCGTCCTCCCTACACCTAATCTTATCCAATTAGGATTTTTAACCAATCTTGTGCATCCAATAGGAGTTTTTGTGTCATTGGTTGAACAATTAGGTCATTTTCGTCCTCCATAGGCTAATTCTTGTCCAATTAGGGTTTTTAACCTATCTTGTCCATCCAATAGGTGTTTTGTGTCATTGGATGAACATTTAGGTTATTTTCGTCCTCCCTACACATTATCTGGCCCAATTAGGGTTTCTAACCAATCTTGTGCATCCAATAGGTGTTTTTGTGTCATTGGTTGAACAATTAGGTCATTTTCGTCCTCCCTAGGCTAATTCTTGTCCAATTAGGGTTTTTAACGAATCTTGTGCATCCAATAGGTGTATTGTGTCATTGGATGAATATTTAGGTCATTTTCGTCCTCCCTACACCTAATCTTGTCCAATTAGGATTTTTAACCAATCTTGTGGATCCAATAGGAGTTTTTGTGTCATTGGATGAACAATTAGGTCATTTTCGTCCTCCCTAGGCTAATTCTTGTCCAATTAGGGTTTTTAACCAATCTTGTGCATCCAATAGGTGTATTGTGTCATTGGATGAATATTTAGGTCATTTTCGTCCTCCCTACTCTTAATCTTGTCCAATTAGGGTTTTTAACCAATCTTGTGCATCTAATAGGTGTTTTGTGTCATTGGATGAACATTTAGGTCATTTTCGTCCTCCCTACACTCTATCTTGTCTAATTAGGGTTTCTAACCAATCTTGTGCATCCAATTGGTGTTTTTGTGTCATTGGATGAACATTTAGGTCATTTTCGTCCTCCCTACACCTAATCTTGTCCAATTAGGGTTTTTAACCAATCTTGTGCATCCAATAGGTGTTTTTGTGTCAGTGGATGCACATTTAGGTCATTTTCGTCCTCCATAGGCTAATTCTTGTCCAATTAGGGTTTTTAACCTATCTTGTCCATCCAATAGGTGTTTTGTGTCATTCGATGAATATTTAGGTCATTTTCGTCCTCCCTACACTTAATCTTATCCAATTAGGGTTATTAACCAATAGGTGATTTGTGTCATTGGATGAACATTTAGGTTTTTTTCGTCCTCCCTACACTTTATCTGGCCCAATTAGGGTTTCTAACCAATCTTGTGCGTCCAATAGGTGTTTTTGTGTCATTGGTTGAACAATTAGGTCATTTTCGTCCTCCCTAGGCTAATTCTTGTCCAATTAGGGTTTTTAACCAATCTTTTGCATCCAATAGGTGTATTGTGTCATTGGATGAATATTTAGGTCATTTTCGTCCTCCCTACACCTAATCTTGTCCAATTAGGATTTTTAACCAATCTTGCGCATCCAATAGGAGTTTTTGTGTCATTGGATGAACAATTAGGTCATTTTCGTCCTCCCTAGGCTAATTCTTGTCCAATTAGGGTTTTTAACCAATCTTGTGCATCCAATAGGTGTATTGTGTCATTGGATGAATATTTAGGTCATTTTCGTCCTCCCTACTCTTAATCTTGTCCAATTAAGGTTTCTAACCTATCTTGTGCATCCAATAGGTGTATTGTGTCATTGGATGAATATTTAGGTCATTTTCGTCCTCCCTACACCTAATCTTGTCCAATTAGGATTTTTAACCAATCTTGTGCATCCAATAGGAGTTTTTGTGTCATTGGATGAACAATTAGGTCATTTTCGTCCTCCCTAGGCTAATTCTTGTCCAATTAGGGTTTTTAACCAATCTTGTGCATCCAATAGGTGTTTTGTGTCATTGGATGAATATTTAGGTCATTTTCGTCCTCCCTACACTTAATCTTGTCCAATTAGGGTTTTTGACCAATCTTGTGCATCCAATAGGTGTTTTGTGTCATTGGATGAACATTTAGGTCATTTTCGTCCTCCCTACACTTTATCTTGTCCAATTAGGGTTTCTAACCAATCTTGTGCATCCAATTGGTGTTTTTGTGTCATTCGATGAACATTTAGGTCATTTTCGTCCTCCCTACACCTAATCTTGTCCAATTAGGGTTTTTAACCAATCTTGCGCATCCAATAGGTGTTTTTGTGTCAGTGGATGAACATTTAGGTCATTTTCATCCTCCCTAGGCTTATGCTTGTCCAATTAGGGTTTCTAACCAATCTTGTGCATCCAATAGTTGTGTTTGTGTCATTGGATGAACATTTAGGTCATTTTCGTCCTCCCTAGGCTAATTCTTGTCCAATTAGGGTTTTTAACCAATCTTGTGCATCCAATAGGTGTTTTGTGTCATTGGATGAACATTTAGGTCATTTTTGTCCTCCCTACACTTAATCTTGTCCAATTAGGGTTTTTAACCAATCTTGTTCATTCAATAGGTGTGTTGTGTCATTGGATGAATATTTAGGTCATTTTCGTCCTCCCTAAACTTAATCTTGTCCAATTAGGGTTTTTAACCAATCTTCTACATCCAATAGGTGTTTTGTGTCATTGGATGAACATTTAGGTCATTTTCGTCCTCCCTAAACTTAATCTTGTCCAATTAGGGTTTTTAAGCAATCTTGTGCATCCAATAGGTGTTTTGTGTCATTGGATGAACATTTAGGTCATTTTCGTCGTCCCTACACTTAATCTTGTTCAATTAGGGTTTCTAACCAATCTTGTGCATCCGACAGGTGTTTTTGTGTCATTGGATGAACAATTAGGTCATTTTCGTCCTCCCTTGGCTAATTCTTGTCCAATTAGGGTTTTTAACCAATCTTGTGCATCCAATAGGTGTTTTGTGTCATTGGATGAACATTTAGGTCATTTTCGTCCTCCCTACAGTTAATCTTGTTCAATTAGGGTTTCTAACCAATCTTGTGCATCCGATAGGTGTTTTTGTGTCATTGGATGAACATTTAGGTCATTTTCGTCCTCCCTACACTTAATCTTGTACAATTAGGGTTTTTAACCAATCTTGTGCATCCAATAGGTGTTTTGTGTCATTGGATGAACATTTAGGTCATTTTCGTCCTCCCAACACTTAATCTTGTTCAATTAGGGTTTCTAACCAATCTTGTGCATCCGATAGGTGTTTTTGTGTCATTGGATGAACATTTAGGTCATTTTCGTCCTCCCTACACTTAATCTTGTCCAATTAGGGTTTTTAACCAATCTTGTTCATTCAATAGGTGTGTTGTGTCATTGGATGAATATTTAGGTCATTTTAGTCCTCCCTAAACTTAATCTTATCCAATTACGGTTTTTAACCAATCTTGTGCATCCAATAGGTGTTTTGTGTCATTGGATGAACATTTAGGTCATTTTCGTCCTCCCTACAGTTAATCTTTTTCAATTAGGGTTTCTAACCAATCTTGTGCATCCGATAGGTGTTTTTGTGTCATTGGATGAACATTTAGGTCATTTTCGTCCTCCCTACACTTAATCTTGTCCAATTAGGGTTTTTAACCAATCTTGTTCATTCAATAGGTGTGTTGTGTCATTGGATGAATATTTATGTCATTTTCGTCCTCCCTAAACTTAATCTTATCCAATTACGGTTTTTAACCAATCGTGGGCATCCAATAGGTGTTTTCTGTCATTGGATGAACATTTAGGTCATTTTCGTCCTCCCTACACTTAATCTTGTTCAATTAGGGTTTCTAATCAATCTTGTGCATCCAATTGGTGTTTTTGTGTCATTGGATGAACAATTAGGTCATTTTCGTCCTCGTTATGATAATTCTTGTCCAATTAGGGTTTTTAACCAATCTTGTGCATCCAATAGGTGTTTTGTGTCATTGGATGAACATTTAGGTCATTTTCGTCCTCCTTATGCTAATTCTTATCCAATTAGGGTTTTTAACCAATCTTGTTCATTCAATAGGTGTGTTGTGTCATTGGATGAATATTTAGGTCATTTTCGTCCTCCCTAAACTTAATCTTGTCCAATTAGGGTTTTTAACCAATCTTGTGCATCCAATAGGTGTTTTGTGTCATTGGATGAACATTTAGGTCATTTTCGTCCACCCTAAACTTAATCTTGTCCAATTAGGGTTTTGAAGCAATCTTGTGCATCCAATAAGTGTTTTGTGTCATTGGATGAACATTTAGGTCATTTTCGTCCTCCCTACACTTAATCTTGTTCAATTAGGGTTTCTGAACAATCTTGTGCATCCGATAGGTGTTTTTGTGTCATTGGATGAACAATTAGGTCATTTTCGTCCTCCCTAGGCTAATTCTTGTCCAATTAGGGTTTTTAACCAATCTTGTGCATCCAATAGGTGTTTTGTGTCATTGGATGAACATTTAGGTCATTTTCGTCTTCCCTACACTTAATCTTGTCCAATTAGGGTTTCTAACCAATCTTGTGCATCCAATTGTTGTTTTTGTCTCATTGGATGAACATTGATGTCATTTTCGTCCTCCCTAAACTTAATCTCTTCTAATTAGGGTTTCTAACCAATCTTGTGCATCCAATAGGTGTTTTTGTGTCATTGGATGAACAATTAGGTCATTTTCGTCCTCCCTAGGCTAATTCTTGTCCAATTAGGGTTTTTAACCAATCTTGTGCATCCAATAGGTGTATTGTGTCATTGGATGAATATTTAGGTCATTTTCGTCCTCCCTACTCTTAATCTTGTCCAATTAGGGTTTTTAACCAATCTTGTGCATCTAATAGGTGTTTTGTGTCATTGGATGAACAATTAGGTCATTTTCGTCCTCCCTAGGCTAATTCTTGTCCAATTAGGGTTTTTAACCAATCTTGTGCATCCAATTGGTGTTTTTGTGTCATTGGATGAACATTTAGGACATTTTCGTCCTCCCTACACCTAATCTTGTCCAATTAGGGTTTTTAACCAATCTTGTGCATCCAATAGGTGTTTTTTTGTCAGTGGATGAACATTTAGGTCATTTTCATCATCCCTAGGCTTATGCTTGTCCAATTAAGGTTTCTAACCAATCTTGTGCATCGAATAGTTGTGTTTGTGTCATTGGATGAACATTTAGGTCATTTTCGTCCACCTTAGGCTAATTCTTGTCCAATTAGGGTTTTTAACCTATCTTGTGCATCCAATAGGTGTTTTGTG
The DNA here is from genome assembly GCA_037974835.1 of Cicer judaicum. Classification (NCBI taxonomy): domain Eukaryota; kingdom Viridiplantae; phylum Streptophyta; class Magnoliopsida; order Fabales; family Fabaceae; genus Cicer; species Cicer judaicum. Next base: position 686,318 of record JBBPBS010000177.1, read on the forward strand.
TCATTGGATGAACATTTAGGTCATTTTTGTCTTCCCTACAGTTTATCTTGACCAATTAGGGTTTCTAACCAATCTTGTGCATCCAGTACGTGATTTTGTGTCATTGGTTGAAAAATTAGGTCATTTTCGTCCTGGCTTGGCTAATTCTTGTCCAATTAGGATTTTTAACCAATCTTGTGCATCCAATAGGAGTTTTTGTGTCATTGGATGAACAATTAGGTCATTTTCGTCCTCCATAGGCTAATTCTTGTCCAATTAGGGTTTTTAACCAATCTTGTGCATCCAATAGGTGTTATTGTGTCAGTGGATGAACATTTAGGTCATTTTCATCCTCCTTACGCTTATGCTTGTCCAATTAGGGTTTTGTAACCAATCTTGTGCATCCAATAGTTGTGTTTGTGTAATTGGATGAACATTTAGGTCATTTTCGTCCTCCCTAAACTTAATCTTGTCCAATTAAGGTTTCTAACCTATCTTGTGCATCCAATAGGTGTGTTTGTGTTATTGGATGAACAATTAGGTCATTTTTGTCCTCCCTAGGCTAATTCTTGTCCAATTATGGTTTTTAAGTAAATGTTGTGCATCCAATAGGTGTTTTTGTGTCATTGGCTGAAAATTTAGGTCATTTTCATCCTCCCTAGGCTTATGCTTGTCCAATTAGGGTTTCTAACCAATCTTGTGCATCCAATAGTTGTGTTTGTGTCATTGGATGAACATTTAGGTCATTTTCGTCCTCCCTAAACTTAATCTTGTCCAATTAGGGTTTCTATGCAATCTTGTGCATCCAATAGGTGTTTTGTGTCATTGGATGAATATTTAGGTCATTTTCGTCCTCCCTAGGCTAATTCTTGTCCAATTAGGGTTTTGAACCAATCTTGTGCATCCAATAGGGGTTTTATGTCATTGGATGAACATTTAGGTCATTTTCGTCCTTTCTACACTTTATCTTGTCCAATTAGGGTTTCTAACCAATCTTGTGCATCCAATTGGTGTTTTTGTGTCATTGGATGAACATTTAGGTCATTTTCGTCCTCCCTACACCTAATCTTGTCCAATTAGGGTTTTTAACCAATCTTGTGCATCCAATAGGTGTTTTTGTGTCAGTGGATGCACATTTAGGTCATTTTCATCCTCCCTAGGCTTATGCTTGTCCAATTATGGTTTCTAACCAATCTTGTGCATCCAATAGTTGTGTTTGTGTCATTGGATGAACATTTAGGTCATTTTCGTCCTCCCAAGGCTAATTCTTGTCCAATTAGGGTTTTTAACCTATCTTGTCCATCCAATAGGTGTTTTGTGTCATTGGATGAACATTTAGGTCATTTTTGTCTTCCCTACAGTTTATCTTGACCAATTAGGGTTTCTAACCAATCTTGTGCATCCAATACGTGTTTTTGTGTCATTGGTTGAAAAATTAGGTCATTTTCGTCCTCCCTTGGCTAATTCTTGTTCAATTAGGATTTTTAACCAATCTTGTGCATCCAATAGGAGTTTTTGTGTCATTGGATGAACAATTAGGTCATTTTCGTCCTCCATAGGCTAATTCTTGTCCAATTAGGGTTTTTAACCTATCTTGTCCATCCAATAGGTGTTTTGTGTCATTGGATGAATATTTAGGTCATTTTCGTCCTCCCTACACTTAATCTTATCCAATTAGGGTTATTAACCAATAGGTGTTTTGTGTCATTGGTTGAACAATTAGGTCATTTTCATCCTCCCTAGGCTTATGCTTATCCAATTAGGGTTTCTAACCAATCTTGTGCATCCAATATTGTGTTTGTGTCATTGCATTAACATTTAAGTCATTTTCGTCCTCGCTAAACTTAATCTTGTCCAATTAGGGTTTCTAACCAATCTTGTCCATCCAATAGATGTTTTTGTGTCATTGGATGAACTATTAAATCCTTTTCGTCCTCCCTAGGCTAATTCTTGTCCAATTAGGGTTTTTAACCTATCTTGTCCATCCAATAGGTGTTTTGTGTCATTGGATGAATATTTAGGTCATTTTCGTCCTCCCTACACTTAATCTTATCCAATTAGGGTTATTAACCAATCTTGTGCAACCAATAGGTGTTTTGTGTCATTGGAAGAACATTTAGGTCATTTTCGTCCTCCCTACACTTTATCTTGCCCATTTAGGGTTTCTAACCAATCTTATGCATCCAATAGGTGTTTTTGTGTCATTGGTTGAACAATTAGGTCATTTTCGTCCTCCCTAGGCTAATTCTTGTCCAATTAGGATTTTTAACCAATCTTGTGCATCCAATAGGTGTTTTTGTGTCAGTGGATGAACATTTAGGTCATTTTCATCCTCCCTAGGCTTATGCTTGTCCAATTAAGGTTTCTAACCAATCTTGTGCATCCAATAGTTGTGTTTGTGTCATTGGATGAACATTTAGGTCATTTTCGTCCTCCCTAGGCTAATTCTTGTCCAATTAGGGTTTTTAACCTATCTTGTCCATCCAATAGGTGTTTTGTGTCATTGGATGAACATTTAGGTCATTTTTGTCTTCCCTACAATTTATCTTGACCAATTAGGGTTTCTAACCAATCTTGTGCATCTAATACGTGTTTTTGTGTCATTGGTTGAAAAATTAGGTCATTTTCGTCCTCCCTTGGCTAATTCTTGTCCAATTAGGATTTTTAACCAATCTTGTGCATCCAATAGGAGTTTTTGTGTCATTGGATGAACAATTAGGTCATTTTCGTCCTCCATAGGCTAATTCTTGTCCAATTAGGGTTTTTAACCTATCTTGTCCATCCAATAGGTGTTTTGTGTCATTGGATGAATATTTAGGTCATTTTCGTCCTCCCTACACTTAATGTTATCCAATTAGTGTTATTAACCAATCTTGTGCATCCAATAGGTGTTTTGTGTCATTGGATGAACAGTTAGGTCATTTTCGTCCTCCCTACACTTTATCTTGCCCATTTAGGGTTTCTAACCAATCTTATGCATCCAATAGGTGTTTTTGTGTCATTGGCTTAACATTTAGGTCATTTTCATCCTCCCTAGGCTTATGCTTGTCCAATTAGGGTTTCACACCAATCTTGTGCATCCAATAATTGTGTTTGTGTCATTGGATGAACATTTAGGTCATTTTCGTCCTCCCTAAACTTAATCTTGTCCAATTAGGGTTTCTTTGCAATCTTGTGCATCCAATAGGTGTTTTGTGTCATTGGATGAATATTTAGGTCATTTTCGTCCTCCCTAGGCTAATTCTTGTCCAATTAGGGGTTTGAACCAATCTTGTGCATCCAATAGGTGTTTTATGTCAATGGATGAACATTTAGGTCATTTTCGTCCTTTTCTACACTTTATCTTGTCCAATTAGGGTTTCTAACCAATCTTGTGCATCCAATTGGTGTTTTTGTGTTATTGGATGAACATTTAGGTCATTTTCGTCCTCCCTACACCTAATCTTGTCCAATTAGGGTTTTTAACCAATCTTGTGCATCCAATAGATGTTTTTGTGTCGGTGGATGAACATTTAGGTCATTTTCATCCTCCCTAGGCTTATGCCTGTCCAATTAGGGTTTCTAACCAATCTTGTGCATCCAATAGTTGTGTTAACGTATCTTGTCCATCCAATAGGTGTTTTGTGTCATCGGATGAATATTTAGGTCATTTTGGTCCTCCCTACACTTAATCTTATCCAATTAGGGTTATTAACCAATCTTGTCCATCCAATAGGTGTTTTGTGTCATTGGATGAACATTTAGGTCATTTTCGTCTTCCCTACACTTCATCTTGCCCAATTAGGGTTTCTAACCAATCTTGTGCATCCAATACGTGTTTTTGTGTCATTGGTTGAACAATTAGGTCATTTTCGTCCTCCATAGGCTAATTCTTGTCCAATTAGGGTTTTTAACCTATCTTGTCCATCCAATAGGTGTTTTGTGTCATTGGATGAATATTTAGGTCATTTTCGTCCTCCCTACACTTAATCTTATCCAATTAGGGTTATTAACCAATCTTGTCCATCCAATAGGTGTTTTGTGTCATTGGATGAACATTTAGGTCATTTTCGTCCTCCCTACACCTAATCTTATCCAATTAGGATTTTTAACCAATCTTGTGCATCCAATAGGAGTTCTTGTGTCATTGGATGAACAATTAGGTCATTTTCGTCCTCCAAAGGCTAATTCTTGTCCAATTAGGGTTTTTAACCTATCTTGTCCATCCAATAGGTGTTTTGTGTCATTGGATGAATATTTAGGTCATTTTCGTCCTCCCTACACTTAATCTTATCCAATTAGGGTTATTAACCAATAGGTGATTTGTGTCATTGGATGAACATTTAGGTTTTTTTCGTCCTCCCTACACTTTATCTGGCCCAATTAGGGTTTCTAACCAATCTTGTGCGTCCAATAGGTGTTTTTGTGTCATTGGTTGAACAATTAGGTCATTTTCGTCCTCCCTAGGCTAATTCTTGTCCAATTAGGGTTTTTAACCAATCTTTTGCATCCAATAGGTGTATTGTGTCATTGGATGAATATTTAGGTCATTTTCGTCCTCCCTACTCTTAATCTTGTCCAATTAGGGTTTTTAACCAATCTTGTGCATCTAATAGGTGTTTTGTGTCATTGGATGAACATTTAGGTCATTTTCGTCCTCCCTACACTCTATCTTGTCTAATTAGGGTTTCTAACCAATCTTGTGCATCCAATTGGTGTTTTTGTGTCATTGGATGAACATTTAGGTCATTTTCGTCCTCCCTACACCTAATCTTGTCCAATTAGGGTTTTTAACCAATCTTGTGCATCCAATAGGTGTTTTTGTGTCAGTGGATGCACATTTAGGTCATTTTCATCCTCCCTAGGCTTATGCTTGTCCAATTATGGTTTCTAACCAATCTTGTGCATCCAATAGTTGTGTTTGTGTCATTGGATGAACATTTAGGTCATTTTCGTCCTCCCAATGCTAATTCTTGTCCAATTAGGGTTTTTAACCTATCTTGTCCATCCAATAGGTGTTTTGTGCCATTGGATGAACATTTAGGTCATTTTTGTCTTCCCTACAGTTTATCTTGACCAATTAGGGTTTCTAACCAATCTTGTGCATCCAATACGTGTTTTTGTGTCATTGGTTGAAAAATTAGGTCATTTTCGTCCTCCCTTGGCTAATTCTTGTTCAATTAGGATTTTTAACCAATCTTGTGCATCCAATAGGAGTTTTTGTGTCATTGGATGAACAATTAGGTCATTTTCGTCCTCCATAGGCTAATTCTTGTCCAATTAGGGTTTTTAACCTATCTTGTCCATCCAATAGGTGTTTTGTGTCATTGGATGAATATTTAGGTCATTTTCGTCCTCCCTACACTTAATCTTATCCAATTAGCGTTATTAACCAATCTTGTCCATCCAATAGGTGTTTTGTGTCATTGGATGAACATTTACGTCATTTTCGTCCTCCCTTGGCTAATTCTTGTCCAATTAGGATTTTTAACCAATCTTGTGCATCCAATAGGAGTTTTTGTGTCATTGGATGAACAATTAGGTCATTTTCGTCCTCCCTAGGCTAATTCTTGTCCAATTAGGGTTTCTAACCAATCTTGTGCATCCAATAGGTGTTTTGTGTCATTGGATGAATATTTAGGTTATTTTCATCCTCCCTACTCTTAATCTTGTCCATATAGCGTTTTTAACCAATCTTGTGCATCCAATAGGTGTTTTGTGTCATTGGATGAACATTTAGGTCATTTTCGTCCTCCCTACACTTTATCTTGCCTAATTAATGTTTCTAACCAATCTTGTGCATCCAATTGGTGTTTTTGTGTCATTGGATGAACATTTAGGTCATTTTCGTCCCCCCTACACCTAATCTTGTCCAATTAGGGTTTTTAACCAATCTGGCGCAACCACTAGGTGTGTTTGTGTCAGTGGATGATCATTTAGGTCATTTTCATCCTCGCTAAGCTTATGCTTGTCCAATTAGGGTTTCTAACCAATCTTGTGCATCCAATAGTTGTGTTTGTGTCATTGGATGAACATTTAGGTCATTTTCATCCTCCCTAGGCTAATTCTTGTCCAATTAGGGTTTTTAACATATCTTGTTCATCCAATAGGTGTTTTATGTCATTGGATGAACATTTAGGTGATTTTCGTCTTCCCTACAGTTTATCTTGACCAATTAGGGTTTCTAACCAATCTTGTGCATCCAATACGTGTTTTTGTGTCATTGGTTGAACAATTAGGTCATTTTCGTCCTCCCTACACTTTATCTTGTCCAATTAGGGTTTCTAACCAATCTTGTGCATCCAATAGGTGTTTTCTGTCATTGGATGAACATTTAGGTCATTTTCGTCCTCCCTACACTTTATCTTGTCCAATTAGGGTTTCTAACCAATCTTGTGCATCCAATTGGTGTTTTTGTGTCATTGGATGAACATTTAGGTCATTTTCGTCCTCCCTACACCTAATCTTGTCCAATTAGGGTTTTTAACCAATCTTGTGCATCCAATAGGTGTTTTTGTGTCAGTGGATGAACATTTAGGTCATTTTCATCATCCCTAGGCTTATGCTTGTCCAATTAAGGTTTCTAACCAATCTTGTGCATCGAATAGTTGTGTTTGTGTCATTGGATGAACATTTAGGTCATTTTCGTCCACCTTAGGCTAATTCTTGTCCAATTAGGGTTTTTAACCTATCTTGTGCATCCAATAGGTGTTTTGTGTCATTGGATGAACATTTAGGTCATTTTTGTCTTCCCTACAGTTTATCTTGACCAATTAGGGTTTCTAACCAATCTTGTGCATCCAGTACGTGATTTTGTGTCATTGGTTGAAAAATTAGGTCATTTTCGTCCTGGCTTGGCTAATTCTTGTCCAATTAGGATTTTTAACCAATCTTGTGCATCCAATAGGAGTTTTTGTGTCATTGGATGAACAATTAGGTCATTTTCGTCCTCCATAGGCTAATTCTTGTCCAATTAGGGTTTTTAACCAATCTTGTGCATCCAATAGGTGTTATTGTGTCAGTGGATGAACATTTAGGTCATTTTCATCCTCCTTACGCTTATGCTTGTCCAATTAGGGTTTTGTAACCAATCTTGTGCATCCAATAGTTGTGTTTGTGTAATTGGATGAAAATTTAGGTCATTTTCGTCCTCCCTAAACTTAATCTTGTCCAATTAAGGTTTCTAACCTATCTTGTGCATCCAATAGGTGTGTTTGTGTTATTGGATGAACAATTAGGTCATTTTTGTCCTCCCTAGGCTAATTCTTGTCCAATTATGGTTTTTAAGTAAATGTTGTGCATCCAATAGGTGTTTTGTGTCATTGGATGAACATTTAGGTCATTTTCGTCCTCCCTACACCTAATCTTATCCAATTAGGATTTTTAACCAATCTTGTGCATCCAATAGGAGTTTTTGTGTCATTGGATGAACAATTAGGTCATATTCGTCCTCCATAGGCTAATTCTTGTCCAATTAGGGTTTTTAACCTATCTTGTCCATCCAATAGGTGTTTTGTGTCATTGGATGAACATTTAGGTTATTTTCGTCCTCCCTACACATTATCTGGCCCAATTAGGGTTTCTAACCAATCTTGTGCATCCAATAGGTGTTTTTGTGTCATTGGTTGAACAATTAGGTCATTTTCGTCCTCCCTAGGCTAATTCTTGTCCAATTAGGGTTTTTAACGAATCTTGTGCATCCAATAGGTGTATTGTGTCATTGGATGAATATTTAGGTCATTTTCGTCCTCCCTACACCTAATCTT
>JBBPBS010000177.1:696231-715180 GCA_037974835.1 Cicer judaicum
GGTTTCTAACCTATCTTGTGCATCCAATAGGTGTGTTTGTGTTATTGGATGAACAATTAGGTCATTTTTGTCCTCCCTAGGCTAATTCTTGTCCAATTATGGTTTTTAAGTAAATGTTGTGCATCCAATAGGTGTTTTTGTGTCATTGGCTGAAAATTTAGGTCATTTTCATCCTCCCTAGGCTTATGCTTGTCCAATTAAGGTTTCTAACCAATCTTGTGCATCCAATAGTTGTGTTTGTGTCATTGGATAAACATTTAGGTCATTTTCGTCCTCCCTAAACTTAATCTTGTCCAATTAGGGTTTCTATGCAATCTTGTGCATCCAATAGGTGTTTTGTGTCATTGGATGAATATTTAGGTCATTTTCGTCCTCCCTAGGCTAATTCTTGTCCAATTAGGGTTTTGAACCAATCTTGTGCATCCAATAGGTGTTTTATGTCATTGGATGAACATTTAGGTCATTTTCGTCCTTTCTACACTTTATCTTGTCCAATTAGGGTTATTAACCAATCTTGTCCATCCAATAGGTGTTTTGTGTCATTGGATGAACATTTAGGTCATTTTCGTCCTCCCTACACCTAATCTTACCCAATTAGGATTTTTAACCAATCTTGTGCATCCAATAGGAGTTTTTGTGTCATTGGATGAACAATTAGGTCATTTTCGTCCTCCATAGGCTAATTCTTGTCCAATTAGGGTTTTTAACCTATCTTGTCCATCCAATAGGTGTTTTGTGTCATTGGATGAACATTTAGGTTATTTTCGTCCTCCCTACACATTATCTGGCCCAATTAGGGTTTCTAACCAATCTTGTGCATCCAATAGGTGTTTTTGTGTCATTGGTTGAACAATTAGGTCATTTTCGTCCTCCCTAGGCTAATTCTTGTCCAATTAGGGTTTTTAACGAATCTTGTGCATCCAATAGGTGTATTGTGTCATTGGATGAATATTTAGGTCATTTTCGTCCTCCCTACACCTAATCTTGTCCAATTAGGATTTTTAACCAATCTTGTGGATCCAATAGGAGTTTTTGTGTCATTGGATGAACAATTAGGTCATTTTCGTCCTCCCTAGGCTAATTCTTGTCCAATTAGGGTTTTTAACCAATCTTGTGCATCCAATAGGTGTATTGTGTCATTGGATGAATATTTAGGTCATTTTCGTCCTCCCTACTCTTAATCTTGTCCAATTAGGGTTTTTAACCAATCTTGTGCATCTAATAGGTGTTTTGTGTCATTGGATGAACATTTAGGTCATTTTCGTCCTCCCTACACTCTATCTTGTCTAATTAGGGTTTCTAACCAATCTTGTGCATCCAATTGGTGTTTTTGTGTCATTGGATGAACATTTAGGTCATTTTCGTCCTCCCTACACCTAATCTTGTCCAATTAGGGTTTTTAACCAATCTTGTGCATCCAATAGGTGTTTTTGTGTCAGTGGATGCACATTTAGGTCATTTTCGTCCTCCATAGGCTAATTCTTGTCCAATTAGGGTTTTTAACCTATCTTGTCCATCCAATAGGTGTTTTGTGTCATTGGATGAATATTTAGGTCATTTTCGTCCTCCCTACACTTAATCTTATCCAATTAGGGTTATTAACCAATAGGTGATTTGTGTCATTGGATGAACATTTAGGTTTTTTTCGTCCTCCCTACACTTTATCTGGCCCAATTAGGGTTTCTAACCAATCTTGTGCGTCCAATAGGTGTTTTTGTGTCATTGGTTGAACAATTAGGTCATTTTCGTCCTCCCTAGGCTAATTCTTGTCCAATTAGGGTTTTTAACCAATCTTGTGCATCCAATAGGTGTATTGTGTCATTGGATGAACAATTAGGTCATTTTCGTCCTCCCTAGGCTAATTCTTGTCCAATTAGGGTTTTTAACCAATCTTGTGCATCCAATAGATGTATTGTGTCATTGGATGAATATTTAGGTCATTTTCGTCCTCCCTACTCTTAATCTTGTCCAATTAGGGTTTTTAACCAATTTTGTGCATCTAATAGGTGTTTTGTGTCATTGGATGAACATTTAGGTCATTTTCGTCCTCCCTACACTGTATCTTGTCTAATTAGGGTTTCTAACCAATCTTGTGCATCCAATTGGTGTTTTTGTGTCATTGGATGAACATTTAGGTCATTTTCGTCCTCCCTACACCTAATCTTGTCCAATTAGGGTTTTTAACCAATCTTGTGCATCCAATAGGTGTTTTTGTGTCAGTGGATGCACATTTAGGTCATTTTCATCCTCCCTAGGCTTATGCTTGTCCAATTATGGTTTCTAACCAATCTTGTGCATCCAATAGTTGTGTTTGTGTCATTGGATGAACATTTAGGTCATTTTCGTCCTCCCAAGGCTAATTCTTGTCCAATTAGGGTTTTTAACCTATCTTGTCCATCCAATAGGTGTTTTGTGCCATTGGATGAACATTTAGGTCATTTTTGTCTTCCCTACAGTTTATCTTGACCAATTAGGGTTTCTAACCAATCTTGTGCATCCAATACGTGTTTTTGTGTCATTGGTTGAAAAATTAGGTCATTTTCGTCCTCCCTTGGCTAATTCTTGTTCAATTAGGATTTTTAACCAATCTTGTGCATCCAATAGGAGTTTTTGTGTCATTGGATGAACAATTAGGTCATTTTCGTCCTCCATAGGCTAATTCTTGTCCAATTAGGGTTTTTAACCTATCTTGTCCATCCAATAGGTGTTTTGTGTCATTGGATGAATATTTAGGTCATTTTCGTCCTCCCTACACTTAATCTTATCCAATTAGGGTTATTAACCAATCTTGTGCATCCAATAGGTGTTTTGTGTCATTGGAAGAACATTTAGGTCATTTTCGTCCTCCCTACACTTTATCTTGCCCATTTAGGGTTTCTAACCAATCTTATGCATCCAATAGGTGTTTTTGTGTCATTGGTTGAACAATTAGGTCATTTTCGTCCTCCCTAGGCTAATTCTTGTCCAATTAGGATTTTTAACCAATCTTGTGCATCCAATAGGTGTTTTTGTGTCATTGGATGAACAATTAGGTCATTTTCGTCCTCCCTAGGCTAATTCTTGTCCAATTAGGGTTTTTAACCAATCTTGTGCATCCAATAGGTGTATTGTGTCATTGGATGAATATTTAGGTCATTTTCGTCCTCCCTACTCTTAATCTTGTCCAATTAGGGTTTTTAACCAATCTTGTGCATCTAATAGGTGTTTTGTGTCATTGGATGAACATTTAGGTCATTTTCGTCCTCCCTAAACTCTATCTTGTCCAATTAGGGTTTCTAACCAATCTTGTACATCCAATTGGTGTTTTTGTGTCATTGGATGAACATTTAGGTCATTTTCGTCCTCCCTACACCTAATCTTGTCCAATTAGGGTTTTTAACCAATCTTGTGCATCCAATAGGTGTTTTTGTGTCAGTGGATGAACATTTAGGTCATTTTCATCATCCCTAGGCTTATGCTTGTCCAATTAAGGTTTCTAACCAATCTTGTGCATCGAATAGTTGTGTTTGTGTCATTGGATGAACATTTAGGTCATTTTCGTCCACCTTAGGCTAATTCTTGTCCAATTAGGGTTTTTAACCTATCTTGTGCATCCAATAGGTGTTTTGTGTCATTGGATGAACATTTAGGTCATTTTTGTCTTCCCTACAGTTTATCTTGACCAATTAGGGTTTCTAACCAATCTTGTGCATCCAGTACGTGATTTTGTGTCATTGGTTGAAAAATTAGGTCATTTTCGTCCTGGCTTGGCTAATTCTTGTCCAATTAGGATTTTTAACCAATCTTGTGCATCCAATAGGAGTTTTTGTGTCATTGGATGAACAATTAGGTCATTTTCGTCCTCCATAGGCTAATTCTTGTCCAATTAGGGTTTTTAACCAATCTTGTGCATCCAATAGGTGTTATTGTGTCAGTGGATGAACATTTAGGTCATTTTCATCCTCCTTACGCTTATGGTTGTCCAATTAGGGTTTTGTAACCAATCTTGTGCATCCAATAGTTGTGTTTGTGTAATTGGATGAAAATTTAGGTCATTTTCGTCCTCCCTAAACTTAATCTTGTCCAATTAAGGTTTCTAACCTATCTTGTGCATCCAATAGGTGTGTTTGTGTTATTGGATGAACAATTAGGTCATTTTTGTCCTCCCAAGGCTAATTCTTGTCCAATTATGGTTTTTAAGTAAATGTTGTGCATCCAATAGGTGTTTTTGTGTCATTGGCTGAAAATTTAGGTCATTTTCATCCTCCCTAGGCTTATGCTTGTCCAATTAGGGTTTCTAACCAATCTTGTGCATCCAATAGTTGTGTTTGTGTCATTGGATGAACATTTAGGTCATTTTCGTCCTCCCTAAACTTAATCTTGTCCAATTAGGGTTTCTATGCAATCTTGTGCATCCAATAGGTGTTTTGTGTCATTGGATGAATATTTAGGTCATTTTCGTCCTCTCTAGGCTAATTCTTGTCCAATTAGGGTTTTGAACCAATCTTGTGCATCCAATAGGTGTTTTATGTCATTGGATGAACATTTAGGTCATTTTCGTCCTTTCTACACTTTATCTTGTCCAATTAGGGTTTCTAACCAATCTTGTGCATCCAATTGGTGTTTTTGTGTCATTGGATGAACATTTAGGTCATTTTCGTCCTCCCTACACCTAATCTTGTCCAATTAGGGTTTTTAACCAATCTTGTGCATCCAATAGATGTTTTTGTGTCAATGGATGAACATTTAGGTCATTTTCATCCTCCCTAGGCTTATGTCTGTCCAATTAGGGTTTCTAACCAATCTTGTGCATCCAATAGTTGTGTTTGTGTCATTGGATGAACATTTAGGTCATTTTCGTCCTCCCTAAACTTAATCTTGTCCAAATAGGGCTTCTAACCAATCTTGTGCATCCAATAGTTGTTTTTGTGTCATTGGATGAACAATTAGGTCATTTTCGTCCTCCCTAGGCTAATTCTTGTCCAATTAGGGTTATTAACCAATCTTGTGCATCCAATAGGAGTTTTTGTGTCATTGGATGAACAATTAGGTCATTTTCGTCCTCCATAGGCTAATTCTTGTCCAATTAGGGTTTTTAACCTATCTTGTCCATCCAATAGGTGTTTTGTGTCATTGGATGAATATTTAGGTCATTTTCGTCCTCCCTACACTTAATCTTATCCAATTAGGGTTATTAACCAATAGGTGTTTTGTGTCATTGGTTGAACAATTAGGTCATTTTCATCCTCCCTAGGCTTATGCTTATCCAATTAGGGTTTCTAACCAATCTTGTGCATCCAATATTGTGTTTGTGTCATTGCATTAACATTTAAGTCATTTTCGTCCTCGCTAAACTTAATCTTGTCCAATTAGGGTTTCTAACCAATCTTGTCCATCCAATAGGTGTTTTTGTGTCATTGGATGAACAATTAAATCCTTTTCGTCCTCCCTAGGCTAATTCTTGTCCAATTAGGGTTTTTAACCTATCTTGTCCATCCAATAGGTGTTTTGTGTCATTGGATGAATATTTAGGTCATTTTCGTCCTCCCTACACTTAATCTTATCCAATTAGGGTTATTAACCAATCTTGTGCAACCAATAGGTGTTTTGTGTCATTGGAAGAACATTTAGGTCATTTTCGTCCTCCCTACACTTTATCTTGCCCATTTAGGGTTTCTAACCAATCTTATGCATCCAATAGGTGTTTTTGTGTCATTGGTTGAACAATTAGGTCATTTTCGTCCTCCCTAGGCTAATTCTTGTCCAATTAGGATTTTTAACCAATCTTGTGCATCCAATAGGTGTTTTTGTGTCATTGGATGAACAATTAGGTCATTTTCGTCCTCCCTAGGCTAATTCTTGTCCAATTAGGGTTTTTAACCAATCTTGTGCATCCAATAGGTGTATTGTGTCATTGGATGAATATTTAGGTCATTTTCGTCCTCCCTACTCTTAATCTTGTCCAATTAGGGTTTTTAACCAATCTTGTGCATCTAATAGGTGTTTTGTGTCATTGGATGAACATTTAGGTCATTTTCGTCCTCCCTACACTCTATCTTGTCCAATTAGGGTTTCTAACCAATCTTGTGCATCCAATTGGTGTTTTTGTGTCATTGGATGAACATTTAGGTCATTTTCGTCCTCCCTACACCTAATCTTGTCCAATTAGGGTTTTTAACCAATCTTGTGCATCCAATAGGTGTTTTTGTGTCAGTGGATGCACATTTAGGTCATTTTCATCCTCCCTAGGCTTATGCTTGTCCAATTATGGTTTCTAACCAATCTTGTGCATCCAATAGTTGTGTTTGTGTCATTGGATGAACATTTAGGTCATTTTCGTCCTCCCAAGGCTAATTCTTGTCCAATTAGGGTTTTTAACCTATCTTGTCCATCCAATAGGTGTTTTGTGTCATTGGATGAACATTTAGGTCATTTTTGTCTTCCCTACAGTTTATCTTGACCAATTAGGGTTTCTAACCAATCTTGTGCATCCAATACGTGTTTTTGTGTCATTGGTTGAAAAATTAGGTCATTTTCGTCCTCCCTTGGCTAATTCTTGTTCAATTAGGATTTTTAACCAATCTTGTGCATCCAATAGGAGTTTTTGTGTCATTGGATGAACAATTAGGTCATTTTCGTCCTCCATAGGCTAATTCTTGTCCAATTAGGGTTTTTAACCTATCTTGTCCATCCAATAGGTGTTTTGTGTCATTGGATGAATATTTAGGTCATTTTCGTCCTCCCTACACTTAATGTTATCCAATTAGTGTTATTAACCAATCTTGTGCATCCAATAGGTGTTTTGTGTCATTGGATGAACATTTAGGTCATTTTCGTCCTCCCTACACTTTATCTTGCCCATTTAGGGTTTCTAACCAATCTTATGCATCCAATAGGTGTTTTTGTGTCATTGGTTGAACAATTAGGTCATTTTCATCCTCCCTAGGCTAATTCTTGTCCAATTAGGATTTTTAACCAATCTTGTGCATCCAATAGGAGTTTTTGTGTCATTGGATTAACAATTAGGTCATTTTCGTCCTCCCTAGGCTAATTCTTGTCCAATTAGGGTTTTTAACCAATCTTGTGCATCCAATAGTTGTGTTTGTGTCATTGGATGAACATTTAGGCCGTTTTCATCCTCCCTAGGCTTATGCTTGTCCAATTAGGGTTTCTAACCAATCTTGTGCATCCAATAGTTGTGTTTGTGTCATTGGATGAACATTTAGGTCATTTTCGTCCTCCCTAAACTTAATCTTGTCCAATTAGGGCTTCTAACCAATATTGTGCATCTAATAGGTGTTTTTGTGTCATTGGATGAACAGTTAGGTCATTTTCGTCCTGCCTAGGCTAATTCTGGTCCAATTAGGGTTTTTAACCTATCTTGTCCATCCAATAGGTGTTTTGTGTAATTGGATGAATATTTAGGTCATTTCCGTCCTCCCTACACTTAATCTTATCCAATTAGGGTTATTAACCAATCTTGTGCATCCAATAGGTGTTTTGTGTCATTTGATGAACATTTAGGTCATTTTCGTCCTTCCTACACTTTATCTTGTCCAATTAGGGTTTCTAACCAATCTTGTGCATCCAATTGGTGTTTTTGTGTCATTGGATGAACATTTAGGTCATTTTCGTCCTCCCTACACTTAATCTTGTCCAATTAGGGTTTTTAACCAATCTTGTTCATTCAATAGGTGTTTTGTGTCATTGGATGAACATTTAGGTCATTTTCGTCCTCCCTACACTTAATCTTGTTCAATTAGGGTTTCTAACCAATCTTGTGCATCCGATAGGTGTTTTTGTGTCATTGGATGAACATTTAGGTCATTTTCGTCCTCCCTACACTTAATCTTGTCCAATTAGGGTTTTTAACCAATCTTGATCATTCAATAGGTGTGTTGTGTCATTGGATGAATATTTATGTCATTTTCGTCCTCCCTAAACTTAATCTTATCGAATTACGGTTTTTAACCAGTCTTGTGCATCCAATAGGTGTTTTGTGTCATTGGATGAACATTTAGGTCATTTTCGTCCTCCCTACACTTAATCTTGTTCAATTAGGGTTTCTAACCAATCTTGTGCATCCGATAGGTGTTTTTGTGTCATTGGATGAACATTTAGGTCATTTTCGTCCTCCCTACACTTAATCTTGTCCAATTAGGGTTTTTAACCAATCTTGTTCATTCAATAGGTGTGTTGTGTCATTGGATAAACATTTAGGTCATTTTCGTCCTCCGTACACTTAATCTTGTCCAATTAGGGTTTTTAACCAATCTTGTGCATCCAATAGGTGTTTTGTGTCATTGGATGAACATTTAGGTCATTTTCGTCCTCCTTATGCTAATTCTTATCCAATTAGGGTTTTTAACCAATCTTGTGCATCCAATAGGTGTTTTGTGTCATTGGATGAACATTTAGGTCATTTTCGTCCTCCCTACACTTAATCTTGTTCAATTAGGGTTTCTAACCAATCTTGTGCATCCGATAGGTGTTTTTGTGTCATTGGATGAACATTTAGGTCATTTTCGTCCTCCTTAGGCTAATTCTTATCCAATTAGGGATTTTAACCAATCTTGTGCATCCAATAGGTGTTTTGTGTCATTGGATGAACATTTAGGTCATTTTCGTCCTCCCTACACTTAATCTTGTTCAATTAGGGTTTCTGACCAATCTTGTGCATCCGACAGGTGTTTTTGTGTCATTGGATGAACAATTAGGTCATTTTCGTCCTCCCTACACTTAATCTTGTCCAATTAGGGTTTTTAACTAATCTTGTGCATCCAATGGGTGTTTTTGTGTCATTGGATGAACAATTAGGTCATTTTCGTCCTCCCTAGGCTAATTCTTGTCCAATTAGGGTTTTTAACCAATCTTGTGCATCCAATAGGTGTTTTGTGTCATTGGATGAACATTTAGGTCATTTTCGTCCTCCCTAGGCTAATTCTTGTCCAATTAGGGTTTGTAACCAATCTTGTGCATCCATAGGTGTTTTGTGTCATTGGATGAACAATTAGGTCATTTTTGTACTCCCTAGGCTAATTCTTGTCCAATTAGGGTTTTTAACCAATCTTGTGCATCCAATAGGTGTTTTGTGTCATTGGATGAACATTTAGGTCATTTTCGTCCTCCCTAGGCTAATTCTTGTCCAATTAGGGTTTTGAACCAATCTTGTGCATCCAATAGGTGTTTTGTGTCATTGGATGGACATTTAGGTAATTTTCGTCCTCCCTACACTTAATCTTGAACAATTAGGGGTTTTAACCAATCTTGTGCATCCAATAGTTGTGTTTGTGTCATTGGATGAACAATTAGGTCATTTTCGTCCTCCCTAGGCTAATTCTTGTCCAATTAGGGTTTTTAACCAATCTTGTGCATCCATTAGGTATTTTTGTATCATTGGATGGACATTTAGGTCATTTTCATCCTCCCTAGGCTTATGCTTGTCCAATTAGGGTTTCTAACCAATCTTGTGCATCCAATAGTTGTGTTTGTGTCATTGGATGAACATTTAGGTCATTTTCGTCCTCCCTAGGCTAATTCTTGTCCAATTAGGGTTTTTAACCTATCTTGTCCATCCAATAGGTGTTTTGTGTCATTGGATGAACATTTAGGTCATTTTTGTCTTCCCTACAATTTATCTTGACCAATTAGGGTTTCTAACCAATCTTGTGCATCTAATACGTGTTTTTGTGTCATTGGTTGAAAAATTAGGTCATTTTCGTCCTCCCTTGGCTAATTCTTGTCCAATTAGGATTTTTAACCAATCTTGTGCATCCAATAGGTGTTTTTGTGTCAGTGGATGAACATTTAGGTCATTTTCATCCTCCCTAGGCTTATGCTTGTCCAATTAAGGTTTCTAACCAATCTTGTGCATCCAATAGTTGTGTTTGTGTCATTGGATGAACATTTAGGTCATTTTCGTCCTCCCTAGGCTAATTCTTGTCCAATTAGGGTTTTTAACCTATCTTGTCCATCCAATAGGTGTTTTGTGTCATTGGATGAACATTTAGGTCATTTTTGTCTTCCCTACAATTTATCTTGACCAATTAGGGTTTCTAACCAATCTTGTGCATCTAATACGTGTTTTTGTGTCATTGGTTGAAAAATTAGGTCATTTTCGTCCTCCCTTGGCTAATTCTTGTCCAATTAGGATTTTTAACCAATCTTGTGCATCCAATAGGAGTTTTTGTGTCATTGGATGAACAATTAGGTCATTTTCGTCCAACATAGGCTAATTCTTGTCCAATTAGGGTTTTTAACCTATCTTGTCCATCCAATAGGTGTTTTGTGTCATTGGATGAATATTTAGGTCATTTTCGTCCTCCCTACACTTAATGTTATCCAATTAGTGTTATTAACCAATCTTGTGCATCCAATAGGTGTTTTGTGTCATTGGATGAACATTTAGGTCATTTTCGTCCTCCCTACACTTTATCTTGCCCATTTAGGGTTTCTAACCAATCTTATGCATCCAATAGGTGTTTTTGTGTCATTGGCTGAACATTTAGGTCATTTTCATCCTCCCTAGGCTTATGCTTGTCCAATTAGGGTTTCACACCAATCTTGTGCATCCAATAATTGTGTTTGTGTCATTGGATGAACATTTAGGTCATTTTCGTCCTCCCTAAACTTAATCTTGTCCAATTAGGGTTTCTTTGCAATCTTGTGCATCCAATAGGTGTTTTGTGTCATTGGATGAATATTTAGGTCATTTTCGTCCTCCCTATGCTAATTCTTGTCCAATTAGGGGTTTGAACCAATCTTGTGCATCCAATAGGTGTTTCTAACCAATCTTGTGCATCCAATTGGTGTTTTTGTGTCATTGGATGAACATTTAGGTCATTTTCGTCCTCCCTACACCTAATCTTGTGCATCCAATAGATGTTTTTGTGTCGGTGGATGAACATTTAGGTCATTTTCATCCTCCCTAGGCTTATGCCTGTCCAATTAGGATTTCTAACCAATCTTGTGCATCCAATAGTTGTGTTAACGTATCTTGTCCATCCAATAGGTGTTTTGTGTCATCGGATGAATATTTAGGTCATTTTGGTCCTCCCTACACTTAATCTTATCCAATTAGGGTTATTAACCAATCTTGTCCATCCAATAGGTGTTTTGTGTCATTGGATGAACATTTAGGTCATTTTCGTCTTCCCTACACTTTATCTTGCCCAATTAGGGTTTCTAACCAATCTTGTGCATCCAATACGTGTTTTTGTGTCATTGGTTGAACAATTAGGTCATTTTCGTCCTCCATAGGCTAATTCTTGTCCAATTAGGGTTTTTAACCTATCTTGTCCATCCAATAGGTGTTTTGTGTCATTGGATGAATATTTAGGTCATTTTCGTCCTCCCTACACTTAATCTTATCCAATTAGGGTTATTAACCAATCTTGTCCATCCAATAGGTGTTTTGTGTCATTGGATGAACATTTAGGTCATTTTCGTCCTCCCTACACCTAATCTTATCCAATTAGGATTTTTAACCAATCTTGTGCATCCAATAGGAGTTCTTGTGTCATTGGATGAACAATTAGGTCATTTTCGTCCTCCAAAGGCTAATTCTTGTCCAATTAGGGTTTTTAACCTATCTTGTCCATCCAATAGGTGTTTTGTGTCATTGGATGAATATTTAGGTCATTTTCGTCCTCCCTACACTTAATCTTATCCAATTAGGGTTATTAACCAATAGGTGATTTGTGTCATTGGATGAACATTTAGGTTTTTTTCGTCCTCCCTACACTTTATCTGGCCCAATTAGGGTTTCTAACCAATCTTGTGCGTCCAATAGGTGTTTTTGTGTCATTGGTTGAACAATTAGGTCATTTTCGTCCTCCCTAGGCTAATTCTTGTCCAATTAGGGTTTTTAACCAATCTTTTGCATCCAATAGGTGTATTGTGTCATTGGATGAATATTTAGGTCATTTTCGTCCTCCCTACACCTAATCTTGTCCAATTAGGATTTTTAACCAATCTTGCGCATCCAATAGGAGTTTTTGTGTCATTGGATGAACAATTAGGTCATTTTCGTCCTCCCTACTCTTAATCTTGTCCAATTAGGGTTTTTAACCAATCTTGTGCATCTAATAGGTGTTTTGTGTCATTGGATGAACATTTAGGTCATTTTCGTCCTCCCTACACTCTATCTTGTCTAATTAGGGTTTCTAACCAATCTTGTGCATCCAATTGGTGTTTTTGTGTCATTGGATGAACATTTAGGTCATTTTCGTCCTCCCTACACCTAATCTTGTCCAATTAGGGTTTTTAACCAATCTTGTGCATCCAATAGGTGTTTTTGTGTCAGTGGATGCACATTTAGGTCATTTTCGTCCTCCATAGGCTAATTCTTGTCCAATTAGGGTTTTTAACCTATCTTGTCCATCCAATAGGTGTTTTGTGTCATTGGATGAATATTTAGGTCATTTTCGTCCTCCCTACACTTAATCTTATCCAATTAGGGTTATTAACCAATAGGTGATTTGTGTCATTGGATGAACATTTAGGTTTTTTTCGTCCTCCCTACACTTTATCTGGCCCAATTAGGGTTTCTAACCAATCTTGTGCGTCCAATAGGTGTTTTTGTGTCATTGGTTGAACAATTAGGTCATTTTCGTCCTCCCTAGGCTAATTCTTGTCCAATTAGGGTTTTTAACCAATCTTTTGCATCCAATAGGTGTATTGTGTCATTGGATGAATATTTAGGTCATTTTCGTCCTCCCTACACCTAATCTTGTCCAATTAGGATTTTTAACCAATCTTGCGCATCCAATAGGAGTTTTTGTGTCATTGGATGAACAATTAGGTCATTTTCGTCCTCCTTAGGCTAATTCTTGTCCAATTAGGGTTTTTAACCAATCTTGTGCATCCAATAGGTGTATTGTGTCATTGGAAGAATATTTAGGTCATTTTCGTCCTCCCTACTCTTAATCTTGTCCAATTAGGGTTTTTAACCAATCTTGTGCATCTAATAGGTGTTTTGTGTCATTGGATGAACATTTAGGTCATTTTCGTCCTCCCTACACTCTATCTTGTCTAATTAGGGTTTCTAACCAATCTTGTGCATCCAATTGGTGTTTTTGTGTCATTGGATGAACATTTAGGTCATTTTCGTCCTCCCTACACCTAATCTTGTCCAATTAGGGTTTTTAACCAATCTTGTGCATCCAATAGGTGTTTTTGTGTCAGTGGATGCACATTTAGGTCATTTTCGTCCTCCATAGGCTAATTCTTGTCCAATTAGGGTTTTTAACCTATCTTGTCCATCCAATAGGTGTTTTGTGTCATTGGATGAATATTTAGGTCATTTTCGTCCTCCCTACACTTAATCTTATCCAATTAGGGTTATTAACCAATAGGTGATTTGTGTCATTGGATGAACATTTAGGTTTTTTTCGTCCTCCCTACACTTTATCTGGCCCAATTAGGGTTTCTAACCAATCTTGTGCGTCCAATAGGTGTTTTTGTGTCATTGGTTGAACAATTAGGTCATTTTCGTCCTCCCTAGGCTAATTCTTGTCCAATTAGGGTTTTTAACCAATCTTGTGCATCCAATAGGTGTATTGTGTCATTGGATGAACAATTAGGTCATTTTCGTCCTCCCTAGGCTAATTCTTGTCCAATTAGGGTTTTTAACCAATCTTGTGCATCCAATAGATGTATTGTGTCATTGGATGAATATTTAGGTCATTTTCGTCCTCCCTACTCTTAATCTTGTCCAATTAGGGTTTTTAACCAATTTTGTGCATCTAATAGGTGTTTTGTGTCATTGGATGAACATTTAGGTCATTTTCGTCCTCCCTACACTGTATCTTGTCTAATTAGGGTTTCTAACCAATCTTGTGCATCCAATTGGTGTTTTTGTGTCATTGGATGAACATTTAGGTCATTTTCGTCCTCCCTACACCTAATCTTGTCCAATTAGGGTTTTTAACCAATCTTGTGCATCCAATAGGTGTTTTTGTGTCAGTGGATGCACATTTAGGTCATTTTCATCCTCCCTAGGCTTATGCTTGTCCAATTATGGTTTCTAACCAATCTTGTGCATCCAATAGTTGTGTTTGTGTCATTGGATGAACATTTAGGTCATTTTCGTCCTCCCAAGGCTAATTCTTGTCCAATTAGGGTTTTTAACCTATCTTGTCCATCCAATAGGTGTTTTGTGCCATTGGATGAACATTTAGGTCATTTTTGTCTTCCCTACAGTTTATCTTGACCAATTAGGGTTTCTAACCAATCTTGTGCATCCAATACGTGTTTTTGTGTCATTGGTTGAAAAATTAGGTCATTTTCGTCCTCCCTTGGCTAATTCTTGTTCAATTAGGATTTTTAACCAATCTTGTGCATCCAATAGGAGTTTTTGTGTCATTGGATGAACAATTAGGTCATTTTCGTCCTCCATAGGCTAATTCTTGTCCAATTAGGGTTTTTAACCTATCTTGTCCATCCAATAGGTGTTTTGTGTCATTGGATGAATATTTAGGTCATTTTCGTCCTCCCTACACTTAATCTTATCCAATTAGGGTTATTAACCAATCTTGTGCATCCAATAGGTGTTTTGTGTCATTGGAAGAACATTTAGGTCATTTTCGTCCTCCCTACACTTTATCTTGCCCATTTAGGGTTTCTAACCAATCTTATGCATCCAATAGGTGTTTTTGTGTCAGTGGACGAACATTTAGGTCATTTTCATCTTCCCTAGGCTTATGCTTGTCCAATTAGGGTTTCTAACCAATCTTGTGCATCCAATAGTTGTGTTTGTGTCATTGGATGAACATTTAGGTCATTTTCGTCCTCCCTAAACTTAATCTTGTCCAATTAGGGCTTCTAACCAATATTGTGCATCCAATAGGTGTTTTTGTGTCATTGGATGAACAGTTAGGTCATTTTCGTCCTCCCTAGGCTAATTATGGTCCAATTAGGGTTTTTAACCTATCTTGTCCATCCAATAGGTGTTTTGTGTCATTGGATGAATATTTAGGTCATTTCCGTCCTCCCTACACTTAATCTTACCAATTAGGGTTATTAACCAATCTTGTGCATCCAATAGGTGTTTTTGTGTCATTGGATGAACATTTAGGTCATTTTCGTCCTCTCCACAGCTAATCTTGTCCAATTAGGGTTTTTAACCAATCTTGTGCATCCAATAGGTGTTTTTGTGTCAGTGGACGAACATTTAGGTCATTTTCATCTTCCCTAGGCTTATGCTTGTCCAATTAGGGTTTCTAACCAATCTTGTGCATCCAATAGTTGTGTTTGTGTCATTGGATGAACATTTAGGTCATTTTCGTCCTCCCTAAACTTAATCTTGTCCAATTAGGGCTTCTAACCAATATTGTGCATCCAATAGGTGTTTTTGTGTCATTGGATGAACAGTTAGGTCATTTTCGTCCTCCCTAGGCTAATTCTGGTCCAATTAGGGTTTTTAACCTATCTTGTCCATCCAATAGGTGTTTTGTGCCATTTGATGAATATTTAGGTCATTTTCGTCCTCCCTACACTTAATCTTATCCAATTAGGGTTATTAACCAATCTTGTGCACCCAATAGGTGTTTTGTGTCATTGGATGAACATTTATGTCATTTTCGACCTCCCAACACTTAATCTTATCCAATTACGGTTATTAACCAATCTTGTGCATCCAATAGGTGTTTTTGTGTCATTGGATGAACATTTAGGTCATTTTCGTCCTCCCCACAGCTAATCTTGTCCAATTAGGGTTTATAACCAATCTTGTGCATCCAATAGGTGTTTTTGTGTCAATGGATGAACATTTAGGTCATTTTCATCCTCCCTAGGCTTATGCTTATCCAATTATGGTTTCTAACCAATCTTGTGCATCCAATAGTTGTGTTTGTGTCATTGGATGAACATTTAAGTCATTTTCGTCCTCCCTAAACTTAATCATGTCCAATTAGGGTTTCTAACCAATCTTGTCCATCCAATAGGTGTTTTTGTGTCATTGGATGAACAATTAAATCCTTTTCGTCCTCCCTAGGCTAATTCTTGTCCAATTAGGGTTTTTAACCTATCTTGTCCATCCATTAGGTGTTTTGTGTCATTGGATGAACATTTAGGTCATTTTTGTCTTCCCTACAGTTTATCTTGACCAATTAGGGTTTCTAACCAATCTTGTGAATCCAATACGTGTTTTTGTGTCATTGGATGAACAATTAGGTCATTTTCGTCCTCCATAGGCTAATTCTTGTCCAATTAGGGTTTTTAACCTATCTTGTCCATCCAATAGGTGTTTTGTGTCATTGGATGAATATTTAGGTCATTTCCGTCCTCCCTACACTTAATCTTACCAATTAGGGTTATTAACCAATCTTGTCCATCCAATAGGTGTTTTTGTGTCATTGGATGAACAATTAAATCCTTTTCGTCCTCCCTAGGCTAATTCTTGTCCAATTAGGGTTTTTAACCTATCTTGTCCATCCATTAGGTGTTTTGTGTCATTGGATGAACATTTAGGTCATTTTTGTCTTCCCTACAGTTTATCTTGACCAATTAGGGTTTCTAACCAATCTTGTGAATCCAATACGTGTTTTTGTGTCATTGGATGAACAATTAGGTCATTTTCGTCCTCCATAGGCTAATTCTTGTCCAATTAGGGTTTTTAACCTATCTTGTCCATCCAATAGGTGTTTTGTGTCATTGGATGAATATTTAGGTCATTTTCGTCCTCCCTACACTTAATCTTATCCAATTAGGGTTATTAACCAATAGGTGATTTGTGTCATTGGATGAACATTTAGGTTTTTTTCGTCCTCCCTACACTTTATCTGGCCCAATTAGGGTTTCTAACCAATCTTGTGCGTCCAATAGGTGTTTTTGTGTCATTGGTTGAACAATTAGGTCATTTTCGTCCTCCCTAGGCTAATTCTTGTCCAATTAGGGTTTTTAACCAATCTTGTGCATCCAATAGGTGTATTGTGTCATTGGATGAACAATTAGGTCATTTTCGTCCTCCCTAGGCTAATTCTTGTCCAATTAGGGTTTTTAACCAATCTTGTGCATCCAATAGATGTATTGTGTCATTGGATGAATATTTAGGTCATTTTCGTCCTCCCTACTCTTAATCTTGTCCAATTAGGGTTTTTAACCAATTTTGTGCATCTAATAGGTGTTTTGTGTCATTGGATGAACATTTAGGTCATTTTCGTCCTCCCTACACTGTATCTTGTCTAATTAGGGTTTCTAACCAATCTTGTGCATCCAATTGGTGTTTTTGTGTCATTGGATGAACATTTAGGTCATTTTCGTCCTCCCTACACCTAATCTTGTCCAATTAGGGTTTTTAACCAATCTTGTGCATCCAATAGGTGTTTTTGTGTCAGTGGATGCACATTTAGGTCATTTTCATCCTCCCTAGGCTTATGCTTGTCCAATTATGGTTTCTAACCAATCTTGTGCATCCAATAGTTGTGTTTGTGTCATTGGATGAACATTTAGGTCATTTTCGTCCTCCCAAGGCTAATTCTTGTCCAATTAGGGTTTTTAACCTATCTTGTCCATCCAATAGGTGTTTTGTGTCATTGGATGAACATTTAGGTCATTTTTGTCTTCCCTACAGTTTATCTTGACCAATTAGGGTTTCTAACCAATCTTGTGCATCCAATACGTGTTTTTGTGTCATTGGTTGAAAAATTAGGTCATTTTCGTCCTCCCTTGGCTAATTCTTGTCCAATTAGGATTTTTAACCAATCTTGTGCATCCAATAGGAGTTTTTATGTCATTGGATGAACAATTAGGTCATTTTCGTCCTCCATAGGCTAATTCTTGTCCAATTAGGGTTTTTAACCTATCTTGTCCATCCAATAGGTGTTTTGTGTCATTGGATGAATATTTAGGTCATTTTTGTCCTCCCTACACTTAATCTTATCCAATTAGGGTTATTAACCAATAGGTGATATGTGTCATTGGATGAACATTTAGGTTATTTTCGTCCTCCCTACACTTTATCTGGCCCAATTAGGGTTTCTAACCAATCTTGTGCATCCAATAGGTGTTTTTGTGTCATTGGTTGAACAATTAGGTCATTTTCGTCCTCCCTAGGCTAATTCTTGTCCAATTAGGGTTTTTAACCAATCTTGTGCATCCAATAGGTGTATTGTGTCATTGGATGAATATTTAGGTCATTTTCGTCCTCCCTACTCTTAATCTTGTCCAATTAGGGTTTTTAACCAATCTTGTGCATCTAATAGGTGTTTTGTGTCATTGGATGAACATTTAGGTCATTTTCGTCCTCCCTACACTCTATCTTGTCTAATTAGGGTTTCTAACCAATCTTGTGCATCCAATTGGTGTTTTTGTGTCATTGGATGAACATTTAGGTCATTTTCGTCCTCCCTACACCTAATCTTGTCCAATTAGGGTTTTTAACCAATCTTGTGCATCCAATAGGTGTTTTTGTGTCAGTGGATGCACATTTAGGTCATTTTCGTCCTCCCTACACTTAATCTTATCCAATTAGGGTTATTAACCAATCCTGTGCATCCAATAGGTGTTTTGTGTCATTGGATGAACATTTAGGTCATTTTCGTCCTCCCTACACTTTATCTTGCCCATTTAGGGTTTCTAACCAATCTTATGCATCCAATAGGAGTTTTTGTGTCATTGGATTAACAATTAGGTCATTTTCGTCCTCCCTAGGCTAATTCTTGTCCAATTAGGGTTTTTAACCAATCTTGTGCATCCAATAGTTGTGTTTGTGTCATTGGATGAACATTTAGGCCGTTTTCATCCTCCCTAGGCTTATGCTTGTCCAATTAGGGTTTCTAACCAATCTTGTGCATCCAATAGTTGTGTTTGTGTCATTGGATGAACATTTAGGTCATTTTCGTCCTCCCTAAACTTAATCTTGTCCAATTAGGGCTTCTAACCAATATTGTGCATCCAATAGGTGTTTTTGTGTCATTGGATGAACAGTTAGGTCATTTTCGTCCTCCCTAGGCTAATTATGGTCCAATTA
>JBBPBS010000177.1:715190-728805 GCA_037974835.1 Cicer judaicum
ATTTAGGTCATTTTCGTCCTCCCTACACTTAATCTTATCCAATTAGGGTTATTAACCAATCCTGTGCATCCAATAGGTGTTTTGTGTCATTGGATGAACATTTAGGTCATTTTCGTCCTCCCTACACTTTATCTTGCCCATTTAGGGTTTCTAACCAATCTTATGCATCCAATAGGTGTTTTTGTGTCATTGGTTGAACAATTAGGTCATTTTCATCCTCCCTAGGCTAATTCTTGTCCAATTAGGATTTTTAACCAATCTTGTGCATCCAATAGGAGTTTTTGTGTCATTGGATTAACAATTAGGTCATTTTCGTCCTCCCTAGGCTAATTCTTGTCCAATTAGGGTTTTTAACCAATCTTGTGCATCCAATAGTTGTGTTTGTGTTATTGGATGAACATTTAGGCCGTTTTCATCCTCCCTAGGCTTATGCTTGTCCAATTAGGGTTTCTAACCAATCTTGTGCATCCAATAGTTGTGTTTGTGTCATTGGATGAACATTTAGGTCATTTTCGTCCTCCCTAAACTTAATCTTGTCCAATTAGGGCTTCTAACCAATATTGTGCATCCAATAGGTGTTTTTGTGTCATTGGATGAACAGTTAGGTCATTTTCGTCCTCCCTAGGCTAATTCTGGTCCAATTAGGGTTTTTAACCTATCTTGTCCATCCAATAGGTGTTTTGTGCCATTTGATGAATATTTAGGTAATTTCCGTCCTCCCTACACTTAATCTTATCCAATTAGGGTTATTAACCAATCTTGTGCACCCAATAGGTGTTTTGTGTCATTGGATGAAAATTTATGTCATTTTCGACCTCCCAACACTTAATCTTATCCAATTACGGTTATTAACCAATCTTGTGCATTCAATAGGTGTTTTTGTGTCATTGGATGAACATTTAGGTCATTTTCGTCCTCCCCACAGCTAATCTTGTCCAATTAGGGTTTATAACCAATCTTGTGCATCCAATAGGTGTTTTTGTGTCAATGGATGAACATTTAGGTCATTTTCATCCTCCCTAGGCTTATGCTTATCCAATTATGGTTTCTAACCAATCTTGTGCATCCAATAGTTGTATTTGTGTCATTGGATGAACATTTAAGTCATTTTCGTCCTCCCTAAACTTAATCTTGTCCAATTAGGGTTTCTAACCAATCTTGTCCATCCAATAGGTGTTTTTGTGTCATTGGATGAACAATTAAATCCTTTTCGTCCTCCCTAGGCTAATTGTTGTCCAATTAGGGTTTTTAACCTATCTTGTCCATCCATTAGGTGTTTTGTGTCATTGGATGAACATTTAGGTCATTTTTGTCTTCCCTACAGTTTATCTTGACCAATTAGGGTTTCTAACCAATCTTGTGAATCCAATACGTGTTTTTGTGTCATTGGATGAACAATTAGGTCATTTTCGTCCTCCATAGGCTAATTCTTGTCCAATTAGGGTTTTTAACCTATCTTGTCCATCCAATAGGTGTTTTGTGTCATTGGATGAATATTTAGGTCATTTTCGTCCTCCCTACACTTAATCTTATCCAATTAGGGTTATTAACCAATCCTGTGCATCCAATAGGTGTTTTGTGTCATTGGATGAACATTTAGGTCATTTTCGTCCTCCCTACACTTTATCTTGCCCATTTAGGGTTTCTAACCAATCTTATGCATCCAATAGGTGTTTTTGTGTCATTGGTTGAACAATTAGGTCATTTTCATCCTCCCTAGGCTAATTCTTGTCCAATTAGGATTTTTAACCAATCTTGTGCATCCAATAGGAGTTTTTGTGTCATTGGATTAACAATTAGGTCATTTTCGTCCTCCCTAGGCTAATTCTTGTCCAATTAGGGTTTTTAACCAATCTTGTGCATCCAATAGTTGTGTTTGTGTCATTGGATGAACATTTAGGCCGTTTTCATCCTCCCTAGGCTTATGCTTGTCCAATTAGGGTTTCTAACCAATCTTGTGCATCCAATAGTTGTGTTTGTGTCATTGGATGAACATTTAGGTCATTTTCGTCCTCCCTAAACTTAATCTTGTCCAATTAGGGCTTCTAACCAATATTGTGCATCCAATAGGTGTTTTTGTGTCATTGGATGAACAGTTAGGTCATTTTCGTCCTCCCTAGGCTAATTATGGTCCAATTACGGTTTTTAACCTATCTTGTCCATCCAATAGGTGTTTTGTGTCATTGGATGAATATTTAGGTCATTTCCGTCCTCCCTACACTTAATCTTACCAATTAGGGTTATTAACCGATGTTGTGCATCCAATAGGTGTTTTGTCTCATTGGATGAACATTTAGGTCATTTTCGTCCTCCCTACACTTAATCTTATCCAATTAGGGTTATTAACCAATCTTGTGCATCCAATAGGTGTTTTTGTGTCATTGGATGAACATTTAGGTCATTTTCGTCCTCTCCACAGCTAATCTTGTCCAATTAGGGTTTTTAACCAATCTTGTGCATCCAATAGGTGTTTTTGTGTCAGTGGACGAACATTTAGGTCATTTTCATCTTCCCTAGGCTTATGCTTGTCCAATTAGGGTTTCTAACCAATCTTGTGCATCCAATAGTTGTGTTTGTGTCATTGGATGAACATTTAGGTCATTTTCGTCCTCCCTAAACTTAATCTTGTCCAATTAGGGCTTCTAACCAATATTGTGCATCCAATAGGTGTTTTTGTGTCATTGGATGAACAGTTAGGTCATTTTCGTCCTCCCTAGGCTAATTCTGGTCCAATTAGGGTTTTTAACCTATCTTGTCCATCCAATAGGTGTTTTGTGCCATTTGATGAATATTTAGGTCATTTCCATCCTCCCTACACTTAATCATATCCAATTAGGGTTATTAACTAATCTTGTGCACCCAATAGGTGTTTTGTGTCATTGGATGAACATTTAGGTCATTTTCGTCCTCCCTACACTTAATCTTATCCAATTAGGGTTATTAACCAATCTTGTGCATCCAATAGGTGTTTTTGTGTCATTGGATGAACAGTTAGGTCATTTTCGTCCTCCCTAGGCTAATTCTGGTCCAATTAGGGTTTTTAACCTATCTTGTCCATCCAATAGGTGTTTTGTGTCATTGGATGAATATCTAGGTCATTTCCGTCCTCCCTACACTTAATCTTATCCAATTAGGGTGATTAACCAATCTTGTGCATCCAATAGGTGTTTTGTGTCATTCGATGAACATTTAGGTCATTTTCGACCTCCCTACACTTAATCTTATCCAATTACGGTTATTAACCAATCTTGTGCATCCAATAGGTGTTTTTGTGTCATTGGATGAACATTTAGGTCATTTTCGTCCTCCCCACAGCTAATCTTGTCCAATTAGGGTTTATAACCAATCTTGTGCATCCAATAGGTGTTTTTGTATCAATGGATGAACATTTAGGTCATTTTCATCCTCCCTAGGCTTATGCTTATCCAATTATGGTTTCTAACCAATCTTGTGCATCCAATAGTTGTGTTTGTGTCATTGGATGAACATTTAAGTCATTTTCGTCCTCCCTAAACTTAATCATGTCCAATTAGGGTTTGTAACCAATCTTGTCCATCCAATAGGTGTTTTTGTGTCATTGGATGAACAATTAAATCCTTTTCGTCCTCCCTAGGCAAATTCTTGTCCAATTAGGGTTTTTAACCTATCTTGTCCATCCATTAGGTGTTTTGTGTCATTGGATGAACATTTAGGTCATTTTTGTCTTCCCTACAGTTTATCTTGACCAATTAGGGTTTCTAACCAATCTTGTGA
This sequence comes from Cicer judaicum, assembly GCA_037974835.1. NCBI lineage: Eukaryota > Viridiplantae > Streptophyta > Magnoliopsida > Fabales > Fabaceae > Cicer > Cicer judaicum. The sequence continues at coordinate 718,944 of JBBPBS010000177.1, forward strand.
ATCCAATACGTGTTTTTGTGTCATTGGATGAACAATTAGGTCATTTTCGTCCTCCATAGGCTAATTCTTGTCCAATTAGGGTTTTTAACCTATCTTGTCCATCCAATAGTTGTGTTTGTGTCATTGGATGAACATTTAGGTCGTTTTCATCCTCCCTAGGCTTATGCTTGTCCAATTAGGGTTATTAACCAATCTTGTGCATCCAATAGGTGTTTTGTGTCATTGGATGAACATTTAGTACATTTTCGTCCTCCCTACACTTTATCTTGCCCATTTAGGGTTTCTAACCAATCTTATGCATCCAATAGGTGTTTTTGTGTCATTGGTTGAACAATTAGGTCATTTTCGTCCTCCCTAGGCTAATTCTTGTCCAATTAGGATTTTTAACCAATCTTGTGCATCCAATAGGAGTTTTTGTGTCATTGGATGAACAATTAGGTCATTTTCGTCCTCCCTAGGCTAATTCTTGTCCAATTAGGGTTTTTAACCAATCTTGTGCATCCAATAGGTGTTTTGTGTCATTTGATGAATATTTAGGTCATTTTCGTCCTCCCTACTCTTAATCTTGTCCAATTAGGGTTTTTAACCAATCTTGTGCATCCAATAGGTGTTTTCTGTCATTGGATGAACATTTAGGTCATTTTAGTCGTCCCTACACTTTATCTTGTCCAATTAGGGTTTCTAACCAATCTTGTGCATCCAATTTGTGTTTTTGTGTCATTGGATGAACATTTAGGTCATTTTCGTCCTACCCACAGTTAATCTTGTCCAATTAGGGTTTTTAACCAATCTTGTGCATCCAATAGGTTTTTTTTGTGTCAGTGGATGAACATTTAGGTCATTTTCATCTTCCCTAGGCTTATGCTTGTCCAATTAGGGTTTCTAACCAATCTTGTGCATCCAATAGTTGTGTTTGTGTCATTGGATGAACATTTAGGTCATTTTGTCCTCCCTAAACTTAATCTTGTCCAATTAGGGCTTCTACCCAATATTGTGCATCCAATAGGTGTTTTTGTGTCATCGGATGAACAGTTAGGTCATTTTCGTCCTCCCTAAGCTAATTATGGTCCAATTAGGGTTTTTAACCTATCTTGTCCATCCAATAGGTGTTTTGTGTCATTGGATGAATATTTAGGTCATTTCCGTCCTCCCTACTCTTAATCTTATCCAATTAGGGTTATTAACCAATGTTGTGCATCCAATAGGTGTTTTGTGTCATTGGATGAACATTTAGGTCATTTTCGTCCTCCCTACACTTAATCTTATCCAATTAGGGTTATTAACCAATCTTGTGCATCCAATAGGTGTTTTTGTGTCATTGGATGAATATTTAGGTCATTTTCGTCGTCCCTAGGCTTATGCTTGTCCTATTAGGGTTTCTAACCAATCTTTGTGCCTCCAATAGTTGTGTTTGTGTCATTGGATGAACAGTTAGGTCATTTTCGTCCTCCGTAGGCTAATTCTGGTCCAATTAGGGTTTTTAACCTATCTTGTCCATCCAATAGGTGTTTTGTGTCATTGGATGAATATTTAGGTCATTTCCGTCCTCCCTACACTTAATCTTATCCAATTAGGGTTATTAACCAATCTTGTGCATCCAATAGGTGTTTTGTGTCATTGGATGAACATTTAGGTCATTTTCGTCCTCCCTACACTTAATCTTATCCAATTAGGGTTATTAACCAATCCTGTGCACCCAATAGGTGTTTTGTGTCATTGGATGAACATTTAGGTCATTTTCGTCCTCCCTACACTTAATCTTATCCAATTAGGGTTATTAACCAATCTTGTGCATCCAATAGGTGTTTTGTGTCATTGGATGAACATTTAGGTCATTTTCGTCCTCCCTACACTTAATCTTATCCAATTAGGGTTATTAACCAATCCTGTGCATCCAATAGGTGTTTTTGTGTCATTGGATGAACATTTAGGTCATTTTCGTCCTCCCCACAGCTAATCTTGTCCAATTAGGGTTTTTAACCAATCTTGTGCATCCAATAGGTGTTTTTGTGTCAATGGATGAACATTTAGGTCATTTTCATCCTCCCTAGGCTTATGCTTATCCAATTAGGGTTTCTAACCAATCTTGTGCATCCAATAGTTGTGTTTGTGTCATTGGATGAACATTTAAGTCATTTTCGTCCTTCCTAAACTTAATCTTGTCCAAGTAGGGTTTCTATCCAATCTTGTCCATCCAATAGGTGTTTTTGTGTCATTGGATGAACAATTAAATCCTTTTCGTCCTCCCTAGGCTAATTCTTGTCCAATTAGGGTTTTTAACCTATCTTGTCCATCCAATAGGTGTTTTGTGTCATTGGATGAATATTTAGGTCATTTTCGTCCTCCCTACACTTAATCTTATCCAATTAGGGTTATTAACCAATCTTGTGCATCCAATAGGTGTTTTGTGTCATTGGAAGAACATTTAGGTCATTTTCGTCCTCCCTACACTTTATCTTGCCCATTTAGGGTTTCTAACCAATCTTATGCATCCAATAGGTGTTTTTGTGTCATTGGTTGAACAATTAGGTCATTTTCGTCCTCCCTAGGCTAATTCTTGTCCAATTAGGATTTTTAACCAATCTTGTGCGTCCAATAGGTGTTTTGTGTCATTGGATGAACATTTAGGTCATTTTCGTCCTCCCTACACTTAATCTTATCCAATTAGGGTTATTAACCAATCTTGTGCATCCAATAGGTGTTTTTGTGTCATTGGATGAACATTTAGGTCATTTTCGTCCTCTCCACAGCTAATCTTGTCCAATTAGGGTTTTTAACCAATCTTGTGCATCCAATAGGTGTTTTTGTGTCAGTGGACGAACATTTAGGTCATTTTCATCTTCCCTAGGCTTATGCTTGTCCAATTAGGGTTTCTAACCAATCTTGTGCATCCAATAGTTGTGTTTGTGTCATTGGATGAACATTTAGGTCATTTTCGTCCTCCCTAAACTTAATCTTGTCCAATTAGGGCTTCTAACCAATATTGTGCATCCAATAGGTGTTTTTGTGTCATTGGATGAACAGTTAGGTCATTTTCGTCCTCCCTAGGCTAATTCTGGTCCAATTAGGGTTTTTAACCTATCTTGTCCATCCAATAGGTGTTTTGTGCCATTTGATGAATATTTAGGTCATTTTCGTCCTCCCTACACTTAATCTTATCCAATTAGGGTTATTAACCAATCTTGTGCACCCAATAGGTGTTTTGTGTCATTGGATGAACATTTATGTCATTTTCGACCTCCCAACACTTAATCTTATCCAATTACGGTTATTAACCAATCTTGTGCATCCAATAGGTGTTTTTGTGTCATTGGATGAACATTTAGGTCATTTTCGTCCTCCCCACAGCTAATCTTGTCCAATTAGGGTTTATAACCAATCTTGTGCATCCAATAGGTGTTTTTGTGTCAATGGATGAACATTTAGGTCATTTTCATCCTCCCTAGGCTTATGCTTATCCAATTATGGTTTCTAACCAATCTTGTGCATCCAATAGTTGTGTTTGTGTCATTGGATGAACATTTAAGTCATTTTCGTCCTCCCTAAACTTAATCTTGTCCATCCAATAGGTGTTTTTGTGTCATTGGATGAACAATTAAATCCTTTTCGTCCTCCCTAGGCTAATTCTTGTCCAATTAGGGTTTTTAACCTATCTTGTCCATCCATTAGGTTTTTGTGTCATTGGATGAACATTTAGGTCATTTTTGTCTTCCCTACAGTTTATCTTGATCAATTAGGGTTTCTAACCAATCTTGTGAATCCAATACGTGTTTTTGTGTCATTGGATGAACATTTATGTCATTTTCGACCTCCCAACACTTAATCTTATCCAATTACGGTTATTAACCAATCTTGTGCATCCAATAGGTGTTTTTGTGTCATTGGATGAACATTTAGGTCATTTTCGTCCTCCCCACAGCTAATCTTGTCCAATTAGGGTTTTTAACCAATCTTGTGCATTCAATAGGTGTTTTTGTGTCAGTGGATGAGCATTTAGGTCATTTTCATCCTCCCTAGGCTTATGCTTGTCCAGTTAGGGTTTCTAACCAATCTTGTTCATCCACAAGTTGTGTTTGTGTCATTGGATGAACATTTAGGTCATTTTCGTCCTCCCTAAACTTAATCTTGTCCAATTAGGGCTTCTAACCAATCTTGTGCATCCAATAGGTGTTTTTGTGTCATTGGATGAAAGTTAGGTCATTTTCGTCCTCCCTAGGCTAATTCTTGTCAAATTAGGGTTTTTAACCTATCTTGTCCATCCAATAGGTGTTTTGTGTCATTGGATGAATATTTAGGTCATTTTCGTCCTCCCTACACTTAATCTTATCCAATTAGGCTTATTAACCAATCTTGTCCATCCAATAGGTGTTTTGTGTCATTGGATGAAAATTTAGGTCATTTTCGTCTTCCCTACACTTTATCTTGCCCAATTAGGGTTTCTAACCAATCTTGTGCATCCAATAGGTGTTTTTGTGTCATTGGTTGAACAATTAAGTCATTTTCTTCCTCCCTTGGCTAATTCTTGTCCAATTAGGATTTTTAACCAATCTTATGCATCCAATAGGAGTTTTTGTGTCATTGGATGAACAATTATGTCATTTTCGTCCTCCCTAGGCTAATTCTTGTCCAATTAGGGTTTTTAACGAATCTTGTGCATCCAATAGGTGTTTTGTGTCATTGGATGAATATTTAGGTCATTTTCGTCCTCCCTACGCTTATGCTTGTCCAATTAGGGTTTCTAACCAATCTTGTGCATCCAATAGTTGTGTTTGTGTCATTGGATGAACATTTAGGTCATTTTCGTCCTCCCTAGGCTAATTCTTGTCCAATTAGGGTTTTTAACCTATCTTGTCCATCCAATAGGTGTTTTGTGTCATTGGATGAACATTTAGGTCATTTTCGTCTTCCCTAAAGTTTATCTTGACCAATTAGGGGTTCTAACCAATCTTGTGCATCCAATACGTGTTTTTGTGTCATTGGTTGAACAATTAGGCCATTTTCGTCCTCCCTTGGCTAATTCTTGTCCAATTAGGATTTTTAACCAATCTTGTGCATCCAATAGGAGTTTTTGTGTCATTGGATGAACAATTAGGTCATTTTCGTCCTCCCTACACTTAATCTTCTCCAATTAGGGTTATTAACCAATCTTGTGCATCCAATAGGTGTTTTGTGTCATTGGAATAACATTTAGGTCATTTTCGTCCTCCCTACACTTTATCTTGCCCATTTAGGGTTTCTAACCAATCTTATGCATCCAATAGGTGTTTTTGTGTCATTGGTTGAACAATTAAGTCATTTTCGTCCTCCCTTGGCTAATTCTTGTCCAATTAGGGTTTCTAACCAATCTTGTGCATCCAATAGTTGTGTTTGTGTCATTGGATGAACATTTAGGTCATTTTCGTCCTCCCTAGGCTAATTCTTGTCCAATTAGGATTTTTAACCAATCTTGTGCATCCAATAGGTGTTTTGTGTCATTGGAAGAACATTTAGGTCATTTTCGTCCTCCCTACACTTTATCTTGCCCATTTAGGGTTTCTAACCAATCTTATGCATCCAATAGGAGTTTTTGTGTCATTGGATGAATAATTAGGTCATTTTCGTCCTCCCTAGGCTAATTCTTGTCCAATTAGGGTTTTTAACCAATCTTGTGCATCCAATAGGTGTTTTGTGTCATTTGATGAATATTTAGGTCATTTTCGTCCTCCCTACTCTTAATCTTGTCCAATTAGCGTTTTTAACCAATCTTGTGCATCCAATAGGTGTTTTCTATCATTGGATGAACATTTAGGTCATTTTCGTCGTCCCTACACTTTATCTTGTCCAATTAGGGTTTCTAACCAATCTTGTGCATCCAATTGGTGTTTTTGTGTCATTGGATGAACATTTAGGTCATTTTCGTCCTCCCTACACCTAATCTTGTCCAATTAGGGGTTTTAACCAATCTTGTGCATCTAATAGGTGTTTTTGTGTTAGTGGATGAACATTTAGGTCATTTTCATCCTCCCTAAGCTTATGCTTGTGCAATTAGGGTTTCTAACCAATCTTGTGCATCCAATAGTTGTGTTTGTGTCATTGGATGAACATTTAGGTCATTTGCGTCCTCCCTAAACTTAATCTTGTCCAATTAGGGCTTCTAACCAATATTGTGCATCCAATAGGTGTTTTTGTGTCATTGGATGAACAGTTAGGTCATTTTCGTCCTCCCTAGGCTAATTATGGTCCAATTAGGGTTTTTAACCTATCTTGTCCATCCAATAGGTGGTTTGTGTCATTGGATGAATATTTAGGTCATTTCCGTCCTCCCTACACTTAATCTTATCTAATTAGGGTTATTAACCAATCTTGTGCATCCAATAGGTGTTTTGTGTCATTGGATGAACATTTATGTGATTTTCGTCTTCCCTACACTTTATCTTGTCCAATTAGGGTTTCTAACCAATCTTGAGCATCCAATTGGTGTTTTTGTGTCATTGGATGAACATTTAGGTCATTTTTGTCCTCCCTACACCTAATCTTGTCCAATTAAGGTTTTTAACCAATCTTGTGCATCCAATAGGTGTTTTTGTGTCAATGGATGAACATGTAGGTCATTTTCATCCTCCCTAGGCTTATGCTTGTCCAGTTAGGGTTTCTAACCAATCTTGTTCGTCCACTAGTTGTGTTTGTGTCATTGGATGAACATTTAGGTCATTTTCGTCCTCCCTAAACTTAATCTTGTCCAATTAGGGCTTCTAACCAATCTTGTGCATCCAATAGGTGTTTTTGTGTCATTGGATGAACAGTTAGGTCATTTTCGTCCTCCCTAGGCTAATTCTTGTCAAATTAGGGTTTTTAACCTATCTTGTCCATCCAATAGGTGTTTTGTGTCATTGGATGAATATTTAGGTCATTTTCGTCCTCCCTACACTTAACCTTATCCAATTAGGGTTATTAACCAATCTTGTCCATCCAATAGGTGTTTTTGTGACATTGGTTGAACAATTAGGTCATTTTCGTCCTCCCTTGGCTAATTCTTGTCCAATTAGGGTTTCTAACCAATCTTGTGCATCCAATAGTTGTGTTTGTGTCATTGGATTAACATTTAGGTCATTTTCGTCCTCCCTAGGCTAATTCTTGTCCAATTAGGGTTTTTAACCTATCTTGTCCATCCAATAGGTGTTTTGTGTCATTGGATGAACATTTAGGTCATTTTCGTCTTCCCTAAAGTTTATCTTGACCAATTAGGGTTTCTAACCAATCTTGTGCATCCAATACGTGTTTTTGTGTTATTGGTTGAACAATTAGGTCATTTTCGTCCTCCCTTGGCTAATTCTGGTCCAATTAGGGTTTTTAACCTATCTTGTCCATCCAATAGGTGTTTTGTGTCATTGGATGAATATTTAGGTCATTTCCGTCCTCCGTACACTTAATCTTATCCAATTAGGGTTGTTAACCAATCTTGTGCATCCAATAGGTGTTTTGTGTCATTGGAAGAACATTTAGGTCATTTTCGTCCTCCCTACACTTAATCTTATCCAATTAGGGTTATTAACCAATCTTGTGCATCCAATAGGTGTTTTTGTGTCATTGGATGAATATTTAGGTCATTTTCGTCGTCCCTAGGCTTATGCTTGTCCTATTAGGGTTTCTAACCAATCTTTGTGCCTCCAATAGTTGTGTTTGTGTCATTGGATGAACAGTTAGGTCATTTTCGTCCTCCGTAGGCTAATTCTGGTCCAATTAAGGTTTTTAACCTATCTTGTCCATCCAATAGGTGTTTTGTGTCATTGGATGAATATTTAGGTCATTTCCGTCCTCCCTACACTTAATCTTATCCAATTAGGGTTATTAACCAATCTTTTGCATCCAATAGGTGTTTTGTGTCATTGGATGAACATTTAGGTCATTTTCGTCCTCCCTACACTTAATCTTATCCAATTAGGGTTATTAACCAATCCTGTGCACCCAATAGGTGTTTTGTGTCATTGGATGAACATTTAGGTCATTTTCGTCCTCCCTACACTTAATCTTATCCAATTAGGGTTATTAACCAATCTTGTGCATCCAATAGGTGTTTTGTGTCATTGGATGAACATTTAGGTCATTTTCGTCCTCCCTACACTTAATCTTATCCAATTAGGGTTATTAACCAATCTTGTGCATCCAATAGGTGTTTTTGTGTCATTGGATGAACATTTAGGTCATTTTCGTCCTCTCCACAGCTAATCTTGTCCAATTAGGGTTTTTAACCAATCTTGTGCATCCAATAGGTGTTTTTGTGTCAGTGGACGAACATTTAGGTCATTTTCATCTTCCCTAGGCTTATGCTTGTCCAATTAGGGTTTCTAACCAATCTTGTGCATCCAATAGTTGTGTTTGTGTCATTGGATGAACATTTAGGTCATTTTCGTCCTCCCTAAACTTAATCTTGTCCAATTAGGGCTTCTAACCAATATTGTGCATCCAATAGGTGTTTTTGTGTCATTGGATGAACAGTTAGGTCATTTTCGTCCTCCCTAGGCTAATTCTGGTCCAATTAGGGTTTTTAACCTATCTTGTCCATCCAATAGGTGTTTTGTGCCATTTGATGAATATTTAGGTCATTTTCGTCCTCCCTACACTTAATCTTATCCAATTAGGGTTATTAACCAATCTTGTGCACCCAATAGGTGTTTTGTGTCATTGGATGAACATTTATGTCATTTTCGACCTCCCAACACTTAATCTTATCCAATTACGGTTATTAACCAATCTTGTGCATCCAATAGGTGTTTTTGTGTCATTGGATGAACATTTAGGTCATTTTCGTCCTCCCCACAGCTAATCTTGTCCAATTAGGGTTTATAACCAATCTTGTGCATCCAATAGGTGTTTTTGTGTCAATGGATGAACATTTAGGTCATTTTCATCCTCCCTAGGCTTATGCTTATCCAATTATGGTTTCTAACCAATCTTGTGCATCCAACAGTTGTGTTTGTGTCATTGGATGAACATTTAAGTCATTTTCGTCCTTCCTAAACTTAATCTTGTCCAAGTAGGGTTTCTATCCAATCTTGTCCATCCAATAGGTGTTTTTGAGTCATTGGATGAACAATTAAATCCTTTTCGTCCTCCCTAGGCTAATTCTTGTCCAATTAGGGTTTTTAACCTATCTTGTCCATCCAATAGGTGTTTTGTGTCATTGGATGAATATTTAGGTCATTTTCGTCCTCCCTACACTTAATCTTATCCAATTAGGGTTATTAACCAATCTTGTGCATCCAATAGGTGTTTTGTGTCATTGGAAGAACATTTAGGTCATTTTCGTCCTCCCTACACTTTATCTTGCCCATTTAGGGTTTCTAACCAATCTTATGCATCCAATAGGTGTTTTTGTGTCATTGGTTGAACAATTAGGTCATTTTCGTCCTCCCTAGGCTAATTCCTGTCCAATTAGGATTTTTAACCAATCTTGTGCGTCCAATAGGTGTTTTGTGTCATTGGATGAACATTTAGGTCATTTTCGTCCTCCCTACACTTAATCTTATCCAATTAGGGTTATTAACCAATCTTGTGCATCCAATAGGTGTTTTTGTGTCATTGGATGAACATTTAGGTCATTTTCGTCCTCTCCACAGCTAATCTTGTCCAATTAGGGTTTTTAACCAATCTTGTGCATCCAATAGGTGTTTTTGTGTCAGTGGACGAACATTTAGGTCATTTTCATCTTCCCTAGGCTTATGCTTGTCCAATTAGGGTTTCTAACCAATCTTGTGCATCCAATAGTTGTGTTTGTGTCATTGGATGAACATTTAGGTCATTTTCGTCCTCCCTAAACTTAATCTTGTCCAATTAGGGCTTCTAACCAATATTGTGCATCCAATAGGTGTTTTTGTGTCATTGG
>JBBPBS010000177.1:733686-751071 GCA_037974835.1 Cicer judaicum
AATTAGGGTTTCTAACCAATCTTGTGCATCCAATAGTTGTGTTTGTGTCATTGGATGAACATTTAGGTCATTTTCGTCCTCCCTAGGCTAATTCTTGTCCAATTAGGGTTTTTAACCTATCTTGTCCATCCAATAGGTGTTTTGTGTCATTGGATGAACATTTAGGTCATTTTCGTCTTCCCTAAAGTTTATCTTGACCAATTAGGGTTTCTAACCAATCTTGTGCATCCAATAGTTGTGTTTGTGTCATTGGATGAACATTTAGGTCATTTTCGTCCTCCCTAGGCTAATTCTTGTCCAATTAGGGTTTTTAACCTATCTTGTCCATCCAATAGGTGTTTTGTGTCATTGGATGAACATTTAGGTCATTTTCGTCTTCCCTAAAGTTTATCTTGACCAATTAGGGTTTCTAACCAATCTTGTGCGTCCAATACGTGTTTTTGTGTTATTGGTTGAACAATTAGGTCATTTTCGTCCTCCCTTGGCTAATTCTGGTCCAATTAGGGTTTTTAACCTATCTTGTCCATCCAATAGGTGTTTTGTGTCATTGGATGAATATTTAGGTCATTTCCGTCCTCCGTACACTTAATCTTATCCAATTAGGGTTGTTAACCAATCTTGTGCATCCAATAGGTGTTTTGTGTCATTGGAAGAACATTTAGGTCATTTTCGTCCTCCCTACACTTTATCTTGCCCATTTAGGGTTTCTAACCAATCTTATGCATCCAATAGGTGTTTTTGTGTCATTGGTTGAACAATTAGGTCATTTTCGTCCTCCCTAGGCTAATTCTTGTCCAATTAGGATTTTTAACCAATCTTGTGCATCCAATAGGTGTTTTTGTGTCAATGGATGAACATGTAGGTCATTTTCATCCTCCTTAGGCTTATGCTTGTCCAGTTAGGGTTTTTAACCAATCTTGTTCGTCCACTAGTTGTGTTTGTGTCATTGGATGAACATTTAGGTTATTTTCGTCCTCCCTAAACTTAATCTTGTCCAATTAGGGCTTCTAACCAATCTTGTGCATCCAATAGGTGTTTTTGTGTCATTGGATGAACAGTTAGGTCATTTTCGTCCTCCCTAGGCTAATTCTTGTCAAATTAGGGTTTTTAACCTATCTTGTCCATCCAATAGGTGTTATGTGTCATTGGATGAATATTTAGGTCATTTTCGTCCTCCCTACACTTAACCTTATCCAATTAGGGTTATTAACCAATCTTGTCCATCCAATAGGTGTTTTTGTGTCATTGGTTGAACAATTAGGTCATTTTCGTCCTCCCTTGGCTAATTCTTGTCCAATTAGGATTTTTAACCAATCTTGTGCATCCAATAGGTGTTTTTGTGTCATTGGATGAACATTTATGTCATTTTCGTCCTCCCTAGGCTAATTCTTGTCCAATTAGGGTTTTTAACGAATCTTGTGCATCCAATAGGTGTTTTGTGTCATTGGATGAATATTTAGGTCATTTTCGTCCTCCCTTGGCTTATGCTTGTCCAATTAGGGTTTCTAACCAATCTTGTGCATCCAATAGTTGTGTTTGTGTCATTGGATGAACATTTAGGTCATTTTCGTCCTCCCTAGGCTAATTCTTGTCCAATTAGGGTTTTTAACCTATCTTGTCCATCCAATAGGTGTTTTGTGTCATTGGATGAACATTTAGGTCATTTTCGTCTTCCCTAAAGTTTACCTTGACCAATTAGGGTTTCTAACCAATCTTGTGCATCCAATACGTGTTTTTGTGTGATTGGTTGAACAATTAGGTCATTTTCGTCCTCCCTTGGCTAATTCTGGTCCAATTAGGGTTTTTAACCTATCTTGTCCATCCAATAGGTGTTTTGTGTCATTGGATGAATATTTAGGTCATTTCCGTCCTCCGTACACTTAATCTTATCCAATTAGGGTTGTTAACCAATCTTGTGCATCCAATAGGTGTTTTGTGTCATTGGAAGAACATTTAGGTCATTTTCGTCCTCCCTACACTTTATCTTGCCCATTTAGGGTTTCTAACCAATCTTATGCATCCAATAGGTGTTTTTGTGTCATTGGTTGAACAATTAGGTCATTTTTGTCCTCCCTAGGCTAATTCTTGTCCAATTAGGATTTTTAACCAATCTTGTGCATCCAATAGGTGTTTTTGTGTCAATGGATGAACATGTAGGTCATTTTCATCCTCCCTAGGCTTATGCTTGTCCAGTTAGGGTTTTTAACCAATCTTGTTCGTCCACTAGTTGTGTTTGTGTCATTGGTTGAACATTTAGGTCATTTTCGTCCTCCCTAAACTTAATCTTGTCCAATTAGGGCTTCTAACCAATCTTGTGCATCCAATAGGTGTTTTTGTGTCATTGGATGAACAGTTAGGTCATTTTCGTCCTCCCTAGGCTAATTCTTGTCAAATTAGGGTTTTTAACCTATCTTGTCCATCCAATAGGTGTTATGTGTCATTGGATGAATATTTAGGTCATTTTCGTCCTCCCTACACTTAACCTTATCCAATTAGGGTTATTAACCAATCTTGTCCATCCAATAGGTGTTTTTGTGTCATTGGTTGAACAATTAGGTCATTTTCGTCTTCCCTTGGCTAATTCTTGTCCAATTAGGATTTTTAACCAATCTTGTGCATCCAATAGGTGTTTTTGTGTCATTGGATGAACATTTATGTCATTTTCGTCCTCCCTAGGCTAATTCTTGTCCAATTAGGGTTTTTAACGAATCTTGTGCATCCAATAGGTGTTTTGTGTCATTGGATGAATATTTAGGTCATTTTCGTCCTCCCTTGGCTTATGCTTGTCCAATTAGGGTTTCTAACCAATCTTGTGCATCCAATAGTTGTGTTTGTGTCATTGGATTAACATTTAGGTCATTTTCGTCCTCCCTAGGCTAATTCTTGTCCAATTAGGGTTTTTAACCTATCTTGTCCATCCAATAGGTGTTTTGTGTCATTGGATGAACATTTAGGTCATTTTCGTCTTCCCTAAAGTTTATCTTGACCAATTAGGGTTTCTAACCAATCTTGTGCATCCAATACGTGTTTTTGTGTTATTGGTTGAACAATTAGGTCATTTTCGTCCTCCCTTGGCTAATTCTGGTCCAATTAGGGTTTTTAACCTATCTTGTCCATCCAATAGGTGTTTTGTGTCATTGGATGAATATTTACGTCATTTCCGTCCTCCGTACACTTAATCTTATCCAATTAGGGTTGTTAACCAATCTTGTGCATCCAATAGGTGTTTTGTGTCATTGGAAGAACATTTAGGTCATTTTCGTCCTCCCTACACTTTATCTTGCCCATTTAGGGTTTCTAACCAATCTTATGCATCCAATAGGTGTTTTTGTGTCATTGGTTGAACAATTAGGTCATTTTCGTCCTCCCTAGGCTAATTCTTGTCCAATTAGGATTTTTAACCAATCTTGTGCATCCAATAGGTGTTTTTGTGTCAATGGATGAACATGTAGGTCATTTTCATCCTCCCTAGGCTTATGCTTGTCCAGTTAGGGTTTCTAAACAATCTTGTTCGTCCACTAGTTGTGTTTGTGTCATTGGATGAACATTTAGGTCATTTTCGTCCTCCCTAAACTTAATCTTGTCCAATTAGGGCTTCTAACCAATCTTGTGCATCCAATAGGTGTTTTTGTGTCATTGGATGAACAGTTAGGTCATTCTCGTCCACCCTAGGCTTATTCTTGTCCAATTAGGGTTTCTAACCAATCTTGTGCATCCAATAGGTGTTTTGTGTCATTGGATGAATATTTAGGTCATCTTCGTCCTCCCTAGGCTTATGCTTGTCCAATTAGGGTTTCTAACCAATCTTGTGCATCCAATAGTTGTGTTTGTGTCATTGGATGAACATTTAGGTCATTTTCGTCCTCCCTAGGCTAATTCTTGTCCAATTAGGGTTTTTAACCTATCTTGTCCATCCAATAGGTGTTTTGTGTCATTGGATGAACATTTAGGTCATTTTCGTCTTCCCTAAAGTTTATCTTGACCAATTAGGGTTTCTAACCAATCTTGTGCATCCAATAGTTGTGTTTGTGTCATTGGATGAACATTTAGGTCATTTTCGTCCTCCCTAGGCTAATTCTTGTCCAATTAGGGTTTTTAACCTATCTTGTCCATCCAATAGGTGTTTTGTGTCATTGGATGAACATTTAGGTCATTTTCGTCTTCCCTAAAGTTTATCTTGACCAATTAGGGTTTCTAACCAATCTTGTGCGTCCAATACGTGTTTTTGTGTTATTGGTTGAACAATTAGGTCATTTTCGTCCTCCCTTGGCTAATTCTGGTCCAATTAGGGTTTTTAACCTATCTTGTCCATCCAATAGGTGTTTTGTGTCATTGGATGAATATTTAGGTCATTTCCGTCCTCCGTACACTTAATCTTATCCAATTAGGGTTGTTAACCAATCTTGTGCATCCAATAGGTGTTTTGTGTCATTGGAAGAACATTTAGGTCATTTTCGTCCTCCCTACACTTTATCTTGCCCATTTAGGGTTTCTAACCAATCTTATGCATCCAATAGGTGTTTTTGTGTCATTGGTTGAACAATTAGGTCATTTTCGTCCTCCCTAGGCTAATTCTTGTCCAATTAGGATTTTTAACCAATCTTGTGCATCCAATAGGTGTTTTTGTGTCAATGGATGAACATGTAGGTCATTTTCATCCTCCCTAGGCTTATGCTTGTCCAGTTAGGGTTTCTAAACAATCTTGTTCGTCCACTAGTTGTGTTTGTGTCATTGGATGAACATTTAGGTCATTTTCGTCCTCCCTAAACTTAATCTTGTCCAATTAGGGCTTCTAACCAATCTTGTGCATCCAATAGGTGTTTTTGTGTCATTGGATGAACAGTTAGGTCATTTTCGTCCTCCCTAGGCTAATTCTTGTCAAATTAGGGTTTTTAACCTATCTTGTCCATCCAATAGGTGTTTTGTGTCATTGGATGAATATTTAGGTCATTTTCGTCCTCCCTACACTTAACCTTATCCAATTAGGGTTATTAACCAATCTTGTCCATCCAATAGGTGTTTTTGTGACATTGGTTGAACAATTAGGTCATTTTCGTCCTCCCTTGGCTAATTCTTGTCCAATTAGGATTTTTAACCAATCTTGTGCATCCAATAGGTGTTTTTGTGTCATTGGATGAACAATTATGTCATTTTCGTCCTCCCTAGGCTAATTCTTGTCCAATTAGGGTTTTTAACGAATCTTGTGCATCCAATAGGTGTTTTGTGTCATTGGATGAATATTTAGGTCATTTTCGTCCTCCCTTGGCTTATGCTTGTCCAATTAGGGTTTCTAACCAATCTTGTGCATCCAATAGTTGTGTTTGTGTCATTGGATGAACATTTAGGTCATTTTCGTCCTCCCTAGGCTAATTCTTGTCCAATTAGGGTTTTTAACCTATCTTGTCCATCCAATAGGTGTTTTGTGTCATTGGATGAACATTTAGGTCATTTTCGTCTTCCCTAAAGTTTACCTTGACCAATTAGGGTTTCTAACCAATCTTGTGCATCCAATACGTGTTTTTGTGTGATTGGTTGAACAATTAGGTCATTTTCGTCCTCCCTTGGCTAATTCTGGTCCAATTAGGGTTTTTAACCTATCTTGTCCATCCAATAGGTGTTTTGTGTCATTGGATGAATATTTAGGTCATTTCCGTCCTCCGTACACTTAATCTTATCCAATTAGGGTTGTTAACCAATCTTGTGCATCCAATAGGTGTTTTGTGTCATTGGAAGAACATTTAGGTCATTTTCGTCCTCCCTACACTTTATCTTGCCCATTTAGGGTTTCTAACCAATCTTATGCATCCAATAGGTGTTTTTGTGTCATTGGTTGAACAATTAGGTCATTTTCGTCCTCCCTAGGCTAATTCTTGTCCAATTAGGATTTTTAACCAATCTTGTGCATCCAATAGGTGTTTTTGTGTCATTGGATGAACAATTAGGTCATTTTCGTCCTCCCTAGGCTAATTCTTGTCCAATTAGGGTTTTTAACCAATCTTGTGCATCCAATAGGTGTTTTGTGTCATTGGATGCACATTTAGGTCATTTTCGTCCTCCCTACACTTAATCTTGTCCAATTAGGGTTTTTAACCAATCTTGTGCATCCAATAGGTGTTTTGTGTCATTGGATGAATATTTAGGTCATTTTCGTCATCCCTACACTTAATCTTGTCTAATTAGGATTTTTAACCAATCTTGTGCATCCAATAGGTGTTTTGTGTCATTGGATGAACAATTAGGTCATTTTCGTCCTCCCTATGATAATTCTTGTCCAATTAGGGTTTTTAACCAATCTTGTGCATCCAATAGGTGTTTTGTGTCATTGGATGAACATTTTAGTTCATTTTCGTCCTCCCTACACTTTATCTTTTCCAATTAGGGTTTCTAACCAATCTTGTGCATCCAATTGGTGTTTTTTTGTCATTGGATGAACAATTAGGTCATTTTCGTCCTCCCTATGATAATTCTTGTCCAATTAGGGTTTTTAACCAATCTTGTGCATCCAATAGGTGTTTTGTGTCATTGGATGAACATTTAGGTCATTTTCGTCCTCCGTATGCTAATTCTTATCCAATTAGGGTTTTTAACCAATCTTGTGCATCCAGTAGGTGTTTTGTGTCATTGGATGAATATTTAGGTCATTTTCGTCCTCCCTACACTTAATCTTGTTCAATTAGGGTTTCTAACCAATCTTGTGCATCCGATAGGTGTTTTTGTGTCATTGGATGAACATTTAGGTCATTTTCGTCCTCCCTACACTTAATCTTGTTCAATTAGGGTTTCTAACCAATCTTGTGCATCCGATAGGTGTTTTTGTGTCATAGGATGAACATTTAGGTCATTTTGGTCCTCCCTACACTTAATCTTGTCCAATTAGGGTTTTTAACCAATCTTGTTCATTCAATAGGTGTGTTGTGTCATTGGATGAATATTTATGTCATTTTCGTCCTCCCTAAACTTAATCTTATTCAATTACGGTTTTTAACCAATCTTGTGCATCCAATAGGTGTTTTGTGTCATTGGATGAACATTTAGGTCATTTTCGTCCTCCCTACACTTAATCTTGTTCAATTAGGGTTTCTAACCAATCTTGTGCATCCGATAGGTGTTTTTGTGTCATTTGATGAACAATTAGGTCATTTTCGTCCTCCCTAGGCTAATTCTTGTCCAATTAGGGTTTTTAACCAATCTTGTGCATCCAATAGGTGTTTTGTCTCATTGGATGAACAGTTAGGTCATTTTCGTCCTCCCTACACTTTATCTTGTCCAATTAGGGTTTCTAACCAATCTTGTGCATCCAATTGGTGTTTTTGTGTGATTGGATGAACAATTAGGTCATTTTCGTCCTCCCTATGATAATTCTTGTCCAATTAGGGTTTTTAACCAATCTTGTGCATCCAATAGGTGTTTTGTGTCATTGGATGAACATTTAGGTCATTTTCGTCCTCCCTACACTTTATCTTGTCCAATTAGGGTTTCTAACCAATCTTGTGCATCCAATTGGTGTTTTTGTGTCATTCGATGAACATTTAGGTCATTTTCGTCCTCCCTACACCTAATCTTGTCCAATTAGGGTTTTTAACCAATCTTGCGCATCCAATAGGTGTTTTTGTGTCAGTGGATGAACATTTAGGTCATTTTCATCCTCCCTAGGCTTATGCTTGTCCAATTAGGGTTTCTAACCAATCTTGTGCATCCAATAGTTGTGTTTGTGTCATTGGATGAACATTTAGGTCATTTTCGTCCTCCCTAAACTTAATCTTGTCCAATTAGGGCTTCTAACCAATATTGTGCATCTAATAGGTGTTTTTGTGTCATTGGATGAACAGTTAGGTCATTTTCGTCCTGCCTAGGCTAATTCTGGTCCAATTAGGGTTTTTAACCTATCTTGTCCATCCAATAGGTGTTTTGTGTAATTGGATGAATATTTAGGTCATTTCCGTCCTCCCTACACTTAATCTTATCCAATTAGGGTTATTAACCAATCTTGTGCATCCAATAGGTGTTTTGTGTCATTGGATGAACATTTAGGTCATTTTCGTCCTCCCTACACTTAATCTTATCCAATTAGGGTTATTAACCAATCTTGTGCATCCAATAGGTGTTTTTGTGTCATTGGATGAACATTTAGGTCATTTTCGTCCTCTCCACAGCTAATCTTGTCCAATTAGGGTTTTTAACCAATCTTGTGCATCCAATAGGTGTTTTTGTGTCAGTGGACGAACATTTAGGTCATTTTCATCTTCCCTAGGCTTATGCTTGTCCAATTAGGGTTTCTAACCAATCTTGTGCATCCAATAGTTGTGTTTGTGTCATTGGATGAACATTTAGGTCATTTTCGTCCTCCCTAAACTTAATCTTGTCCAATTAGGGCTTCTAACCAATATTGTGCATCCAATAGGTGTTTTTGTGTCATTGGATGAACAGTTAGGTCATTTTCGTCCTCCCTAGGCTAATTATGGTCCAATTAGGGTTTTTAACCTATCTTGTCCATCCAATAGGTGTTTTGTGTCATTGGATGAATATTTAGGTCATTTCCGTCCTCCCTACACTTAATCTTACCAATTAGGGTTATTAACCAATCTTGTCCATCCAATAGGTGTTTTTGTGTCATTGGATGAACAATTAAATCCTTTTCGTCCTCCCTAGGCTAATTCTTGTCCAATTAGGGTTTTTAACCTATCTTGTCCATCCATTAGGTGTTTTGTGTCATTGGATGAACATTTAGGTCATTTTTGTCTTCCCTACAGTTTATCTTGACCAATTAGGGTTTCTAACCAATCTTGTGAATCCAATACGTGTTTTTGTGTCATTGGATGAACAATTAGGTCATTTTCGTCCTCCATAGGCTAATTCTTGTCCAATTAGGGTTTTTAACCTATCTTGTCCATCCAATAGGTGTTTTGTGTCATTGGATGAATATTTAGGTCATTTTCGTCCTCCCTACACTTAATCTTATCCAATTAGGGTTATTAACCAATAGGTGTTTTGTGTCATTGGTTGAACAATTAGGTCATTTTCATCCTCCCTAGGCTTATGCTTATCCAATTAGGGTTTCTAACCAATCTTGTGCATCCAATATTGTGTTTGTGTCATTGCATTAACATTTAAGTCATTTTCGTCCTCGCTAAACTTAATCTTGTCCAATTAGGGTTTCTAACCAATCTTGTCCATCCAATAGGTGTTTTTGTGTCATTGGATGAACAATTAAATCCTTTTCGTCCTCCCTAGGCTAATTCTTGTCCAATTAGGGTTTTTAACCTATCTTGTCCATCCAATAGGTGTTTTGTGTCATTGGATGAATATTTAGGTCATTTTCGTCCTCCCTACACTTAATCTTATCCAATTAGGGTTATTAACCAATCTTGTGCAACCAATAGGTGTTTTGTGTCATTGGAAGAACATTTAGGTCATTTTCGTCCTCCCTACACTTTATCTTGTCCAATTAGGATTTTTAACCAATCTTGTGCATCCAATAGGTGTTTTTGTGTCAGTGGATGAACATTTAGGTCATTTTCCTCCTCCCTAGGCTTATGCTTGTCCAATTAAGGTTTCTAACCAATCTTGTGCATCCAATAGTTGTGTTTGTGTCATTGGATGAACATTTAGGTCATTTTCGTCCTCCCTAGGCTAATTCTTGTCCAATTAGGGTTTTTAACCTATCTTGTCCATCCAATAGGTGTTTTGTGTCATTGGATGAACATTTAGGTCATTTTCGTCTTCCCTAAAGTTTATCTTGACCAATTAGGGTTTCTAACCAATCTTGTGCATCCAATAGTTGTGTTTGTGTCATTGGATGAACATTTAGGTCATTTTCGTCCTCCCTAGGCTAATTCTTGTCCAATTAGGGTTTTTAACCTATCTTGTCCATCCAATAGGTGTTTTGTGTCATTGGATGAACATTTAGGTCATTTTCGTCTTCCCTAAAGTTTATCTTGACCAATTAGGGTTTCTAACCAATCTTGTGCGTCCAATACGTGTTTTTGTGTTATTGGTTGAACAATTAGGTCATTTTCGTCCTCCCTTGGCTAATTCTGGTCCAATTAGGGTTTTTAACCTATCTTGTCCATCCAATAGGTGTTTTGTGTCATTGGATGAATATTTAGGTCATTTCCGTCCTCCGTACACTTAATCTTATCCAATTAGGGTTGTTAACCAATCTTGTGCATCCAATAGGTGTTTTGTGTCATTGGAAGAACATTTAGGTCATTTTCGTCCTCCCTACACTTTATCTTGCCCATTTAGGGTTTCTAACCAATCTTATGCATCCAATAGGTGTTTTTGTGTCATTGGTTGAACAATTAGGTCATTTTCGTCCTCCCTAGGCTAATTCTTGTCCAATTAGGATTTTTAACCAATCTTGTGCATCCAATAGGTGTTTTTGTGTCAATGGATGAACATGTAGGTCATTTTCATCCTCCTTAGGCTTATGCTTGTCCAGTTAGGGTTTTTAACCAATCTTGTTCGTCCACTAGTTGTGTTTGTGTCATTGGATGAACATTTAGGTTATTTTCGTCCTCCCTAAACTTAATCTTGTCCAATTAGGGCTTCTAACCAATCTTGTGCATCCAATAGGTGTTTTTGTGTCATTGGATGAACAGTTAGGTCATTTTCGTCCTCCCTAGGCTAATTCTTGTCAAATTAGGGTTTTTAACCTATCTTGTCCATCCAATAGGTGTTATGTGTCATTGGATGAATATTTAGGTCATTTTCGTCCTCCCTACACTTAACCTTATCCAATTAGGGTTATTAACCAATCTTGTCCATCCAATAGGTGTTTTTGTGTCATTGGTTGAACAATTAGGTCATTTTCGTCCTCCCTTGGCTAATTCTTGTCCAATTAGGATTTTTAACCAATCTTGTGCATCCAATAGGTGTTTTTGTGTCATTGGATGAACATTTATGTCATTTTCGTCCTCCCTAGGCTAATTCTTGTCCAATTAGGGTTTTTAACGAATCTTGTGCATCCAATAGGTGTTTTGTGTCATTGGATGAATATTTAGGTCATTTTCGTCCTCCCTTGGCTTATGCTTGTCCAATTAGGGTTTCTAACCAATCTTGTGCATCCAATAGTTGTGTTTGTGTCATTGGATGAACATTTAGGTCATTTTCGTCCTCCCTAGGCTAATTCTTGTCCAATTAGGGTTTTTAACCTATCTTGTCCATCCAATAGGTGTTTTGTGTCATTGGATGAACATTTAGGTCATTTTCGTCTTCCCTAAAGTTTACCTTGACCAATTAGGGTTTCTAACCAATCTTGTGCATCCAATACGTGTTTTTGTGTGATTGGTTGAACAATTAGGTCATTTTCGTCCTCCCTTGGCTAATTCTGGTCCAATTAGGGTTTTTAACCTATCTTGTCCATCCAATAGGTGTTTTGTGTCATTGGATGAATATTTAGGTCATTTCCGTCCTCCGTACACTTAATCTTATCCAATTAGGGTTGTTAACCAATCTTGTGCATCCAATAGGTGTTTTGTGTCATTGGAAGAACATTTAGGTCATTTTCGTCCTCCCTACACTTTATCTTGCCCATTTAGGGTTTCTAACCAATCTTATGCATCCAATAGGTGTTTTTGTGTCATTGGTTGAACAATTAGGTCATTTTCGTCCTCCCTAGGCTAATTCTTGTCCAATTAGGATTTTTAACCAATCTTGTGCATCCAATAGGTGTTTTTGTGTCAATGGATGAACATGTAGGTCATTTTCATCCTCCTTAGGCTTATGCTTGTCCAGTTAGGGTTTTTAACCAATCTTGTTCGTCCACTAGTTGTGTTTGTGTCATTGGATGAACATTTAGGTTATTTTCGTCCTCCCTAAACTTAATCTTGTCCAATTAGGGCTTCTAACCAATCTTGTGCATCCAATAGGTGTTTTTGTGTCATTGGATGAACAGTTAGGTCATTTTCGTCCTCCCTAGGCTAATTCTTGTCAAATTAGGGTTTTTAACCTATCTTGTCCATCCAATAGGTGTTATGTGTCATTGGATGAATATTTAGGTCATTTTCGTCCTCCCTACACTTAACCTTATCCAATTAGGGTTATTAACCAATCTTGTCCATCCAATAGGTGTTTTTGTGTCATTGGTTGAACAATTAGGTCATTTTCGTCCTCCCTTGGCTAATTCTTGTCCAATTAGGATTTTTAACCAATCTTGTGCATCCAATAGGTGTTTTTGTGTCATTGGATGAACATTTATGTCATTTTCGTCCTCCCTAGGCTAATTCTTGTCCAATTAGGGTTTTTAACGAATCTTGTGCATCCAATAGGTGTTTTGTGTCATTGGATGAATATTTAGGTCATTTTCGTCCTCCCTTGGCTTATGCTTGTCCAATTAGGGTTTCTAACCAATCTTGTGCATCCAATAGTTGTGTTTGTGTCATTGGATGAACATTTAGGTCATTTTCGTCCTCCCTAGGCTAATTCTTGTCCAATTAGGGTTTTTAACCTATCTTGTCCATCCAATAGGTGTTTTGTGTCATTGGATGAACATTTAGGTCATTTTCGTCTTCCCTAAAGTTTATCTTGACCAATTAGGGTTTCTAACCAATCTTGTGCATCCAATAGTTGTGTTTGTGTCATTGGATGAACATTTAGGTCATTTTCGTCCTCCCTAGGCTAATTCTTGTCCAATTAGGGTTTTTAACCTATCTTGTCCATCCAATAGGTGTTTTGTGTCATTGGATGAACATTTAGGTCATTTTCGTCTTCCCTAAAGTTTATCTTGACCAATTAGGGTTTCTAACCAATCTTGTGCGTCCAATACGTGTTTTTGTGTTATTGGTTGAACAATTAGGTCATTTTCGTCCTCCCTTGGCTAATTCTGGTCCAATTAGGGTTTTTAACCTATCTTGTCCATCCAATAGGTGTTTTGTGTCATTGGATGAATATTTAGGTCATTTCCGTCCTCCGTACACTTAGTCTTATCCAATTAGGGTTGTTAACCAATCTTGTGCATCCAACAGGTGTTTTGTGTCATTGGAAGAACATTTAGGTCATTTTCGTCCTCCCTACACTTTATCTTGCCCATTTAGGGTTTCTAACCAATCTTATGCATCCAATAGGTGTTTTTGTGTCATTGGTTGAACAATTAGGTCATTTTCGTCCTCCCTAGGCTAATTCTTGTCCAATTAGGATTTTTAACCAATCTTGTGCATCCAATAGGAGTTTTTGTGTCATTGGATGAACAATTAGCTCATTTTCGTCCTCCCTAGGCTAATTCTTGTCCAATTAGGGTTTTTAACCAATCTTGTGCATCCAATAGGTGTTTTCTATCATTGGATGAACATTTAGGTCATTTTCGTCCTCCCTACACTTTATCTTGTCCAATTAGGGTTTCTAACCAATCTTGTGCATCCAATTGGTGTTTTGTGTCATTGGATGAACATTTAGGTCATTTTCGTCTTCCCTAAAGTTTATCTTGACCAATTAGGGTTTCTAACCAATCTTGTGCATCCAATACGTGTTTTTGTGTTATTGGTTGAACAATTAGGTCATTTTCGTCCTCCCTTGGCTAATTCTGGAACAATTAGGGTTTTTATCCTATCTTGTCCATCCAATAAGTGTTTTGTGTCATTGGATGAATATTTAGTTCATTTCCATCCTCCGTACACTTAATCTTATCCAATTAGGGTTATTAACCAATCTTGTGCATCCAATAGGTGTTTTGTGTCATTGGAAGCACATTTAGGTCATTTTCGTCCTCCCTACTCTTAATCTTGTCCAATTAGGGTTTTTAACCAATCTTGTGCATCCAATAGGTGTTTTCTATCATTGGATGAACATTTAGGTCATTTTCGTCCTCCCTACACTTTATCTTGTCCAATTAGGGTTTCTAACCAATCTTGTGCATCCAATTGGTGTTTTTGTGTCATTGGATGAACATTTAGGTCATTTTCGTCCTCCCTAGTCTAATTCTTGTCCAATTAGGGTTTTTAACCAATCTTGTGCATCCAATAGGTGTTTTGTGTCATTGGATGAATATTTAGGTCATTTTCGTCGTCCCTAGGCTTATGCTTGTCCAATTAGGGTTTCTAACCAATCTTGTGCCTCCAATAGTTGTGTTTGTGTCATTGGATGAACAGTTAGGTCATTTTCGTCCTCCGTAGGCTAATTCTGGTCCAATTAGGGTTTTTAACCTATCTTGTCCATCCAATAGGTGTTTTGTGTCATTGGATGAATATTTAGGTCATTTCCGTCCTCCCTACAGTTAATCTTATCCAATTAGGGTTAATAACCAATCTTGTGCATCCAATAGGTGTTTTGTGTCATTGGATGAACATTTAGGTCATTTTCATCCTCCCTACACTTAATCTTATCCAATTAGGGTTATTAACCAATCTTGTGCATCCAATAGGTGTTTTTGTGTCATTGGATGAACATTTAGGTCATTTTCGTCCTCCCCACAGCTAATCTTGTCCAATTAGGGGTTTTAACCAATCTTGTGCATCCAATAGGTGTTTTTGTGTCAATGGATGAACATTTAGGTCATTTTCATCCTCCCTAGGCTTATGCTTATCCAATTTGGGTTTCTAACCAATCTTGTGCATCCAATAGTTGTGTTTGTGTCATTGGATGAACATTTAAGTCATTTTCGTCCTCCCTAAACTTAATCTTGTCCAATTAGGGTTTCTAACCAATCTTGTCCATCCAATAGGTGTTTTTGTGTCATTGGATGAACAATTAAATCCTTTTCGTCCTCCCTAGTCTAATTCTTGTCCAATTAGGGTTTTTAACCTATCTTGTCCATCCAATAGGTGTTTTGTGTCATTGGATGAATATTTAGGTCATTTTCGTCCTCCCTACACTTAATCTTATCCAATTAGGGTTATTAACCAATCTTGTGCATCCAATAGGTGTTTTGTGTCATTGGAAAAACATTTAGGTCATTTTCGTCCTCCCTACACTTTATCTTGCCCATTGAGGGTTTCTAACCAATCTTATGCATCCAATAGGTGTTTTTGTGTCATTGGATGAACAATTAGGTCATTTTTGTCCTCCCTAGGCTAATTCTTGTCCAATTAGGGTTTTTAACCAATCTTGTGCATCCAATAGGTGTTTTGTGTCATTTGATGAATATTTAGGTCATTTTCGTCCTCCCTACTCTTAATCTTGTCCAATTAGGGTTTTTAACCAATCTTGTGCATCCAATAGGTGTTTTCTATCATTGGATGAACATTTAGGTCATTTTCGTCCTCCCTACACTTTATCTTGTCCAATTAGGATTTCTAACCAATCTTGTGCATCCAATTGGTGTTTTTGTGTCATTGGAGGAACATTTAAGTCATTTTCGTCCTCCCTAGGCTAATTCTTGTCCAATTAGGGTTTTTAACCAATCTTGTCCATCCAATAGGTGTTTTGTGTCATTGGATGAATATTTAGGTCATTTTCGTCGTCCCTAGGCTTATGCTTGTCCAATTAGGGTTTCTAACCAATCTTGAGCCTCCAATAGTTGTGTTTGTGTCATTGGATGAACAATTAGGTCATTTTCGTCCTCCGTAGGCTAATTCTGGTCCAATTAGGGTTTTTAACCTATCTTGTCCATCCAATAGGTGTTTTGTGTCATTGGATGAATATTTAGGTCATTTCCGTCCTCCCTACACTTAATCTTATCCAATTAGGGTTATTAACCAATCTTGTGCATCCAATAGGTGTTTTGTGTCATTGGATGAACATTTAGGTCATTTTCATCCTCCCTACACTTAATCTTATCCAATTAGGGTTATTAACCAATCTTGTGCATCCAATAGGTGTTTTTGTGTCATTGAATGAACATTTAGGTCATTTTCGTCCTCCCCACAGCTAATCTTGTCCAATTAGGGTTTTTAACCAATCTTGTGCATCCAATAGGTGTTTTTGTGTCAATGGATGAACATTTAGGTCATTTTCATCCTCCCTAGGCTTATGCTTATCCAATTAGGGTTTCTAACCAATCTTGTGCATCCAATAGTTGTGTTTGTGTCATTGGATGAACATTTAAGTCATTTTCGTCCTCCCTAAACTTAATCTTGTCCAATTAGGGTTTCTAACCAATCTTGTCCATCCAATAGGTGTTTTTGTGTCATTGGATGAACAATTAAATCCTTTTCGTCCTCCCTAGTCTAATTCTTGTCCAATTAGGGTTTTTAACCTATCTTGTCCATCCAATAGGTGTTTTGTGTCATTAGATGAATATTTAGGTCATTTTCGTCCTCCCTACACTTAATCTTATCCAATTAGGGTTATTAACCAATCTTGTGCATCCAATAGGTGTTTTGTGTCATTGGAAGAACATTTAGGTCATTTTCGTCCTCCCTACACTTTAACTTGCCCATTGAGGGTTTCTAACCAATCTTATGCATCCAATAGGTGTTTTTGTGTCATTGGTTGAACAATTAGGTCATTTTCGTCCTCCCTAGGCTAATTCTTGTCCAATTAGGATTTTTAACCAATCTTGTGCGTCCAATTGGTGTTTTGTGTCATTGGATGAACATTTATGTGATTTTCGTCCTCCCTACACTTTATCTTGTCCAATTACGGTTTCTAACCAATCTTGTGCATCCAATTGGTGTTTTTGTGTCATTTGATGAACATTTAGGTCATTTTCGTCCTCCCTACACCTAATCTTGTTCAATTAGGGTTTTTAACCAATCTTGTGCATCCAATAGGTGTTTTCGTGTCAGTGGATGAACATTTAGGTCATTTTCATCCTCCCTAGGCTTATGCTTGTCCAGTTAGGGATTCTAACCAATCTTGTTCATCCACAAGTTGTGTTTGTGTCATTGGATGAACATTTAGGTCATTTTCGTCCTCCCTAAACTTAATCTTGTCCAATTAGGGCTTCTAACCAATCTTGTGCATCCAATAGGTGTTTTTGTGTCATTGGATGAACAGTTAGGTCATTTTCGTCCTCCCTAGGCTAATTCTTGTCAAATTAGGGTTTTTAACCTATCTTGTCCATCCAATAGGTGTTTTGTGTCATTGGATGAATATTTAGGTCATTTTCGTCCTCCCTACACTTAACCTTATCCAATTAGGGTTATTAACCAATCTTGTCCATCCAATAGGTGTTTTGTGTCATTGGATGAAAATTTAGGTCATTTTCGTCTTCCCTACACTTTATCTTGCCCAATTAGGGTTTCTAACCAATCTTGTGCATCCAATACGTGTTTTTGTGTCATTGGTTGAACAATTAGGTCATTTTCGTCCTCCCTTGGCTAATTCTTATCCAATTAGGGTTTTTAACCAATCTTGTGCATCCAATAGTTGTGTTTGTGTCATTGGATGAACATTTAGGTCATTTTCGTCCTCCCTACACTTAATCTTATCCAATTAGGGTTATTAACCAATCTTCTACATCCAATAGGTGTTTTGTGTAATTGGATGAACATTTAGGTCATTTTCGTC
>JBBPBS010000177.1:751263-764083 GCA_037974835.1 Cicer judaicum
TCCCTTGGCTAATTCTTATCCAATTAGGGTTTTTAACCAATCTTGTGCATCCAATAGTTGTGTTTGTGTCATTGGATGAACATTTAGGTCATTTTCGTCCTCCCTACACTTAATCTTATCCAATTAGGGTTATTAACCAATCTTCTACATCCAATAGGTGTTTTGTGTAATTGGATGAACATTTAGGTCATTTTCGTCCTCCCTACCCTTTATCTTGCCCAATTAGGGTTTCTAACCAATCTTGTGCATCCAATAGGTGTTTTTGTGTCATTGGTTGAACAATTAGGTCATTTTCTTCTTCCCTTGGCTAATTCTTGTCCAATTAGGATTTTTAACCAATCTTGTGCATCCAATAGGAGTTTTTGTGTCATTGGATGAACAATTATGTCATTTTCGTCCTCCCTAGGCTAATTCTTGTCCAATTAGGGTTTTTAACGAATCTTGTGCATCCAATAGGTGTTTTGTGTCATTGGATGAATATTTAGGTCATTTTCGTCCTCCCTAAACTTAATCTTGTCCAATTAGGGCTTCTAACCAATCTTGTGCATCCAATAGGTGTTTTTGTGTCATTGGATGAACAGTTAGGTCATTTTCGTCCTCCCTAGGCTAATTCTTGTCAAATTAGGGTTTTTAACCTATCTTGTCCATCCAATAGGTGTTTTGTGTCATTGGATGAATATTTAGGTCATTTTCGTCCTCCCTACACTTAACCTTATGCAATTAGGGTTATTAACCAATCTTGTCCATCCAATAGGTGTTTTGTGTCATTGGATGAAAATTTAGGTCATTTTCGTCTTCCCTACACTTTATCTTGCCCAATTAGGGTTTCTAACCAATCTTGTGCATCCAATACGTGTTTTTGTGTCATTGGTTGAACAATTAGGTCATTTTCGTCCTCCCTTGGCTAATTCTTATCCAATTAGGGTTTCTCACCAATCTTGTGCATCCAATAGTTGTGTTTGTGTCATTGGATGAACATTTAGGTCATTTTCGTCCTCCCTAGGCTAATTCTTGTCCAATTAGGGTTTTTAACCTATCTTGTCCATCCAATAGGTGTTTTGTGTCATTGGATGAATATTTAGGTCATTTTCGTCCACCCTACACTTAATCTTATCCAATTAGGGTTATTAACCAATCTTCTACATCCAATAGGTGTTTTGTGTCATTGGATGAACATTTAGGTCATTTTCGTCCTCCCTACCCTTTATCTTGCCCAATTAGGGTTTCTAACCAATCTTGTGCATCCAATAGGTGTTTTGTGTCATTGGTTGAACAATTAGGCCATTTTCGTCCTCCCTACACCGAATCTTGTCCAATTAGGGGTTTTAACCAATCTTGTGCATCTAATAGGTGTTTTTGTGTCAGTGGATGAACATTTAGGTCATTTTCATCCTCCCTAGGCTTATGCTTATGCAATTAGGGTTTCTAACCAATCTTGTGCATCCAATAGTTGTGTTTGTGTCATTGGATGAACATTTAGGTCATTTGCATCCTCCCTAAACTTAATCTTGTCCAATTAGGGCTTCTAACCAATATTGTGCATCCAATAGGTGTTTTTGTGTCATTGGATGAACAGTTAGGTCATTTTCGTCGTCCCTAGGCTAATTATGGTCCAATTAGGGTTTTTAACCTATATTGTCCATCCAATAGGTGTTTTGTGTCATTGGATGAATATTTAGGTCATTTCCGTCCTCCCTACACTTAATCTTATCCAATTAGGGTTATTAACCAATCTTGTGCATCCAATAGGTGTTTTGTGTCATTGGATGAACATTTATGTGATTTTCTTCTTCCCTACACTTTATCTTGTCCAATTAGGGTTTCTAACCAATCTTGTGCATCCAATTGGTGTTTTTATGTCATTGGATGAACATTTAGGTCATTTTTGTCCTCCCTACACCTAATCTTGTCCAATTAGGGTTTTTAACCAATCTTGTGCATCCAATAGGTGTTTTTGTGTCATTGGTTGAACAATTAGGTCATTTTCGTCCTCCCTAGGCTTATGCTTGTCCAGTTAGGGTTTCTAACCAATCTTGTTCATCCACTAGTTGTGTTTGTGTCATTGGATGAACATTTAGGTCATTTTCGTCCTCCCTAAACTTAATCTTGTCCAATTAGGGCTTCTAACCAATCTTGTGCATCCAATAGGTGTTTTTGTGTCATTGGATGAACAGTTAGGTCAATTTCGTCCTCCCTAGGCTAATTCTTGTCCAATTAGGGTTTTTAACCTATCTTGTCCATCCAATAGGTGTTTTGTGTCACTGGATGAATATTTAGGTCATTTTCGTCCTCCCTACACTTAATCTTATCAAATTAGGGTTATTAACCAATCTTGTGCATCCAATAGGTGTTTTGTGTCATTGGACGAACATTTAGGTCATTTTCGTCTTCCCTACACTATATCTTGCCCAATGAGGGTTTTTAACCAATCTTGTGCAACTAATACCTGTTTTTGTGTCATTGGTTGAACAATTAGGTCATTTTCGTCCTCCCTAGGCTAATTCTTGTCCAATTAGGATTTTTAACCAATCTTGTGCATCCAATACGAGTTTTTGTGTCATTGGATGAACAATTAGGTCATGTTCGTCCTCCCTAGGCTAATTCTTGTCCAATTAGGGTTTTTAACCAATCTTGTGCATCCAATAGGTGTGTTTGTGTCATTAGATGAATATTTAGGTCATTTTCGTCCTCCCTACACAAAATCTTGTCCAATTAGGATTTTTGACCAATCTTGTGCATCCAATAGGTGTTTTGTGTCTTTGGATGAACATTTAGGTCATTTTCGTCCTCCCTACACTTTATCTTGTCCAATTAGGGTTTCTAACCAATCTTGTGCATCCAATAGGTGTTTTTGTGTCATTGGATGAACAATTAGGTCATTTTCGTCCTCCCTAGGCTTATTCTTGTCCAATTACGGTTTTTAACAAATCTTGTGCATCCAATAGGTGTTTTTGTGTCATTGGATGAACATTTTGGTCATTTTCGTCCTCCCTTCACCTAATCTTGTCCAATTAGGGTTTCTAACCAATCTTGTGCATCCAATAGTTGTGTTTATGTCATTGGATGAACATTTAGGTCATTTTCGTCCTCCCTAAACTTAATCTTGTCCAATTAGGGTTTATAACCAATCTTGTGCATCCAATAGGTGTTTTTGTGTCGTTGGATGAACAATTAGGTCATTTTCATCATCCCTACACTTAATCTTGTCCAATTAGGGTTTTTAACCAATCTTGTGTATCCAATAGGTGTTTTGTGTCATTGGATGAACATTTAGGTCATTTTACTCCTCCCTACACTTTATCTTGTCCAATTAGGGTTTCTAACCAATCTTGTGCATCCAATAGGTGTTTTTGTGTCATTGGATGAACAATTAGGTCATTCTCGTCCTCGCTAGGCTTATTCTTGTCCAATTAGGGTTTTTAACCAATCTTGTGCATCCAATAGGTGTTTTTGTGTCATTGGATGAATATTTAGGTAATTTTCGTCCTCCCAACACCTAATCTTGGCCAATTAGGGTTTCTAACCAATATTGTGCATCCAATAGTTGTGGTTGTGTCATTGGATGAACATTTAGGTCATTTTCGTCCTCCTTACACTTAATCTTTTCCAATTAGGGTTTTTAACCAATCTTGTGCATCCAATAGGTGTTTTTGTGTCATTGGATGAACATTTAGGTCCTTTTCATCCTCCCTAGGCTTATGCTTGTCCAATTAGGGTTTCTAATGAATCTTGTGCATCCATTAGTTGTGTTTGTGTCATTGGATGAACATTTAGGTCATTT
Source organism: Cicer judaicum (assembly GCA_037974835.1). Lineage (NCBI taxonomy): Eukaryota > Viridiplantae > Streptophyta > Magnoliopsida > Fabales > Fabaceae > Cicer > Cicer judaicum. The sequence goes on from JBBPBS010000177.1 coordinate 755,045, forward strand.
TCGTCCTCCCTAGGCTTATGCTTATCCAATTAGGCTTTCTAACCAATCTTGTGCATCCAATAGTTGTGTTTGTGTCATTGGATGAACATTTAGGTCATTTTTGTCCTCCCTAAACTTAATCTTGTCCAATTAGGGCTTCTAACCAATCTTGTGCATCCAATATGTGTTTTGGTGTTATTGGATGAACAATTAGATCATTTTCGTCCTCCCTAGGCTAATTCTTGTCCAATTAGGGTTTTTAACCAATCTTGTGCATCCAATAGTTGTGTTTGTGTCATTGGATGAACTTTTACGTCATTTTCGTCCTCCCTATACTTAATCTTGTCCAATTAGGGCTTCTAACCAATCTTGTGCATCCAATAGGTGTTTTTGTGTCATTGGATGAACAATTAGGTCATTTTCGTCCTCCCTAGGCTAATTCTTGTCCAATTAGGGTTTTTAGCCTATCTTGTCCATCCAATAGGTGTTTTGTGTCATTGGATGAATATTTAGGTCATTTTCGTCCTCCCTACACTTATTCTTATCCAATTAGGGTTATTAACCAATCTTGTGCATCCAATAGGTGTTTTGTGTCATTGGATGAACATTTAGGTCATTTTCGTCTTCCCTACACTTTATCTTGCCCAATTAGGGTTTCTAACCAATCTTGTGCATCCGATACGTGTTTTTGTGTCATTGGTTGAACAATTAGGTCATTTTCGTCCTCCCTTGGCAAATTCTTATCCAATTAGGATTTTTAACCAATCTTGTGCATCCAATAGGTGTTTTTGTGTCATTGGATGAACAATTAAGTCATTTTCGTCCTCCCTAGGCTTATTCTTGTACAATTAGGGTTGTTAACAAATCGTGTGCCTCCAATAGGTGTTTTTGTGTCATTGGATGAACATTTAGGTCATTTTTGTCCTCCCTACACCTAATCTTATCCAGTTAGGGTTTCTAACCAATCTTGTGCATCCAATAGTTGTGTTTGTGTCATCGGATGAACATTTAGGTCATTTTAGTCCTCCCTACATTTTATCTTGTCCAATTAGGGTTTCTAACCAATCTTGTGCATCCAATAGGTGTTTTTGTGTCATTGGATGAACAATTAGGTCATTTTCGTCCTCCCTAGGCTTATTCTTGTCGAATTAGGGTTTTTAACCAGTCTTGTGCATCCAATAGGTGTTTTTGTGTCATTGGATGAACATTTAGGTAATTTTCGTCCTCCCAACACCTAATCTTGTCCAATTAGGGTTTCTAACCAATCTTGTGCATCCAATAGTTCTGTTTGTGTCATTGGATGAACATTTAGGTCATTTTCGTCCTCCCTAAACTTAATCTTGTCCAATTAGGGTTTCTAACCAATTTTGTGCATCCAATAGGTGTTTTTGTTTCATTGGATGAACAATTAGGTCATTTTCGTCCTCCCTAGGCTAATTCTTGTCCAATTAGAGTTTCTAACCAATTTTGTGCATCCAATAGGTGTTTTTATGTCATTGGATGAACAATTAGGTCATTTTCGTCATCCCTAGGCTAATTCTTGTCCAATTAGGGTTTAAAACCAATATTGTCCATCCAATAGGTGTTTTGTGTCATTGGATGAACATTTAGGTCATTTTAGTCCTCCCTACACTTTATCTTGTCCAATTAGGGTTTCTAACCAATCTTGTGCATCTAATAGGTGTTTTTGTGTCATTGGATGAACATTTTGGTAATTTTCGTCCTCCCAACACCTAATCTTGTCCAATTAGGGTTTCTAACCAATCTTGTGCATCCAATAGTTGTGTTTGTGTCATTGGATGAACATTTACGTCATTTTCGTCCTCCCTACACTTAATCTTTTCCAATTAGGGATTTTAACCAATCTTGTGCATCCAATGGGTGTATTTGTGTCATTGGATGAACAATTAGGTCATTTTCGTCCTCCCAACACCTAATCTTGTCCAACTAGGGTTTTTAACCAATCTTGTGCATCCAATAGGTATTTTTGTTTCATTGGATGAACATTTAGTTCATTTTCTCCTCCCTAGGCTTATGCTTGTCCAATTAGGGTTTCTAACCAATTTTGTGCATCCAATAGGTGTTTTTGTGTCATTGGATGAACAATTAGGTCATTTTCGTCCTCCCTAGGCTAATTCTTGTCCAATTAATTTTTCTAACCAATTTTGTGCATCCAATAGGTGTTTTTATGTCATTGGATGAACAATTAGGTCATTTTCGTCGTCCCTAGGCTAATTCTTGTCCAATTAGGGTTTAAAACCAATCTTGTCCATCCAATAGGTGTTTTGTGTCATTGGATGAACATTTAGGTCATTTTCGTCATCCCTAAACTTAATCTTGTCCAATTAGGGTTTTTAACCAATCTTGTGCATCCAATACGTGTTTTGTGTCATTGGATGAACATTTAGGTAATTTTCGTCCTCCCAACACCTAATCTTGTCCAATTAGGGTTTCTAACCAATCTTGTGCATCCAATAGTTCTGTTTGTGTCATTGGATGAACATTTAGGTCATTTTCGTCCTCCCTAAACTTAATCTTGTCCAATTAGGGTTTCTAACCAATTTTGTGCATCCAATAGGTGTTTTTGTTTCATTGGATGAACAATTAGGTCATTTTCGTCCTCCCTAGGCTAATTCTTGTCCAATTAGAGTTTCTAACCAATTTTGTGCATCCAATAGGTGTTTTTATGTCATTGGATGAACAATTAGGTCATTTTCGTCATCCCTAGGCTAATTCTTGTCCAATTAGGGTTTAAAACCAATATTGTCCATCCAATAGGTGTTTTGTGTCATTGGATGAACATTTAGGTCATTTTCGTCATCCCTAAACTTAATCTTGTCCAATTAGGGTTTTTAACCAATCTTGTGCATCCAATACGTGTTTTGTGTCATTGGATGAACATTTAGGTAATTTTCGTCCTCCCAACACCTAATCTTGTCCAATTAGGGTTTCTAACCAATCTTGTGCATCCAATAGTTGTGTTTGAGTCATTGGATGAACATTTAGGTCATTTTCGTCCTCCCTAGGCTAATTCTTGTCCAATTAGGGTTTTTAACCTATCTTGTCCATCCAATAGGTGTTTTGTGTCATTGGATGAACATTTAGGTCATTTTCGTCTTCCCTACACTTTATCTTGCCCAATTAGGGTTTCTAACCAATCTTGTGCATCCAATACGTGTTTTTGTGCCATTGGTTGAAAAATTAAGTCATTTTCGTCCTCCCTTGGCTAATTCTTATCCAATTAGGGTTTTTAACCAATCTTGTGCATCGAATAGGTGTTTTTGTGTCATTGGATGAACAATTAGGTCATTTTCGTCCTCCCTAGGCTTATTCTTGTCCAATTAGGGTTTTTAACAAATCTTGTGCATCCAATAGCTGTTTTTGTGTCATTGGATGAACATTTAGGTCAATTCCGTCCTCCCAACACCTAATCTTGTCCAATTAGGGTTTCTAACCAATCTTGTGGATCCAATAGTTGTGTTTGTGTCATTGGATGAACAATTAGGTCATTTTCGTCCTCCCTAGGCTAATTCTTCTCCAATTAGGGTTTTTAACCTATCTTGTCAATCCAATAGGTGTTTTGTGTCATTGGATGAACAATTAGGTCATTTTCGTCCTCCCAACACCTAATCTTGTCCAATTAGGGTTTTTAACCAATCTTGTGCATCCAATAGGTGTTTTTGTGTCATTGGATGAACATTTAGGTCCTTTTCATCCTCCCTAGGCTTATCCTTGTCCAATTAGGGTTTCTAACCAATCCTGTGCATCCATTAGTTGTGTTTGTGTCATTGGATGAACATTTAGGTCATTTTCGTCCTCCCTAGGCTTATGCTTGTCCAATTAGGGTTTCTAACCAATCTTCTACATCCAATAGGTGTTTTGTGTCATTGGATGAATATTTAGGTCATTTTCGTCCTCCCTACACTTATTCTTATCCAATTAGGGTTATTAACCAATCTTGTGCATCCAATAGGTGTTTTGTGTCATTGGATGAACATTTAGGTCATTTTCATCTTCCCTACACTTTATCTTGCCCAATTAGGGTTTCTAACCAATCTTGTGCATCCAATACGTGTTTTTGTGTCATTGGTTGTACAATTAGGTCATTTTCGTCCTCCCTTCGCTAATTCTTGTCCAATTAGGGTTTTTAACCTATCTTGTCCATCCAATAGGTGTTTTGTGTGATTGGATGAACATTTAGGTCATTTTAGTCCTCCCTACACTTTATCTTGTCCAATTAGGGTTTCTAACCAATCTTGTGCATCCAATCGGTGTTTTTGTGTCATTGTAGGAACAATTGGTCATTTTCGTCCTCCCTAGGCTTATTCTTGTCCAATTAGGGTTTTTAACCAATCTTGTGCATCCAATAGGTGTTTTTGTGTCATTGGATGAACATTTAGGTAATTTTCGTCCTCCCAACACCTAATCTTGTCCAATTAGGGTTTCTAGCCAATCCTGTGCATCCAATAGTTGTGTTTGTGTAATTGGATGAACATTTAGGTCATTTTCGTCCTCCCTCCACTATATCTTGCCCAATTAGGGTTTCTAACCAATCTTGTGCATCCAATACGTGTTTTTGTGTCAATTGATGAACAATTAGGTCATTTTCATCCTACCTAGGCTAATTCTTGTCCAATTAGGATTTTTAACCAATCTTGTGCATCCAATAGGTGTTTTTGTGTCATTGGATGAAGATTTAGGTCATTTTCGTCCTCCAAACACCTAATCTTGTCCAATTAGGGTTTCTAACCAATCATGTGCTTCCAATAGTTGTGTTTGTGTCATTGGATGAACATTTAGGTCGTTTTCGTCCTCCCTACACTTAATCTTGTCCAATTAAGGTTTCTAGCCAATCTTGTGCATCCAATAGGTGAGTATGTGCCATTGGATGAACAATTAGGTCATTTTCGTCCTCACTAGGCTAATTCTTGTCCAATTAGGGTTTTTAACCAATCTTGTGCATCCAATGGGTATTTTTGTGTCATTGGATGAACAATTAGGGTTTTTAACCAATCTTGTGCATCCAATAGGTGTTTTGTGTCATTGGATGAACATTTAGGTCATTTTCGTTCTCCCACCACCTAATCTTGTCCAATTAGGGTTTCTAACCAATCTTGTGGATCCAATAGTTGTGTTTGTGTCATTGGATGAACAATTAGGTCATTTTCGTCCTCCCTAGGCTAATTCTTGTCCAATTAGGGTTTTTAAACTATCTTGTCCATCCAATAGGTGTTTTGTGTCATTGGATGCATAATTAGGTCATTTTCGTCCTCCCAACACCTAATCTTGTCCAATTAGGGTTTTTAACCAATCTTGTGCATCCAATAGGTGTTTTTGTGTCATTGGATGAACATTTAGGTCCTTTTCATCCTCCCTAGGCTTATGCTTGTCCAATTAGGGTTTCTAACCAATCCTGTGCATCCATTAGTTATGTTTGTGTCATTGGATGAACATTTAGGTCGTTTTCGTCCTCCCTAGGCTTATGCTTGTCCAATTAGGGTTTCTAACCAATCTTGTGCATCCAATAGGTGTGTTTGTGTCATTGGATGAACATTTAGGTCATTTTCGTCCTCCCTAAACTTAATCTTGTCCAATTAGGGCTTCTAACCAATCTTCTGCATCCAATAGGTGTTTTTGTGTCATTGGATGAACAATTAGGTCATTATCGTCCTCCCTAGGCTAATTCTTGTCCAATTAGGGTTTTTAATCTATCTTGTCCATCCAATAGGTGTTTTGTGTCATTGGATGAACATTTAGGTCATTTTACTCCTCCCTACACTTTATCTTGTCCAATTAGGGTTTCTAAACAATCTTGTGCATCCAATAGGTGTTTTTGTGTCATTGGTTGAACAATTAGGTCATTCTCGTCCTCCCTAGGCTTATTCTTGTCCAATTAGGGTGTTTAACCAATCTTGTGCATCCAATAGGTGTTTTTGTGTCATTGGATGAATATTTAGGTAATTTTTGTCCTCCCAACACCTAATCTTGGCCAATTAGGGTTTCTAACCAATATTGTGCATCCAATAGTTGTGGTTGCATCATTGGATGAACATTTAAGTCATTTTCGTCCTCTTTACACTTAATCTTTTCCAATTATGGTTTTTAACCAATCTTGTGCATCCAATAGGTGTTTTTGTGTCATTGGATGAACATTTAGGTCCTTTTCATCCTCCCTAGGCTTATGCTTGTCCAATTAGGGTTTCTAACAAATCTTGTGCATACATTAGTTGTGTTTGTGTCATTGGATGAACATTTAGGTCATTTTCGTCCTCCCTAGGCTTATGCTTATCCAATTAGGCTTTCTAACCAATCTTGTGCATCCAATAGTTGTGTTTGTGTCATTGGATGAACATTTAGGTCATTTTTGTCCTCCCTAAACTTAATCTTGTCCAATTAGGGCTTCTAACCAATCTTGTGCATCCAATATGTGTTTTGGTGTTATTGGAAGAACAATTAGGTCATTTTCGTCTTCCCTAGGCTAATTCTTGTCCAATTAGGGTTTTTAACCAATCTTGTGCATCCAATAGTTGTGTTTGTGTCATTGGATGAACTTTTATGTCATTTTCGTCCTCCCTATACTTAATCTTGTCCAATTAGGGTTTCTAACCAATATTGTGCATCCAATAGGTGTTTTTGTGTCATTGGATGAACAATTAGGTCATTTTCGTCCTCCCTAGGCTAATTCTTGTCCAATTAGGGTTTTTAGCCTATCTTGTCCATCCAATAGGTGTTTTGTGTCATTGGATGAATATTTAGGTCATTTTCGTCCTCCCTACACTTATTCTTATCCAATTAGGGTTATTAACCAATCTTGTGCATCCAATAGGTGTTTTTGTGTCATTAGATGAACAATTAAGTCATTTTCGTCCTCCCTAGGCTTATTCTTGTCCAATTAGGGTTGTTAACAAATCGTGTGCCTCCAATAGGTGTTTTTGTGTCATTGGATGAACATTTTGGTCATTTTTGTCCTCCCAACACCTAATCTTATCCAATTTGGGTTTCTAACCAATCTTGTGCATCCAATAGGTGTTTTTGTGTCATTGGATGAACAATTAGGTCATTTTCGTCCTCCTTAGGCTTATTCTTATCGAATTAGGGTTTTTAACCAGTCTTGTGCATCCAATAGGTGTTTTTGTGTCATTGGATGAACATTTAGGTAATCTTCGTCCACCCAACACCTAATCTTGTCCAATTAGGGTTTCTAACCAATCTTGTGCATCCAATAGTTCTGTTTGTGTCATTGGATCAACATTTAGGTCATTTTCGTCCTCCCTAAACTTAATCTTGTCCAATTAGGTTTTCAAACCAATTTTGTGCATCCAATAGGTGTTTTTGTTTCATTGGATGAACAATTAGGTCATTTTCGTCATCCCTAGGCTAATTCTTGTCCAATTAGGGTTTAACCAATCTTGTGCATCCAATAGGTGTTTTGTGTCATTGGTTGAACATTTAGGTCATTTTAGTCCTCCCTACACTTTATCTTGTCCTATTAGGGTTTCTAACCAATCTTGTGCATCTAATAGGTGTTTTTGTGTCATTGGATGAACATTAGGTAATTGTCGTCCTCCCAACACCTCATCTTGTCCAATTAGGGTTTCTAACCAATCTTGTGCATCCAATAGTTGTGTTTGTGTCATTGGATGAACATTTACGTCATTTTCGTCCTCCCTACACTTAATCTTTTCCAATTAGGGATTTTAACCAATCTTGTGCATCCAATGGGTGTTTTTGTGTCATTGGATGAACAATTAGGTCATTTTCGTCCTCCCAACACCTAATCTTGTCCAACTAGGGTTTTTAACCAATCTTGTGCATCCAATAGGTATTTTTGTTTCATTGGATGAACATTTAGGTCATTTTCTCCTCCCTAGGCTTATGCTTGTCCAATTAGGGTTTCTAACCAATTTTGTGCATCCAATAGGTGTTTTTGTGTCATTGGATGAACAATTAGGTCATTTTCGTCCTCCCTAGGCTAATTCTTGTCCAATTAATTTTTCTAACCAATTTTGTGCATCCAATAGGTGTTTTTATGTCATTGGATGAACAATTAGGTCATTTTCGTCGTCCCTAGGCTAATTCTTCTCCAATTAGGGTTTAAAACCAATCTTGTCCATCCAATAGGTGTTTTGTGTCATTGGATGAACATTTAGGTCATTTTCGTCATCCCTAAACTTAATCTTGTCCAATTAGGGTTTTTAACCAATCTTGTGCATCCAATAGGTGTTTTGTGCCATTGGATGAACATTTAGGTCATTTTAGTCCTCCCTACACTTTATCTTGTCCAATTAGGGTTTCTAACCAATCTTGTGCATCCAATCGGTGTTTTTGTGTCATTGGATGAACTATTGGTCATTTTCGTCCTCCCTAGGCTTATTCTTGTCCAATTAGGGTTTTTAACCAATCTTGTGCATCCAATAGGTGTTTTTGTGTCATTGGATGAACATTTAGGTAATTTTCGTCCTCCCAACACCTAATCTTGTCCAATTAGGGTTTCTAACCAATCTTGTGCATCCAATAGTTGTGTTTCTGTCATTGGATGAACATTTAGGTCATTTTTGTCCTCCCTAAACTTAATCTTGTCCAATTAGGGCTTCTAACCAATCTTGTGCATCCAATATGTGTTTTGGTGTTATTGGATGAACAATTAGGTCATTTTCGTCCTCCCTAGGCTAATTCTTGTCCAATTAGGGTTTTTAACCAATCTTGTGCATCCAATAGTTGTGTTTGTGTCATTGGATGAACTTTTATGTCATTTTCGTCCTCCCTATCCTTAATCTTGTCCAATTAGGGCTTCTAACCAATCTTGTGCATCCAATATGTGTTTTTGTGTCATTGGATGAACAATTAGGTCATTTTCGTCCTCCCTAGGCTAATTCTTGTCCAATTAGGGTTTTTAGCCTATCTTGTCCATCCAATAGGTGTTTTGTGTCATTGGATGAATATTTAGGTCATTTTCGTCCTCCCTACACTTATTCTTATCCAATTAGGGTTATTAACCAATCTTGTGCATCCAATAGGTGTTTTGTGTCATTGGATGAACATTTAGGTCATTTTCGTCTT
>JBBPBS010000177.1:764093-801869 GCA_037974835.1 Cicer judaicum
GTCATCCCTAAACTTAATCTTGTCCAATTAGGGTTTTTAACCAATCTTGTGCATCCAATAGGTGTTTTGTGCCATTGGATGAACATTTAGGTCATTTTAGTCCTCCCTACACTTTATCTTGTCCAATTAGGGTTTCTAACCAATCTTGTGCATCCAATCGGTGTTTTTGTGTCATTGGATGAACTATTGGTCATTTTCGTCCTCCCTAGGCTTATTCTTGTCCAATTAGGGTTTTTAACCAATCTTGTGCATCCAATAGGTGTTTTTGTGTCATTGGATGAACATTTAGGTAATTTTCGTCCTCCCAACACCTAATCTTGTCCAATTAGGGTTTCTAACCAATCTTGTGCATCCAATAGTTGTGTTTCTGTCATTGGATGAACATTTAGGTCATTTTTGTCCTCCCTAAACTTAATCTTGTCCAATTAGGGCTTCTAACCAATCTTGTGCATCCAATATGTGTTTTGGTGTTATTGGATGAACAATTAGGTCATTTTCGTCCTCCCTAGGCTAATTCTTGTCCAATTAGGGTTTTTAACCAATCTTGTGCATCCAATAGTTGTGTTTGTGTCATTGGATGAACTTTTATGTCATTTTCGTCCTCCCTATCCTTAATCTTGTCCAATTAGGGCTTCTAACCAATCTTGTGCATCCAATATGTGTTTTTGTGTCATTGGATGAACAATTAGGTCATTTTCGTCCTCCCTAGGCTAATTCTTGTCCAATTAGGGTTTTTAGCCTATCTTGTCCATCCAATAGGTGTTTTGTGTCATTGGATGAATATTTAGGTCATTTTCGTCCTCCCTACACTTATTCTTATCCAATTAGGGTTATTAACCAATCTTGTGCATCCAATAGGTGTTTTGTGTCATTGGATGAACATTTAGGTCATTTTCGTCTTTCCTACACTTTATCTTGCCCAATTAGGGTTTCTAACCAATCTTGTGCATCCGATACGTGTTTTTGTGTCATTGGTTGAACAATTAGGTCATTTTCGTCCTCCCTTGGCAAATTCTTATCCAATTAGGGTTTTTAACCAATCTTGTGCATCCAATAGGTGTTTTTGTGTCATTGGATGAACAATTAAGTCATTTTCGTCCTCCCTAGGCTTATTCTTGTCCAATTAGGGTTGTTAACAAATCGTGTGCCTCCAATAGGTGTTTTTGTGTCATTGGATGAACATTTAGGTCATTTTTGTCCTCCCAACACCTAATCTTATCCAATTAGGGTTTCTAACCAATCTTGTGCATCCAATAGGTGTTTTTGTGTCATTGGATGAACAATTAGGTCATTTTCGTCCTCCCTAGGCTTATTCTTGTCGAATTAGGGTTTTTAACCAGTCTTGTGCATCCAATAGGTGTTTTTGTGTCATTGGATGAACATTTAGGTAATTTTCGTCCTCCCAACACCTAATCTTGTCCAATTAGGGTTTCTAACCAATCTTGTGCATCCAATAGTTCTGTTTGTGTCATTGGATGAACATTTAGGTCATTTTCGTCCTCCCTAAACTTAATCTTGTCCAATTAGGGTTTCTAACCAATTTTGTGCATCCAATAGGTGTTTTTGTTTCATTGGATGAACAATTAGGTCATTTTCGTCCTCCCTAGGCTAATTCTTGTCCAATTAGGGTTTCTAACCAATTTTGTGCATCCAATAGGTGTTTTTATGTCAATTAATGAACAATTAGGTCATTTTCGTCATCCCTAGGCTAATTCTTGTCCAATTAGGGTTTAAAACCAATATTGTCCATCCAATAGGTGTTTTGTGTCATTGGATGAACATTTAGGTCATTTTCGTCATCCCTACATTTAATCTTGTCCAATTAGGGTTTTTAACCAATCTTGTGCATCCAATAGGTGTTTTTGTGTCATTGGATGAACAATTAGGTCATTTTCGTCCTCCCTAGGCTTATTCTTGTCGAATTAGGGTTTTTAACCAGTCTTGTGCATCCAATAGGTGTTTTTGTGTCATTGGATGAACATTTAGGTAATTTTCGTCCTCCCAACACCTAATCTTGTCCAATTAGGGTTTCTAACCAATCTTGTGCATCCAATAGTTCTGTTTGTGTCATTGGATGAACATTTAGGTCATTTTCGTCCTCCCTAAACTTAATCTTGTCCAATTAGGGTTTCTAACCAATTTTGTGCATCCAATAGGTGTTTTTGTTTCATTGGATGAACAATTAGGTCATTTTCGTCCTCCCTAGGCTAATTCTTGTCCAATTAGGGTTTCTAACCAATTTTGTGCATCCAATAGGTGTTTTTATGTCAATTGATGAACAATTAGGTCATTTTCGTCATCCCTAGGCTAATTCTTGTCCAATTAGGGTTTAAAACCAATATTGTCCATCCAATAGGTGTTTTGTGTCATTGGATGAACATTTAGGTCATTTTCGTCATCCCTACATTTAATCTTGTCCAATTAGGGTTTTTAACCAATCTTGTGCATCCAATAGGTGTTTTGTGTCATTGGTTGAACATTTAGGTCATTTTAGTCCTCCCTACACTTTATCTTGTCTTATTAGGGTTTCTAACCAATCTTGTGCATCTAATAGGTGTTTTTGTGTCATTGGATGAACATTAGGTAATTTTCGTCCTCCCAACACCTAATCTTGTCCAATTAGGGTTTCTAACCAATCTTGTGCATCCAATAGTTGTGTTTATGTCATTGGATGAACATTTACGTCATTTTCGTCCTCCCTACACTTAATCTTTTCCAATTAGGGATTTTAACCAATCTTGTGCATCCAATGGATGTTTTTGTGTCATTGGATGAACAATTAGGTCATTTTCGTCCTCCCATAACCTAATCTTGTCCAACTAGCGTTTTTAACCAAACTTGTGCATCCAATAGGTATTGTTGTTTCATTGGATGAACATTTAGGTCATTTTCTCCTCCCTAGGCTTATGCTTGTCCAATTAGGGTTTCTAACCAATTTTGTGCATCCAATAGGTGTTTTTGTGTCATTGGATGAACAATTAGGTCATTTTCGTCCTCCCTAGGCTAATTCTTGTCCAATTAATTTTTCTAACCAATTTTGTGCATCCAATAGGTGTTTTTATGTCATTGGATGAACAATTAGGTCATTTTCGTCGTCCCTAGGCTAATTCTTGTCCAATTAGGGTTTAAAACCAATCTTGTCCATCCAATAGGTGTTTTGTGTCATTGGATGAACATTTAGGTCATTTTAGTCATCCCTAAACTTAATCTTGTCCAATTAGGGTTTTTAACCAATCTTGTGCATCCAATAGGTGTTTTGTGCCATTGGATGAACATTTAGGTCATTTTAGTCCTCCCTACACTTTATCTTGTCCAATTAGGGTTTCTAACCAATCTTGTGCATCCAATCGGTGTTTTTGTGTCATTGGATGAACTATTGGTCATTTTCGTCCTCCCTAGGCTTATTCTTGTCCAATTAGGGTTTTTAACCAATCTTGTGCATCCAATAGGTGTTTTTGTGTCATTGGATGAACATTTAGGTAATTTTCGTCCTCCCAACACCTAATCTTGTCCAATTAGGGTTTCTAACCAATCTTGTGCATCCAATAGTTGTGTTTCTATCATTGGATGAACATTTAGGTCATTTTCGTCCTCCCTACACTTAATCTTTTCCAATTAGGGCTTCTAACCAATCTTGTGCATCCAATAGGTGTTTTGGTGTCATTGGATGACCAATTAGGTCATTTTCGTCCTCCCTAGGCTAATTCTTGTCCAATTAGGGTTTTTAACCTATCTTGTCCATCCAATAGGTGTTTTGTGTCATTCGATGAATATTTAGGTCATTTTCGTCCTCCCTACACTTATTATTATCCAATTAGGGTTATTAACCAATCTTGTGCATCCAATAGGTGTTTTGTGTCATTGGATGAACATTTAGGTCATTTTCGTCTTCCCTACACTTTATCTTGCCCAATTAGGGTTTCTAACCAATCTTGTGCATCCGATACGTGTTTTTGTGCCATTGGTTGAACAATTAGGTCATTTTCGTCCTCCCTTGGCTAATTCTTATCCAATTAGGGTTTTTAACCAATCTTGTGCATCGAATAGGTGTTTTTGTGTCATTGGATGAACAATTAGGTCATTTTCGTCCTCCCTAGGCTTATTCTTGTCCAATTAGGGTTTTTAACAAATCTTGTGCATCCAATAGGTATTTTTGTGTCATTGGATGAACATTTAGGTCATTTTCGTCCTCCCAACACCTAATCTTGCCCAATTAGGGTTTCTAACCAATCTTGTGCATCCAATACGTGTTTTTGTGCCATTGGTTGAACAATTAGGTCATTTTCGTCCTCCCTTGGCTAATTCTTATCCAATTAGGGTTTTTAACCAATCTTGTGCATCGAATAGGTGTTTGTGTCATTGGATGAACAATTAGGTCATTTTCGTCCTCCCTAGGCTAATTCTTCTCCAATTAGGGTTTTTAACCTATCTTGTCAATCCAATATGTGTTTTGTGTCATTGGATGAACAATTAGGTCATTTTCGTCCTCCCAACACCTAATCTTGTCCAATTAGGGTTTCTAACCAATGTTGTGCATCCATTAGTTATGTTTGTGTCATTGGATGAACATTTAGGTCATTTTCGTCCTCCCTAGGCTTATGCTTGTCCAATTAGGGTTTCTAACCAATCTTGTGCATCCAATAGGTGTGTTTGTGTCATTGGATGAACATTTAGGTCATTTTCGTCCTCCCTAAACTTAGTCTTGTCCAATTAGGGCTTCTAACCAATCTTGTGCATCCAATAGGTGTGTTTGTGTCATTGGATGAACATTTAGGTCATTTTCGTCCTCCCTAAACTTAATCTTGTCCAATTAGGGCTTCTAACCAATCTTCTACATCCAATAGGTATTTTTGTGTCATTGGATGAACAATTAGGTCATTTTCGTCCTCCCTAGGCTAATTCTTGTCCAATTAGGGTTTTTAATCTATCTTGTCCATCCAATAGGTGTTTTGTGTCATTGGATGAATATTTAGGTCATTTTCGTCATCCCAACACCTAATCTTGGCCAATTAGGGTTTCTAACCAATATTGTGCATCCAATAGTTGTGTTTGTGTCATTGGATGAACATTTAAGTCATTTTTGTCCTCCCTACACTTATTCTTATCCAATTAGGGTTATTAACCAATCTTGTGCATCCAATAGGTGTTTTGTGTCATTTGATGAACATTTAGGTCATTTTCATCTTCCCTACACTTTATCTTGCCCAATTAGGGTTTCTAACCAATCTTGTGCATCCAATACGTGTTTTTGTGTCATTGGTTGAACAATTAGGTCATTTTCGTCCTCCCTTCGCCAATTAGGGTTTCTAACCAATCCTGTGCATCCGTTAGTTATGTTTGTGTCATTGGATGAACATTTAGGTCATTTTCGTCCTCCCTAGGCTTATGCTTGTCCAATTAGGGTTTCTAACCAATCTTGTGCATCCAATAGGTGTGTTTGTGTCATTGGATGAACATTTAGGTCATTTTCGTCCTCCCTAAACTTAATCTTGTCCAATTAGGGCTTCTAACCTATCTTCTGCATCGAATAGGTGTTTTTGTGTCATTGGATGAAAAATTAGGTCATTTTCGTCCTCCCTAGGCTAATTCTTGTCCAATTAGGGTTTTTAATCTATCTTGTCCATCCAATAGGTGTTTTGTGTCATTGGATGAACATTTAGGTCATTTTTCTCCTCCCTACACTTTATCTTGTCCAATTAGGGTTTCTAACCAATCTTGTGCATTCAATAGGTGTTTTTGTGTCATTGGATGAAAAATTAGGTCATTCTCGTCCTCCCTAGGCTTATTCTTGTCCAATTAGGGTTTTTAACCAATCTTGTGCATCCAATAGGTGTTTTTGTGTCATTGGATGAATATTTAGGTAATTTTCGTCCTCCCAACACCTAATCTTGGCCAATTAGGGTTTCTAACCAATATTGTGCATCCAATAGTTGTGTTTGTGTCATTGGATGAACATTTAAGTCATTTTTGTCCTCCCTACACTTATTCTTATCCAATTAGGGTTATTAACCAATCTTGTGCATCCAATAGGTGTTTTGTGTCATTTGATGAACATTTAGGTCATTTTCATCTTCCCTACACTTTATCTTGCCCAATTAGGGTTTCTAACCAATCTTGTGCATCCAATACGTGTTTTTGTGTCATTGGTTGAACAATTAGGTCATTTTCGTCCTCCCTTCGCCAATTAGGGTTTCTAACCAATCCTGTGCATCCGTTAGTTATGTTTGTGTCATTGGATGAACATTTAGGTCATTTTCGTCCTCCCTAGGCTTATGCTTGTCCAATTAGGGTTTCTAACCAATCTTGTGCATCCAATAGGTGTGTTTGTGTCATTGGATGAACATTTAGGTCATTTTCGTCCTCCCTAAACTTAATCTTGTCCAATTAGGGCTTCTAACCTATCTTCTGCATCGAATAGGTGTTTTTGTGTCATTGGATGAAAAATTAGGTCATTTTCGTCCTCCCTAGGCTAATTCTTGTCCAATTAGGGTTTTTAATCTATCTTGTCCATCCAATAGGTGTTTTGTGTCATTGGATGAACATTTAGGTCATTTTTCTCCTCCCTACACTTTATCTTGTCCAATTAGGGTTTCTAACCAATCTTGTGCATTCAATAGGTGTTTTTGTGTCATTGGATGAAAAATTAGGTCATTCTCGTCCTCCCTAGGCTTATTCTTGTCCAATTAGGGTTTTTAACCAATCTTGTGCATCCAATAGGTGTTTTTGTGTCATTGGATGAATATTTAGGTAATTTTCGTCCTCCCAACACCTAATCTTGGCCAATTAGGGTTTCTAACCAATATTGTGCATCCAATAGTTGTGTTTGTGTCATTGGATGAACATTTAAGTCATTTTTGTCCTCCCTACACTTTATCTTGTCCAATTAGGGTTTCTAACTAATCTTGTGCATCCAATAGGTGTTTTTGTGTCATTGGATGAACAATTAGGTCATTTTCGTCCTCCTTAGGCTTATTCTTGTCGAATTAGGGTTTTTAACCAGTCTTGTGCATCCAATAGGTGTTTTGTGTCATTGGATGAACAATTAGGTCATTTTCGTCCTCCCAACACCTAATCTTGTCCAATTAGGGTTTTTAACCAATCTTGTGCATCCAATAGGTGTTTTTGTGTCATTGGATGAACATTTAGGTCCTTTTCATCTTCCCTAGGCTTATGCTTGTCCAATTAGGGTTTAAAACCAATCTTGTCCATCCAATAGGTGTTTTGTCTCATTGGATGAACATTTAGGTCATTTTCGTCATCCCTACACTTAATCTTGTCCAATTAGGGTTTTTAACCAATCTTGTGCATCCAATAGGTGTTTTGTGTCATTGGATGAACATTTAGGTCATTTTAGTCCTCCCTACACTTTATCTTGTCCAATTAGGTTTTCTAACCAATCTTGTGCATCCAATCGGTGTTTTTGTGTCATTGGATGAACAATTGGTCATTTTCGTCCTCCCTAGGCTTATTTTTGTCCAATTAGGGTTTTTAACCAATCTTGTGCATCCAATAGGTGTTTTTGTGTCATTGGATGAACATTTAGGTAATTTTCGTCCTCCCAACACCTAATCTTGTCCAATTAGGGTTTCTAACCAATCTTGTGCATCCAATAGTTGTGTTTGTGTCATTGGATGACTATTTAGGTCATTTTCGTCATCCCAACACCTAATCTTGTCCAATTAGGGTTTCTAACTAATCTTGTGGATCCAATAGTTGTGTTTGTGTCATTGGATGAACAATTAGGTCATTTTCTTCCTCCATAGGCTAATTCTTGTCCAATTAGGGTTTTTAGCCTATCTTGTCCATCCAATAGGTGTTTTGTGTCATTGGATGAATATTTAGGTCATTTTCGTCCTCCCTACACTTAATCTTATCCAATTAGGGTTATTAACCTATCTTGTGCATCCAACAGGTGTTTTGTGTAATTGGATGAACATTTAGGTCATTTTTGTCCTCCCTACACTATATCTTGCCAAATTAGGGTTTCTAACCAATCTTGTGCATCCAATACGTGTTTTTGTGTCAATTGTTGAACAATTAGGTCATTTTCGTCCTACCTAGGCTAATTCTTGTCCAATTAGGATTTTTAACCAATCTTGTGCATCCAATAGGATTTTTTGTGGTATTGGATGAACAATTAGGTCATTTTCGTCCTCCCTAGGCTAATTCTTGTCCAATTAGGGTTTTTAACCAATCTTGTGGATCCAATAGGTGTGTTTGTGTCATTGGACGAATATTTAGGTCATTTTCGTCCTCCCTACATTTAATCTTGTCCAATTAGGGTTTTTGACCAATCTTGTGCATCCAATAGGTGTTTTGTGTCATTGGATGAACATTTAGGTCATTTTCCTCCTCCCTACACTTTATCTTGTCCAATTAGGGTTTCTAACCAATCTTGTTCATCCAATAGGTGTTTTTGTGTCATTGGATGAACAATTAGGTCATTTTCGTCCTCCCTAGGCTAATTCTTGTCCAATTAATTTTTCTAACCAATTTTGTGCATCCAATAGGTGTTTTTATGTCATTGGATGAACAATTAGGTCATTTTCGTCGTCCCTAGGCTAATTCTTGTCCAATTAGGGTTTAAAACCAATCTTGTCCATCCAATAGGTGTTTTGTCTCATTGGATGAACATTTAGGTCATTTTCGTCCTTCTTAGGCTTATTCTTGTCGAATTAGGGTTTTTAACCAGTCTTGTGCATCCAATAGGTGTTTTTGTGTCATTGGATGAACATTTAGGTAATTTTCGTCCTCCCAACACTTAATCTTGTCCAATTAGGGTTTCTAACCAATTTTGTGCATCCAATAGTTGTGTTTGTGTCATTTGATGAACATTTAGGTCATTTTCGTCCTCCCTAAACTTAATCTTGTCCAATTAGGGTTTCTAACCAATTTTGTGCATCCAATAGGTGTTTTTGTGTCATTGGATGAACAATTAGGTCATTTTCGTCCTCCCTAGGCTAATTCTTGTCCAATTAGGGTTTCTAACCAATTTTGTGCATCCAATAGGTGTTTTTATGTCATTGGATCAACAATTAGGTCATTTTCGTCATCCCTAGGCTAATTCTTGTCCAATTAGGGTTTAAAACCAATATTGTCCATCCAATAGGTGTTTTGTGTCATTGGATGAACATTTAGGTCATTTTCGTCATCCCTACATTTAATCTTGTCCAATTAGGGTTTTTAACCAATCTTGTGCATCCAATAGGTGTTTTGTGTCATTGGTTGAACATTTAGGTCATTTTAGTCCTCCCTACACTTTATCTTGTCCAATTAGGGTTTCTAACCAATCTTGTGCATCCAATAGGTGTTTTTGTGTCATTGGATGAACAATTAGGTAATTTTCGTCCTCCCAACACCTAATCTTGTCCAATTAGGGTTTCTAACCAATTTTGTGCATCCAATAGTTGTTTTTGTGTCATTGGATGAACATTTAGGTCATTTTCGTCCTCCCTACACTTAATCTTTTCCAATTAGGGTTTTTAACCAATCTTGTGCATCCAATGGGTATTTTTGTGTCATTGGATGAACAATTAGGTCATTTTCGTCCTCCTAACACTTAATCTTGTCCAATTAGGGTTTTTAACCAATCTTGTGCATCCAATAGGTATTTTTGTTTCATTGGATGAACATTTAGGTCATTTTCTCCTCCCTAGGCTTATGCTTGTCCAATTAGGGTTTCTAACCAATCCTGTGCATCCAATAGTTGTGTTTGTGTCATTGGATGAACATTTAGGTCATTTTCGTCCACCCTAAACTTTATCTTGTCCAATTAGGGTTTCTAACCAATTTTGTGCATCCAATAGGTGTTTTTGGGTCATTGGATGAACAATTAGGTCATTTTCGTCCTCCCTAGGCTAATTCTTGTCCAATTAATTTTTCTAACCAATTTTGTGCATCCAATAGGTGTTTTTATGTCATTGGATGAACAATTAGGTCATTTTCGTCATCCCTAGGCTAATTCTTGTCCAATTAGGGTTTAAAACCAATCTTGTCCATCCAATAGGTGTTTTGTCTCATTGGATGAACATTTAGGTCATTTTCGTCATCCCTACACTTAATCTTGTCCAATTAGGGTTTTTAACCAATCTTGTGCATCCAATATGTGTTTTGTGTCATTGGATGAACATTTAGGTCATTTTAGTCCTCCCTACACTTTATCTTGTCCAATTAGGGTTTCTAACCAATCTTGTGCATCCAATCGGTGTTTTTGTGTCATTGGATGAACAATTGGTCATTTTCGTCCTCCCTAGGCTTATTTTTGTCCAATTAGGGTTTTTAACCAATCTTGTGCATCCAATAGGTGTTTTTGTGTCATTGGATGAACATTTAGGTAATTCTCGTCCTCCCAACACCTAATCTTGTCCAATTAGGGTTTCTAACCAATATTGTGCATCCTATAGTTGTGTTTGTGTCATTGGTAGAACAATTAGGTCATTTTCGTCCTCCCTTAGCTAATTCTTATCCAATTAGGGTTTTTAACCAATCTTGTGCATCCAATAGGTGTTTTTGTGTCATTGGATGAACATTTAGGTCATTTTCGTCCTCCCAACACCTAATCATGTCCAATTAGGGTTTCTAACCAATCTTGTGGATCCAATAGTTGTGTTTGTGTGATTGGATGAACAATTAGGTCATTTTCGTCCTCCCTAGGCTAATTGTTGTCCAATTAGGGTTTTTAACCTATCTTGTCCATCCAATAGGTGTTTTGTGTCATTGGATGAACAATTAGGTCATTTTCGTCCTCCCAACACCTAATCTTGTCCAATTAGGGTTTTTAACCAATCTTGTGCATCCAATAGGTGTTTTTGTGTCATTGGATGAAGATTTAGGTCCTTTTCATCCTCCCTAGGCTTATGCTTGTCCAATTAGGGTTTCTAACCAATCTTGTGCATCCATTAGTTGTGTTTGTGTCATTGGATGAACATTTAGTTCATTTTCGTCTTCCCTACACGTTATCTTGCCCAATTAGGGTTTCTAACCAATCTTGTGCATCCAATACGTGTTTTTGTGTCATTGGTTGAACAATTAGGTCATTTTCGTCCTCCCTTCGCTAATTCTTGTCCAATTAGGATTTTTAACCAATCTTGTGCATCCAATAGGAGTTTTTGTCTCATTGGATGAACAATTAGGTCATTTTCGTCCTCCATAGGCTAATTCTTGTCCAATTAGGGTTTTTAACCTATCTTGTCCATCCAATAGGTGTTTTGTGTTATTGGATGAATATTTAGGTCATTTTCGTCCTCCCTACACTTAATCTTATCCAATTAGGGATATTAACCTATCTTGTGCATCCAACAGGTGTTTTGTGTAATTGGATGAACATTTAGGTCATTTTCGTCCTCCCTACACTATATCTTGCCCAATTAGGGTTTCTAACCAATCTTGTGCATCCAATAGGTGTTTTTGTGTCATTGGATGAACAATTAGGTCATTCTCGTCCTCCCTAGGCTTATTCTTGTCCAATTGGGGTTTTTAACCAATCTTGTGCATCCAATAGGTGTTTTTGTGTCATTGGATGAATATTTAGGTAATTTTCGTCCTCCCAACACCTAATCTTGGCCAATTAGGGTTTCTAACCAATCTTGTGCATCCAATAGGTGTTTTTGTGTCATTGGATGAACAATTAGGTCATTCTCGTCCACCCTAGGCTTATTCTTGTCCAATTAGGGTTTTTAACCAATCTTGTGCATCCAATAGGTGTTTTTGTGTCATTGGATGAACAATTAGGTCATTCTCGTCCACCCTAGGCTTATTCTTGTCCAATTAGGGTTTTTAACCAATCTTGTGCATCCAATAGGTGTTTTTGTGTCATTGGATGAATATTTAGGTAATTTTCGTCCTCCCAACACCTAATCTTGGCCAATTAGGGTTTCTAACCAATCCTGTGCATCCATTAGTTGTGTTTGTGTCATTGGATGAACATTTAGGTCATTTTCCTCCTCCCTAGGCTAATGCTTGTCCAATTAGGGTTTCTAACCAATCTTGTGCATCCAATAGGTGTGTTTGTGTCATTGGATGAACATTTAGGTCATTTTCGTCCTCCTTAAACTTAATCTTGTCCAGTTAGGGCTTCTAACCAATCTTCTGCATCCAATAGGTGTTTTTGTGTCATTGGATGAACAATTAGGTCATTTTCGTCCTCCCTAGGCTAATTGTTGTCCAATTAGGGTTTTTAATCTATCTTGTCCATCCAATAGGTGTTTTGTGTCATTGGATGAACATTTAGGTCATTTTACTCCTCCCTACACTTTATCTTGTCCAATTAGGGTTTTTAACCAATCTTGTGCATCCAATAGGTGTTTTTGTGTCATTGGATGAATATTTAGGTAATTTTCGTCCTCCCAACACCTAATCTTGGCCAATTAGGGTTTCTAACCAATATTGTGCATCCAATAGTTGTGTTTGTGTCATTGGATGAACATTTAGGTCATTTTCGTCCTCCTTACACTTAATCTTTTCCAATTAGGGTTTTTAACCAACCTTGTGCATCCAATAGGTGTTTTTGTGTCATTGGATGAACATTTAGGTCCTTTTCATCCTCCCTAGGCTTATGCTTGTCCAATTAGGGTTTCTAACCAATCTTGTGCATCCATTAGTTGTGTTTGTGTCATTGGATGAACATTTAGGTCATTTTCGTCCTCCCTAGGCTTATGCTTGTGCAATTAGGCTTTCTAACCAATCTTGTGCATCCAATAGTTGTGTTTGTGTCATTGGATAAACATTTAGGTCATTTTTGTCCTCCCTAAACTTAATCTTGTCCAATAAGGGCTTCTAACCAATCTTGTGCATCCAATAGGTGTTTTTGTGTCATTGGATGAACAATTAGGTCATTTTCGTCCTCCCTAGGCTAATTCTTGTCCAATTAGGGTTTTTAGCCTATCTTGTCCATCCAATAGGTGTTTTGTGTCATTGGATGCATATTTAGGTCATTTTCGTCCTCCCTACACTTATTCTTATCCAATTAGGGTTGTTAACCAATCTTGTGCATCCAATAGGTGTTTTGTGTCATTGGATGAACATTTTGGTCATTTTCGTCGTCCCTACACTTTATCTTGCCCAATTAGGGTTTCTAACCAATCTTGTGCATCCGTTACGTGTTTTTGTGTCATTGGTTGAACAATTAGGTCATTTTCGTCCTCCCTTCGCTAATTCTTATCCAATTAGGGTTTTTAACCAATCTTGTGCATCCAATAGGTGTTTTTGTGTCATTGGATGAACAATTAAGTCATTTTCGTCCTCCCTAGGCTTATTCTTTTCCAATTAGGGTTGTTAAGAAATCGTGTGCATCCAATAGGTGTTTTTGTGTCATTGGATGAACATTTAGGTCATTTTTGTCCTCCCAACACCTAATCTTGTCCAATTAGGGTTTCTAACCAATCTTGTGCATCCAATAGTTGTGTTTGGGTCATTGGATGAACATTTAGGTCATTTTAGTCCTCCGTACACTTTATCTTGTCCAATTAGGGTTTCTAACCAATCTTGTGCATCCAATAGGTGTTTTTGTGTCATTGGATGAACAATTAGGTCATTTTCGTCCTCCCTAGGCTTATTCTTGTCCAATTAGGGTTTTTAACCAATCTTGTGCATCCAATAGGTGTTTTTGTGTCATTGGATGAACATTTAGGTAATTTTCGTCCTCCCAACACCTAATCTTGTCCAATTAGGGTTTCTAACCAATTTTGTGCATCCAATAGTTGTGTTTGTGTCATTGGATGAACATTTAGGTCATTTTCGTCCTCCCTACACTTAATCTTTTCCAATTAGGGTTTTTAACCAATCTTGTGCATCCAATGGGTATTTTTGTGTCATTGGATGAACAATTAGGTCATTTTCGTCCTCCCAACACTTAATCTTGTCCAATTAGGGTTTTTAACCAATCTTGTGCATCCAATAGGTATTTTTGTTTCATTGGATGAACATTTAGGTCATTTTCTCCTCCCTAGGCTTATGCTTGTCCAATTAGGGTTTCTAACCAATCCTGTGCATCCAATAGTTGTGTTTGTGTCATTGGATGAACATTTAGGTCATTTTCGTCCACCCTAAACTTTATCTTGTCCAATTAGGGTTTCTAACCAATTTTGTGCATCCAATAGGTGTTTTTGTGTCATTGGATGAACAATTAGGTCATTTTCGTCCTCCCTAGGCTAATTCTTGTCCAATTAATTTTTCTAAGCAATTTTGTGTATCCAATAGGTGTTTTTATGTCATTGGATGAACAATTAGGTCATTTTCGTCGTCCCTAGGCTAATTCTTGTCCAATTAGGGTTTAAAACCAATCTTGTCCATCCAATAGGTGTTTTGTCTCATTGGATGAACATTTAGGTCATTTTCGTCATCCCTACACTTAATCTTGTCCAATTAGGGTTTTTAACCAATCTTGTGCATCCAATAGGTGTTTTGTGTCATTGGATGAACATTTAGGTCATTTTACTCCTCCCTACACTTTATCTTGTCCAATTAGGGTTGCTAACCAATTTTGTGCATCCAATAGTTGTGTTTGTGTCATTGGATGAACATCTAGGTCATTTTCGTCCTCCCTACACTTAATCTTTTCCAATTAGGGTTTTTAACCAATCTTGTGCATCCAATGGGTATTTTTGTGTCATTGGATGAACAATTAGGTCATTTTCGTCCTCCCAACACTTAATCTTGTCCAATTAGGGTTTTTAACCAATCTTGTGCATCCAATAGGTATTTTTGTTTCATTGGATGAACATTTAGGTCATTTTCTCCTCCCTAGGCTTATGCTTGTCCAATTAGGGTTTCTAACTAATCCTGTGCATCCAATAGTTGTGTTTGTGTCATTGGATGAACATTTAGGTCATTTTCGTCCACCCTAAACTTTATCTTGTCCAATTAGGGTTTCTAACCAATTTTGTGCATCCAATAGGTGTTTTTGTGTCATTGGATGAACAATTAGGTCATTTTCGTCCTCCCTTAGCTAATTCTTATCCAATTAGGGTTTTTAACCAATCTTGTGCATCCAATAGGTGTTTTTGTGTCATTGGATGAACAATTAGGTCATTTTCGTCGTCCCTAGGCTAATTCTTGTCCAATTAGGGTTTAAAACCAATCTTGTCCATCCAATAGGTGTTTTGTCTCATTGGATGAACATTTAGGTCATTTTCGTCATCCCTACACTTAATTTTGTCCAATTAGGGTTTTTAACCAATCTTGTGCATCCAATAGGTGTTTTGTGTCATTGGATGAACATTTAGGTCATTTTAGTCCTCCCTACACTTTATCTTGTCCAGTTAGGGTTTCTAACCAATCTTGTGCATCCAATCGGTGTTTTTGTGTCATTGGATGAACAATTGGTCATTTTCGTCCTCCCTAGGCTTATTCTTGTCCAATTAGGGTTTTTAACCAATCTTGTGCATCCAATAGGTGTTTTTGTGTCATTGGATGAACATTTAGGTAATTTTCGTCCTCCCAACACCTAATCTTGTCCAATTAGGGTTTCTAACCAATCTTGTGCATCCAATAGGTGTTTTGTGTCATTGGATGAACATTTAGGTCATTTTCGTCGTCCCT
Organism: Cicer judaicum; assembly: GCA_037974835.1. NCBI lineage: Eukaryota > Viridiplantae > Streptophyta > Magnoliopsida > Fabales > Fabaceae > Cicer > Cicer judaicum. The sequence continues at coordinate 779,631 of JBBPBS010000177.1, forward strand.
ACACTTTATCTTGCCCAATTAGGGTTTCTAACCAATCTTGTGCATCCGTTACGTGTTTTTGTGTCATTGGTTGAACAATTAGGTCATTTTCGTCCTCCCTTGGCTAATTCTTATCCAATTAGGGTTTTTAACCAATCTTGTGCATCCAATAGGTGTTTTTGTGTCATTGGATGAATAATTAAGTCATTTTCGTCCTCCCTAGGCTTATTCTTGTCCAATTAGGGTTGTTAACAAATCGTGTGCATCCAATAGGTGTTTTTGTGTCATTGGATGAACATTTAGGTCATTTTTGTCCTCCCAACACCTAATCTTGTCCAATTAGGGTTTCTAACCAATCTTGTGCATCCAATAGTTGTGTTTGGGTCATTGGATGAACATTTAGGTCATTTTAGTCCTCCGTACACTTTATCTTGTCCAATTAGGGTTTCTAACCAATCTTATGCATCCAATAGGTGTTTTTGTGTCATTGGATGAACAATTAGGTCATTTTCGTCCTCCCTAGGCTTATTCTTGTCCAATTAGGGTTTTTAACCAATCTTGTGCATCCAATAGGTGTTTTTGTGTCATTGGATGAATATTTAGGTAATTTTCGTCCTGCTAACACCTAATCTTGTCCAATTAGGGTTTCTAACCAATTTTGTGCATCCAATAGTTATGTTTGTGTCATTGGATGAACATTTAGGTCATTTTCGTCCTCCCTACACTTAATCTTTTCCAATTAGGGTTTTTAACCAATCTTGTGCATCCAATGGGTATTTTTGTGTCATTAGATGAACAATTAGGTCATTTTCGTCCTCCCAACACTTAATCTTGTCCAATTAGGGTTTTTAACCAATCTTGTTCATCCAATAGGTATTTTTGTTTCATTGGATGAACATTTAGGTCATTTTCTCCTCCCTAGGCTTATGCTTGTCCAATTAGGGTTTCTAACCAATCCTGTGCATCCAATAGTTGTGTTTGTGTCATTGGATGAACATTTAGGTTATTTTCGTCCACCCTAAACTTTATCTTGTCCAATTAGGGTTTCTAACCAATTTTGTGCATCCAATAGGTGTTTGTGTCATTGGATGAACAATTAGGTCATTTTCGTCCTCCCTAGGCTAATTCTTGTCCAATTAATTTTTCTAACCAATTTTGTGCATCCAATAGGTTTTTTTAAGTCATTGGATGAACAATTAGGTCATTTTCGTCGTCCCTAGGCTAATTCTTGTCCAATTAGGGTTTAAAACCAATCTTGTCCATCCAATAGGTGTTTTGTCTCATTGGATGAACATTTAGGTCATTTTCGTCATCCCTACACTTAATTTTGTCCAATTAGGGTTTTTAACCAATCTTGTGCATCCAATAGGTGTTTTGTGTCATTGGATGAACATTTAGGTCATTTTAGTCCTCCCTACACTTTATCTTGTCCAATTAGGGTTTCTAACCAATCTCGTGCATCCAATCGGTGTTTTTGTGTCATTGGATGAACAATTGGTCATTTTCGTCCTCCCTAGGCTTATTCTTGTCCAATTAGGGTTTTTAACCAATCTTGTGCATCCAATAGGTGTTTTTGTGTCATTGGATGAACATTTAGGTAATTTTCGTCCTCCCAACACCTAATCTTGTCCAATTAGGGTTTCTAACCAATCTTGTGCATCCAATAGTTGTGTTTGTGTCATTGGTTGAACAATTAGGTCATTTTCGTCCTCCCTTGGCTAATTCTTATCGAATTAGGGTTTTTAACCAATCTTGTGCATCCAATAGGTGTTTTTGTGTCATTGGATGAACAATTAGGTCATTTTCGTCTTCCCTAGACTTATTCTTGTCCAATTAGGGTTTTTAACAAATCTTGTGCATCCAATAGGTGTTTTTGTGTCATTGGATGAACATTTTGGTCATTTTCGTCCTCCCAACACCTAATCATGTCCAATTAGGGTTTCTAACCAATCTTGTGGATCCAGCAGTTGTGTTTGTGTCATTGGATGAACAATTAGGTCATTTTCGTCCTCCCTAGGCAAATTCTTGTCCAATTAGGGTTCTTAACCTATCTTGTCCATCCAATAGGTGTTTTGTGTCATTGGATGAACATTTAGGTCATTTTCGTCTTCCCTACACGTTATCTTGCCCAATTAGGGTTTCTAACCAAGCTTGTGCATCCAATACGTGTTTTTGTGTCATTGGTTGAACAATTAGGTCATTTTCGTCCTCCCTTCGCTAATTCTTGTCCAATTAGGATTTTTAACCAATCTTGTGCATCCAATAGGAGTTTTTGTCTCATTGGATGAACAATTAGGTCATTTTCGTCCTCCATAGGCTAATTCTTGTCCAATTAGGGTTTTTAACCTATCTTGTCCATCCAATAGGTGTTTTGTGTCATTGGATGAATATTTAGGTCATTTTCGTCCTCCCTACACTTAATCTTATCCAATTAGGGTTATTAACAAATCTTGTGCATCCATTAGTTGTGTTTGTGTCATTGGATGAACATTTAGGTCATTTTCGTCCTCCTTACACTTAATCTTTTCCAATTAGGGTTTTTAACCAATCTTGTGCATCCAATAGGTGTTTTTCTGTCATTGGATGAACATTTAGGTCCTTTTCATCCTCCCTAGGCTTATGCTTGTCCAATTAGGGTTTCTAACCAATCTTGTGCATCCATTAGTTGTGTTTGTGTCATTGGATGAACATTTAGGTCATTTTCGTCCTCCCTAGGCTTATGCTTGTCCAATTAGGCTTTCTAACCAATCTTGTGCATCCAATAGTTGTGTTTGTGTCATTGGATGAACATTTAGGTCATTTTCGTCCTCCCTACACTTAATCTTTTCCAATTAGGGTTTTTAATCAATCTTGTGCATCCAATGGGTATTTTTGTGTCATTGGATGAACAATTAGGTCATTTTCGTCCTCCCAACACTAAATCTTGTCCAATTAGGGTTATTAACCTATCTTGTGCATCCAACAGGTGTTTTGTGTAATTGGATGAACATCTAGGTCATTTTCGTCCTCCCTACACTATATCTTGCCCAATTATGGTTTCTAACCAATCTTGTGCATCCAATAGGTGTTTTTGTGTCATTGGATGAACAATTAGGTCATTCTCGTCCTCCCTAGGCTTATTCTTGTCCAATTGGGGTTTTTAACCAATCTTGTGCATCCAATAGTTGTTTTTGTGTCATTGGATGAATATTTAGGTAATTTTCGTCCTCCCAACACCTAATCTTGGCCAATTAGGGTTTCTAACCAATCTTGTGCATCCAATAGGTGTTTTTGTGTCATTGGATGAACAATTAGGTCATTCTCGTCCTCCCTAGGCTTATTCTTGTCCAATTAGGGTTTTTAACCAATCTTGTGCATCCAATAGGTGTTTTTGTGTCATTGGATGAATATTTAGGTAATTTTCGTCCTCCCAACACCTAATCTTGGCCAATTAGGGTTTCTAACCAATATTGTGCATCCAATAGTTGTGTTTGTGTCATTGGATGAACCTTTAAGTCATTTTTGTCCTCCCTACACTTTATCTTGTCCAATTAGGGTTTCGAACCAATCTTGTGCATCCAATAGGTGTTTTTGTGTCATTGGATGAACAATTAGGTCATTTTCGTCCTCCTTAGGCTTATTCTTGTCGAATTAGGGTTTTTAACCAGTCTTGTGCATCCAATAGGTGTTTTGTGTCATTGGATGAACAATTAGGTCATTTTCGTCCTCCCAACACCTAATCTTGTCCAATTAGGGTTTTTAACCAATCTTGTGCATCCAATAGGTGTTTTTGTGTCATTGGATGAACATTTAGGTCCTTTTCATCCTCCCTAGGCTTATGCTTGTCCAATTAGGGTTTCTAACCAATCTTGTGCATCCATTAGTTGTGTTTGTGTCATTGGATGAACATTTAGGTCATTTTCGTCCTCCCTAGGCTTATGCTTGTCCAATTAGGCTTTCTAACCAATCTTGTGCATCCAATAGTTGTGTTTGTGTCATTGGATGAACATTTAGGTCATTTTTGTCCTCCCTAAACTTAATCTTGTCCAATAAGGGCTTCTAACCAATCTTGTGCATCCAATAGGTGTTTTTGTGTCATTGGAAGAACAATTAGGTCATTTTCGTCCTCCCTAGGCTAATTCTTGTCCAATTAGGGTTTTTAGCCTATCTTGTCCATCCAATAGGTGTTTTGTGTCATTGGATGGATATTTAGGTCATTTTCGTCCTCCCTACAAATATTCTTATCCAATTAAGGTTATTAACCAATCTTGTGCATCCAATAGGTGTTTTGTGTCATTGGATGAACATTTAGGTCATTTTCGTCTTCCCTACACTTTATCTTGCCCAATTAGGGTTTCTAACCAATCTTGTGCATCCAATAGGTGTTTTTGTGTCATTGGATGAACATTTAGGTAATTTTCGTCCTCCCAACACCTAATCTTGTCCAATTAGGGTTTCTAACCAATTTTGTGCATCCAATAGTTGTGTTTGTGTCATTTGATGAACATTTAGGTCATTTTCGTCCTCCCTAAACTTAATCTTGTCCAATTAGGGTTTCTAACCAATTTTGTGCATCCAATAGGTGTTTTTGTGTCATTGGATGAACAATTAGGTCATTTTCGTCCTCCCTAGGCTAATTCTTGTCCAATTAGGGTTTCTAACCAATTTTGTGCATCCAATAGGTGTTTTTATGTCATTGGATCAACAATTAGGTCATTTTCGTCATCCCTAGGCTAATTCTTGTCCAATTAGGGTTTTTAACCAATCTTGTGCATCCAATAGGTGTTTTGTGTCATTGGTTGAACATTTAGGTCATTTTAGTCCTCCCTACACTTTATCTTGTCCAATTAGGGTTTCTAACCAATCTTGTGCATCCAATAGGTGTTTTTGTGTCATTGGATGAACAATTAGGTCATTTTCGTCCTCCCTAGGCTTATTGTTGTCCAATTAGGGTTTTTAACCAATCTTGTGCATCCAATAGGTGTTTTTGTGTCATTGGATGAACATTTAGGTAATTTTCGTCCTCCCAACACCTAATCTTGTCCAATTAGGGTTTCTAACCAATTTTGTGCATCCAATAGTTGTGTTTGTGTCATTGGATGAACATCTAGGTCATTTTCGTCCTCCCAACACTTAATCTTGTCCAATTAGGGTTTTTAACCAATCTTGTGCATCCAATAGGTATTTTTGTTTCATTGGATGAACATTTAGGTCATTTTCTCCTCCCTAGGCTTATGCTTGTCCAATTAGGGTTTCTAACCAATCCTGTGCATCCAATAGTTGTGTTTGTGTCATTGGATGAACATTTAGGTCATTTTCGTCCACCCTAAACTTTATCTTGTCCAATTAGGGTTTCTAACCAATTTTGTGCATCCAATAGGTGTTTTTGTGTCATTGGATGAACAATTAGGTCATTTTCGTCCTCCCTAGGCTAATTCTTGTCCAATTAATTTTTCTAAGCAATTTTGTGTATCCAATAGGTGTTTTTATGTCATTGGATGAACAATTGGGTCATTTTCGTCGTCCCTAGGCTAATTCTTGTCCAATTAGGGTTTAAAACCAATCTTGTCCATCCAATAGGTGTTTTGTCTCATTGGATGAACATTTAGGTCATTTTCGTCATCCCTACACTTAATCTTGTCCAATTAGGGTTTTTAACTAATCTTGTGCATCCAATAGGTGTTTTGTGTCATTGGATGAACATTTAGGTCATTTTACTCCTCCCTACACTTTATCTTGTCCAATTAGGGTTGCTAACCAATTTTGTGCATCCAATAGTTGTGTTTGTGTCATTGGATGAACATCTAGGTCATTTTCGTCCTCCCTACACTTAATCTTTTCCAATTAGGGTTTTTAACCAATCTTGTGCATCCAATGGGTATTTTTGTGTCATTGGATGAACAATTAGGTCATTTTCGTCCTCCCAACACTTAATCTTGTCCAATTAGGGTTTTTAACCAATCTTGTGCATCCAATAGGTATTTTTGTTTCATTGGATGAACATTTAGGTCATTTTCTCCTCCCTAGGCTTATGCTTGTCCAATTAGGGTTTCTAACCAATCCTGTGCATCCAATAGTTGTGTTTGTGTCATTGGATGAACATTTAGGTCATTTTCATCCACCCTAAACTTTATCTTGTCCAATTAGGGTTTCTAACCAATTTTGTGCATCCAATAGGTGTTTTTGTGTCATTGGATGAACAATTAGGTCATTTTCGTCCTCCCTAGGCTAATTCTTGTCCAATTAATTTTTCTAAGCAATTTTGTGTATCCAATAGGTGTTTTTATGTCATTGGATGAACAATTAGGTCATTTTCGTCGTCCCTAGGCTAATTCTTGTCCAATTAGGGTTTAAAACCAATCTTGTCTATCCAATAGGTGTTTTGTCTCATTGGATGAACATTTAGGTCATTTTCGTCATCCCTACACTTAATCTTGTCCAATTAGGGTTTTTAACCAATCTTGTGCATCCAATAGGTGTTTTGTGTCATTGGATGAACATTTAGGTCATTTTACTCCTCCCTACACTTTATCTTGTCCAATTAGGGTTGCTAACCAATTTTGTGCATCCAATAGTTGTGTTTGTGTCATTGGATGAACATCTAGGTCATTTTCGTCCTCCCTACACTTAATCTTTTCCAATTAGGGTTTTTAACCAATCTTGTGCATCCAATGGGTATTTTTGTGTCATTGGATGAACAATTAGGTCATTTTCGTCCTCCCAACACTTAATCTTGTCCAATTAGGGTTTTTAACCAATCTTGTGCATCCAATAGGTATTTTTGTTTCATTGGATGAACATTTAGGTCATTTTCTCCTCCCTAGGCTTATGCTTGTCCAATTAGGGTTTCTAACCAATCCTGTGCATCCAATAGTTGTGTTTGTGTCATTGGATGAACATTTAGGTCATTTTCGTCCACCCTAAACTTTATCTTGTCCAATTAGGGTTTCTAACCAATTTTGTGCATCCAATAGGTGTTTTTGTGTCATTTGATGAACAATTAGGTCATTTTCGTCCTCCCTAGGCTAATTCTTGTCCAATTAATTTTTCTAAGCAATTTTGTGCATCCAATAGGTGTTTTTATGTCATTGGATGAACAATTAGGTCATTTTCGTCGTCCCTAGGCTAATTCTTGTCCAATTAGGGTTTAAAACCAATCTTGTCCATCCAATAGGTGTTTTGTCTCATTGGATGAACATTTAGGTCATTTTCGTCATCCCTACACTTAATCTTGTCCAATTAGGGTTTTTAACCAATCTTGTGCATCCAATAGGTGTTTTGTGTCATTGGATGAACATTTAGGTTATTTTACTCCTCCCTACACTTTATCTTGTCCAATTAGGGTTTCTAACCAATCTTGTGCATCCAATCGGTGTTTTTGTGTCATTGGATGAACAATTGGTCATTTTCGTCCTCCCTAGGCTTATTCTTGTCCAATTAGGGTTTTTAACCAATCTTGTGTATCCAATAGGTGTTTTTGTGTCATTGGATGAACATTTAGGTAATTTTCGTCCTCCCAACACCTAATCTTGTCCAATTAGGGTTTCTAACCAATCTTGTGCATCCAATAGTTGTGTTTGTGTCATTGGATGAATATTTAGGTCATTTTCGTCATCCCAACACCTAATCTTGTCCAATTAGGGTTTCTAACCAATCTTGTGGATCCAATAGTTGTGTTTGTGTCATTGGATGAACAATTAGGTCATTTTCGTCCTCCCTAGGCTAATTCTTGTCCAATTCGGGTTTTTAACCTATCTTGTCCATCCAATAGGTGTTTTGTGTCATTGGATGAATATTTAGGTCATTTTCGTCCTCCCTACACTTATTCTTATCCAATTAGGGTTATTAACCAATCTTGTGCATCCAATAGGTGTTTTGTGTCATTGGATGAACATTTAGGTGATTTTCGTCTTCCCTACACTTTATCTTGCCCAATTAGGGTTTCTAACCAATCTTGTGCATCCAATACGTGTTTTTGTGTCATTGGTTGAACAATTAGGTCATTTTCGTCCTCCCTTGGCTAATTCTTATCCAATTATGGTTTTTAACCAATCTAGTGCATCCAATAGGTGTTTTTGTGTCATTGGATGAACAATTAGGTCATTTTCGTCCTCCATAGGCTTATTCTTGTCCAATTAGGGTTTGTAACAAATCTTGTGCATCCAATAGGTGTTTTTGTGTCATTGGATGAACATTTAGGTCATTTTCGTCCTCCCAACACCTAATCATGTCCAATTAGGCTTTCTAACCAATCTTGTGGATCCAATAGTTGTGTTTGTTTCATTGGATGAACAATTAGGTCATTTTCGTCCTCCCTAGGCTAATTCTTGTCCAATTAGGGTTTTTAACCAATCTTGTGCATCCAATAGGTGTTTTGTGTCATTGGATGAACATTTAGGTCATTTTACTCCTCCCTACACTCTATCTTGTCCAATTAGGGTTTCTAACCAATCTTGTGCATCCAATCGGTGTTTTTGTGTCATTGGATGAATAATTGGTCATTTTCGTCCTCCCTAGGCTTATTCTTGTCCAATTAGGGTTTTTAACCAATCTTGTGCATCCAATAGGTGTTTTTGTGTCATTGGATGAACATTTAGGTATTTTTCGTCCTCCCAACACCTAATCTTGTCCAATTAGGGTTTCTAACCAATCTTGTGCATCCAATAGTTGTGTTTGTGTCATTGGATGAATATTTAGGTCATTTTCGTCATCCCAACACCTAATCTTGTCCAATTAGGGTTTCTAACCAATCTTGTGGATCCAATAGTTGTGTTTGTGTCATTGGATGAACAATTAGGTCATTTTCGTCCTCCCTAGGCTAATTCTTGTCCAATTAGGGTTTTTAACCTATCTTGTCCATCCAATAGGTGTTTTGTGTCATTGGATGAACAATTAGGTCATTTTCGTCCTCCCAACACCTAATCTTGTCCAATTAGGGTTTTTAACCAATCTTGTGCATCCAATAGGTGTTTTTGTGTCATTGGATGAAGATTTAGGTCCTTTTCATCCTCCCTAGGCTTATGCTTGTCCAATTAGGGTTTCTAACCAATCTTGTGCATCCATTAGTTGTGTTTGTGTCATTGGATGAACATTTAGTTCATTTTCGTCTTCCCTACACGTTATCTTGCCCAATTAGGGTTTCTAACCAATCTTGTGCATCCAATACGTGTTTTTGTGTCATTGGTTGAACAATTAGGTCATTTTCGTCCTCCCTTCGCTAATTCTTGTCCAATTAGGATTTTTAACCAATCTTGTGCATCCAATAGGAGTTTTTGTCTCATTGGATGAACAATTAGGTCATTTTCGTCCTCCATAGGCTAATTCTTGTCCAATTAGGGTTTTTAACCTATCTTGTCCATCCAATAGGTGTTTTGTGTCATTGGATGAATATTTAGGTCATTTTCGTCCTCCCTACACTTAATCTTATCCAATTAGGGTTATTAACCAATCTTGTCCATCCAATAGGTGTTTTGTGTCATTGGATGAACATTTAGGTCATTTTCGTCTTCCCTACACTTTATCTTGCCCAATTAGGGTTTCTAACCAATCTTGTGCATCCAATACGTGTTTTTGTGTCATTGGTTGAACAATTAGGTCATTTTCGTCCTCCCATGGCTAATTCTTATCCAATTAGGGTTATTAACCAATCTTGTGCATCCAATAGGTGTTTTTGTGTCATTGGATGAACAATTAGGTCATTTTCGTCCTCCATAGGCTAATTCTTGTCCAATTAGGGTTTTTAAACTATCTTGTCCATCCAATACGTGTTGTGTGTCATTGGATGAATATTTAGGTCATTTTCGTCCTCCCTACACTTAATCTTATCCAATTAGGGTTATTAACCAATCTTCTACATCCCATAGGTGTTTTGTGTCATTGGATGAACATTTAGGTCATTTTCGTCTTCCCTACACTTTATCTTGCCCAATTAGGGTTTCTAACCAATCTTGTGCATCCAATACGTGTTTTTGTGTCATTGGTTGAACAATTAGGTCATTTTCGTCCTCCCTTGGCTAATTCTTATCCAATTAGGGTTTTTAACCAATCTTGTGCATCCAATAGGTGTTTTTGTGTCATTGGATGAACAATTAGGTCATTTTCGTCCTCCATAGGCTAATTCTTGTCCAATTAGGGTTTTTAAACTATCTTGTCCATCCAATAGGTGTTGTGTGTCATTGGATGAATATTTAGGTCATTTTCGTCCTCCCTACACTTAATCTTATCCAATTAGGGTTATTAACCAATCTTCTACATCCCATAGGTGTTTTGTGTCATTGGATGAACATTTAGGTCATTTTCGTCCTCCCTACACTTTATCTTGCCCAATTAGGGTTTCTAACCAATCTTGTGCATCCAATAGGTGTTTTTGTGTCATTGGTTGAACAATTAGGTCATTTTCGTCCTCCCTTGGCTAATTCTTGTCCAATTAGGATTTTTAACCAATCTTGTGCATCCAATAGGAGTTTTTGTGTCATTGGATGAACAATTAGGTCATTTTCGTCCTCCCTAGGCTAATTCTTGTCCAATTAGGGTTTTTAACCTATCTTGTCCATCCAATAGGTGTTTTGTGTCATTGGATGAATATTTAGGTCATTTTCGTCCTCCCTACACTTATTCTTATCCAATTAGGGTTATTAACCAATCTTGTGCATCCAATAGGTGTTTTGTGTCATTGGATGAACATTTAGGTGATTTTCGTCTTCCCTACACTTTATCTTGCCCAATTAGGGTTTCTAACCAATCTTGTGCATCCAATACGTGTTTTTGTGTCATTGGTTGAACAATTAGGACATTTTCGTCCTCACTTGGCAAATTCTTATCCAATTAGGGTTTTTAACCAATCTTGTGCATCCAATAGGTGTTTTTGCGTCATTGGATGAACAATTAGGTCATTTTCGTCCTACCTAGGCTTATTCTTGTCCACTTAGGGTTTTTAACAAATCTTGCATCCAATAGGTGTTTTTGTGTCATTGGATGAACATTTAGGTCATTTTCGTCCTCCCAACACCTAATCTTGTCCAATTAGGGTTTCTAACCAATCTGGTGGATCCAATAGTCGTGTTTGTGTCATTGGATGAACAATTAGGTCATTTTCGTCCTCCCTAGGCTAATTCTTGTCCAATTAGGGTTTTTAACCTATCTTTTCCACCCAATAGGTGTTTTGTGTCATTGGATGAACAATTAGGTAATTTTCGTCCACCCAACACCTAATCTTGTCCAATTAGGGTTTTTAACCAATCTTGTGCATCCAATAGGTGTGTTTGTGTCATTGGATGAACATTTAGGTCCTTTTCATCCTCCCTAGGCTTATGCTTGTCCAATTAGGGTTTCTAACCAATCCTGTGCATCCATTAGTTGTGTTTGCGTCATTGGATGAACATTTAGGTCATTTTAGTCCTCCCTACACTTATTCTTATCCAATTAGGGTTATTAAGCAATCTTGTGCATCCAATAGGTGTTTTGTGTCATTGGATGAACATTTAGGTCATTTTCGTCTTCCCTACACTTTATCTTGCCCAATTAGGGTTTCTAACCAATCTTGTGCATCCAATACGTGTTTTTGTGTCATTGGTTGAACAATTAGGTCATTTTCGTCCTCACTTGGCTAATTCTTATCCAATTAGGGTTTTTAACCAATCTTGTGCATCCAATAGGTGTTTTTGTGTCATTGGATGAACATTTAGGTCCTTTTCATCCTCCCTAGGCTTATGCTTGTCCAATTAGGGTTTCTAACCAATCTTGTGCATCCATTAGTTGTGTTTGTGTCATTGGATGAACATTTAGGTCATTTTCGTCCTCCCTAGGCTAATTCTTGTCCAATTAGGGTTTTTAACCAATCTTGTGCATCCAATAGGTGTGTTTGTGTCATTGGACGAATATTTAGGTCATTTTCGTCCTCCCTACACTTAATCTTGTCCAATTAGGGTTTTTGACCAATCTTGTGCATCCAATAGGTGTTTTGTGTCATTGGATGAACATTTAGGTCATTTTCCTCGTCCCTACACTTTATCTTGTCCAATTAGGGTTTCTAACCAATCCTGTTCATCCAATAGGTGTTTTTGTGTCATTGGATGAACAATTAGGTCATTTTCGTCCTCCCTAGGCTAATTCTTGTCCAATTAGGGTTTTTAACCAATCTTGTGCATCCAATAGTTGTGTTTGTGTCATTGGATGAACATTTAGGTCATTTTCGTCCTCCCTAAACTTAATCTTGTCCAATTAGGGTTTCTAACCAATTTTGTGCATCCAATAGGTGTTTTTGTGTCATTGGATGAACAATTAGGTCATTTTCGTCGTCCCTAGACTAATTCTTGTCCAATTAGGGTTTAAAACCACTCTTGTCTATCCAATAGGTGTTTTGTGTCATTGGATGAACATTTAGGTCATTTTCGTCATCCCTACACTTAATCTTGTCCAATTAGGGTTTCTAACCAATCTTGTGCATCCAATAGGTGTTTTGTGTCATTGGATGAACATTTAGGTCATTTTAGTCCTCCCTACACTTTATCTTGTCCAATTAGGGTTTCTAACCAGTCTTGTGCATCCAATAGGTGTTTTTGTGTCATTGGATGAACAATTAGGTCATTTTCGTTCTCCCTAGGCTTATTCTTGTCCAACTAGGGTTTTTAACCAATCTTGTGCATCCAATAGGTGTTTTTGTTTCATTGGATGAACATTTAGGTAATTTTCGTCCTCCCAACACCTAATCTTGTCCAATTAGGGTTTCTAACCAATCTCGTGCTTCCAAAAGTTGTGTTTGTGTCATTGGATGAACATTTAGGTCCTTTTCATCCTCCCTAGGCTTATGCTTGTCTCATTAGGGTTTCTAACCAATCTTGTGCATCCAATAGTTGTGTTTGTGTCATTGGATGAACAATTAGGTCATTTTCTTCCTCCCTAGGCTAATTCTTGTCCAATTAGGGTTTTTAACCTATCTTGTCCATCCAATAGGTGTTTTGTGTCATTGGATGAATATTTAGGTCATTTTCGTCCTCCCTACACTTATTCTTATCCAATTAGGGTTATTAACCAATCTTGTGCATCCAATAGGTGTTTTGTGTCATTGGATGAACATTTAGGTGATTTTCGTCTTCCCTACACTTTATCTTGCCCAATTAGGGTTTCTAACCAATCTTGTGCATCCAATACGTGTTTTTGTGTCATTGGTTGAACAATTAGGTCATTTTCGTCCTCCCTTGGCTAATTCTTATCCAATTATGGTTTTTAACCAATCTAGTGCATCCAATAGGTGTTTTTGTGTCATTGGATGAACAATTAGGTCATTTTCGTCCTCCATAGGCTTATTCTTGTCCAATTAGGGTTTGTAACAAATCTTGTGCATCCAATAGGTGTTTTTGTGTCATTGGATGAACATTTAGGTCATTTTCGTCCTCCCAACACCTAATCATGTCCAATTAGGCTTTCTAACCAATCTTGTGGATCCAATAGTTGTGTTTGTTTCATTGGATGAACAATTAGGTCATTTTCGTCCTCCCTAGGCTAATTCTTGTCCAATTAGGGTTTTTAACCAATCTTGTGCATCCAATAGGTGTTTTGTGTCATTGGATGAACATTTAGGTCATTTTACTCCTCCCTACACTCTATCTTGTCCAATTAGGGTTTCTAACCAATCTTGTGCATCCAATCGGTGTTTTTGTGTCATTGGATGAATAATTGGTCATTTTCGTCCTCCCTAGGCTTATTCTTGTCCAATTAGGGTTTTTAACCAATCTTGTGCATCCAATAGGTGTTTTTGTGTCATTGGATGAACATTTAGGTATTTTTCGTCCTCCCAACACCTAATCTTGTCCAATTAGGGTTTCTAACCAATCTTGTGCATCCAATAGTTGTGTTTGTGTCATTGGATGAATATTTAGGTCATTTTCGTCATCCCAACACCTAATCTTGTCCAATTAGGGTTTCTAACCAATCTTGTGGATCCAATAGTTGTGTTTGTGTCATTGGATGAACAATTAGGTCATTTTCGTCCTCCCTAGGCTAATTCTTGTCCAATTAGGGTTTTTAACCTATCTTGTCCATCCAATAGGTGTTTTGTGTCATTGGATGAATATTTAGGTCATTTTCGTCCTCCCTACACTTATTCTTATCCAATTAGGGTTATTAACCAATCTTGTGCATCCAATAGGTGTTTTGTGTCATTGGATGAACATTTAGGTGATTTTCGTCTTCCCTACACTTTATCTTGCCCAATTAGGGTTTCTAACCAATCTTGTGCATCCAATACGTGTTTTTGTGTCATTGGTTGAACAATTAGGTCATTTTCGTCCTCCCTTGGCTAATTCTTATCCAATTATGGTTTTTAACTAATCTAGTGCATCCAATAGGTGTTTTTGTGTCATTGGATGAACAATTAGGTCATTTTCGTCCTCCATAGGCTTATTCTTGTCCAATTAGGGTTTTTAACAAATCTTGTGCATCCAATAGGTGTTTTTGTGTCATTGGATGAACATTTAGGTCATTTTCGTCCTCCCAACACCTAATCATGTCCAATTAGGCTTTCTAACCAATCTTGTGGATCCAATAGTTGTGTTTGTTTCATTGGATGAACAATTAGGTCATTTTCGTCCTCCCTAGGCTAATTCTTGTCCAATTAGGGTTTTTAACCTATCTTGTCCATCCAATAGGTGTTTTGTGTCATTGGATGAACAATTAGGTCATTTTCGTCCTCCCAACACCTAATCTTGTCCAATTAGGGTTTTTAACCAATCTTGTGCATCCAATAGGTGTTTTTGTGTCATTGGATGAACATTTAGGTCCTTTTCATCCTCCCTAGGCTTATGCTTGTCCAATTAGGGTTTCTAACCAATCCTGTGCATCCATTAGTTGTGTTTGCGTCATTGGATGAACATTTAGGTCATTTTCGTCCTCCGTACACTTTATCTTGCCCAATTAGGGTTTCTAACCAATCCTGTGCATCCATTAGTTGTGTTTGTGTCATTGGATGAACATTTAGGTCATTTTCGTCTTCCCTACACTTTATCTTGCCCAATTAGGGTTTCTAACCAATCTTGTGCATCCAATACGTGTTTTTGTGTCATTGGTTGAACAATTAGGTCATTTTCGTCCTCCCTTCGCTAATTCTTGTCCAATTAGGATTTTTAACCAATCTTGTGCATCCAATAGGAGTTTTTGTCTCATTGGATGAATAATTAGGTCATTTTCGTCCTCCATAGGCTAATTCTTGTCCAATTAGGGTTTTTAACCTATCTTGTCCATCCAATAGGTGTTTTGTGTCATTGGATGAATATTTAGGTCATTTTCGTCCTCCCTACACTTAATCTTATCCAATTAGGGTTATTAACCTATCTTGTGCATCCAACAGGTGTTTTGTGTAAATGGATGAACATTTAGGTCATTTTCGTCCTCCCTACACTATATCTTGCCCAATTAGGGTTTCTAACCAATCTTGTGCAACCAATACGTGTTTCTGTGTCAATTGTTGAACAATTAGGTCATTTTCGTCCTACCTAGGCTAATTCTTGTCCAATTAGGATTTTTAACCAATCTTGTGCATCCAATAGGATTTTTGGTGGTATTGGATGAACAATTAGGTCATTTTCGTCCTCCCTAGGCTAATTCTTGTCCAATTAGGGTTTTTAACCAATCTTGTGCATCCAATAGGTGTGTTTGTGTCATTTGACGAATATTTAGGTCATTTTCGTCCTCCCTACATTTAATCTTGTCCAATTAGGGTTTTTGACCAATCTTGTGCATCCAATAGGTGTTTTGTGTCATTGGATGAACATTTAGGTCATTTTCCTCCTCCCTAAACTTTATCTTGTCCAATTAGGGTTTCTAACCAATGTTGTTCATCCAATAGGTGTTTTTGTGTCATTGGATGAACAATTAGGTCATTTTCGTCCTCCCTAGGCTAATTCTTGTCCAATTAATTTTTCTAAGCAATTTTGTGCATCCAATAGGTGTTTTTATGTCATTGGATGAACAATTAGGTCATTTTCGTCGTCCCTAGGCTAATTCTTGTCCAATTAGGGTTTTTAACCAATCTTGTGCATCCAATAGGTGTTTTTGTGTCATTGGATGAACATTTAGGTAATTTTCGTCCTCCCAACACCTAATCTTGTCCAATTAGGGTTTCTAACCAATCTTGTGCATCCAATAGTTGTGTTTGTGTCATTGGATGAAAATTTAGGTCATTTTCGTCCTCCCTACACTTAATCTTTTCCAAATAGGTGTTCTAACCAATCTTGTGCATCCAATAGGTGTTTTGGTGTCATTGGATGAATAATTAGGTCATTTTCGTTCTCCCTAGGCTAATTCTTGTCCAATTAGGGTTTTTAACCTATCTTGTCCATCCAATAGGTGTTTTGTGTCACTAGATGAATGTTTAGGTCATTTTCGTCCTCCCTACACTTATTCTTATCCAATTAGGGTTATTAACCAATCTTGTGCATCCAATAGGTGTTTTGTGTCATTGGATGAACATTTAGGTGATTTTCGTCTTCCCTACACTTTATCTTGCCCAATTAGGGTTTCTAACCAATCTTGTGCATCCAATACGTGTTTTTGTGTCATTGGTTGAACAATTAGGACATTTTCGTCCTCACTTGGCAAATTCTTATCCAATTAGGGTTTTTAACCAATCTTGTGCATCCAATAGGTGTTTTTGCGTCATTGGATGAACAATTAGGTCATTTTCGTCCTACCTAGGCTTATTCTTGTCCACTTAGGGTTTTTAACAAATCTTGCATCCAATAGGTGTTTTTGTGTCATTGGATGAACATTTAGGTCATTTTCGTCCTCCCAACACCTAATCTTGTCCAATTAGGGTTTCTAACCAATGTGGTGGATCCAATAGTCGTGTTTGTGTCATTAGATGAACAATTAGGTCATTTTCGTCCTCCCTAGGCTAATTCTTGTCCAATTAGAGTTTTTAACCTATCTTGTCCATCCAATAGGTGTTTTCTGTCATTGGATGAACAATTAGGTAATTTTCGTCCACCCAACACCTAATCTTGTCCAATTAGGGTTTTTAACCAATCTTGTGCATCCAATAGGTGTTTTTGTGTCATTGGATGAACATTTAGGTAATTTTCGTCATCCCAACACCTAATCTTGTCCAATTAGGGTTTCTAACCAATCTTGTGCATCCAATAGTTGTGTTTGTGTCATTGGATGAAAATTTAGGTCATTTTCGTCCTCCCTACACTTAATCTTTTCCAATTAGGGCTTCTAACCAATCTTGTGCATCCAATAGGTGTTTTGGTGTCATTGGATGAATAATTAGGTCATTTTCGTCCTCCCTAGGCTAATTCTTGTCCAATTAGGGTTTTTAACCTATCTTGTCCATCCAATAGGTGTTTTGTGTCATTGGATGAATGTTTAGGTCATTTTCGTCCTCCCTACACTTATTCTTATCCAATTAGGGTTATTAACCAATCTTGTGCATCCAATAGGTGTTTTGTGTCATTGGATGAACATTTAGGTCATTTTCGTCTTCCCTACACTTTATCTTGCCCAATTAGGGTTTCTAACCAATCTTGTGCATCCAATACGTGTTTTTGTGTCATTGGTTGAACAATTAGGTCATTTTCGTCCTCACTTGGCTAATTCTTATCCAATTAGAGTTTTTAACCAATCTTGTGCATCCAATAGGTGTTTTTGTGTCATTGGATGAACAATTAGGTCATTTTCGTCCTCCCTAGGCTTATTCTTGTCCACTTAGGGTTTTTAACAAATCTTGCATCCAATAGGTGTTTTTGTGTCATTGGATGAACATTTAGGTCATTTTCGTCCTCCCAACACCTAATCTTGTCCAATTAGGGTTTCTAACCAATCTGGTGGATCCAATAGTCGTGTTTGTGTCATTGGATGAACAATTAGGTCATTTTCGTCCTCCCTAGGCTAATTCTTGTCCAATTAGGGTTTTTAACCTATCTTTTCCACCCAATAGGTGTTTTGTGTCATTGGATGAACAATTAGGTAATTTTCGTCCACCCAACACCTAATCTTGTCCAATTAGGGTTTTTAACCAATCTTGTGCATCCAATAGGTGTGTTTGTGTCATTGGATGAACATTTAGGTCCTTTTCATCCTCCCTAGGCTTATGCTTGTCCAATTAGGGTTTCTAACCAATCCTGTGCATCCATTAGTTGTGTTTGCGTCATTGGATGAACATTTAGGTCATTTTAGTCCTCCCTACACTTATTCTTATCCAATTAGGGTTATTAAGCAATCTTGTGCATCCAATAGGTGTTTTGTGTCATTGGATGAACATTTAGGTCATTTTCGTCTTCCCTACACTTTATCTTGCCCAATTAGGGTTTCTAACCAATCTTGTGCATCCAATACGTGTTTTTGTGTCATTGGTTGAACAATTAGGTCATTTTCGTCCTCACTTGGCTAATTCTTATCCAATTAGGGTTTTTAACCAATCTTGTGCATCCAATAGGTGTTTTTGTGTCATTGGATGAACATTTAGGTCCTTTTCATCCTCCCTAGGCTTATGCTTGTCCAATTAGGGTTTCTAACCAATCTTGTGCATCCATTAGTTGTGTTTGTGTCATTGGATGAACATTTAGGTCATTTTCGTCCTCCCTAGGCTAATTCTTGTCCAATTAGGGTTTTTAACCAATCTTGTGCATCCAATAGGTGTGTTTGTGTCATTGGACGAATATTTAGGTCATTTTCGTCCTCCCTACACTTAATCTTGTCCAATTAGGGTTTTTGACCAATCTTGTGCATCCAATAGGTGTTTTGTGTCATTGGATGAACATTTAGGTCATTTTCCTCCTCCCTACACTTAATCTTGTCCAATTAGGGTTTTTAACAAATCTTGTGCATCCAATAGGTGTTTTTGTGTCATTGGATGATCATTTAGGTCATTTTCGTCCTCCAAACACCAAATGTTGTCCAATTAGGGTTTCTAACCAATCTTGTGCTTCCAATAGTTGTGTTTGTGTCATTGGATGAACATTTAGGTCGTTTTCGTCCTCCCTACACTTAATCTTGTCCAATTAAGGTTTCTAGCCAATCTTGTGCATCCAATAGGTGAGTTTGTGCCATTGGATGAACAATTAGGTCATTTTCGTCCTCCCTAGGCTAATTCTTGTCCAATTAGGGTTTTCAACAAATCTTGTGCATCCAATAGGTGTTTTGTGTCATTGGATGAACATTTAGGTCATTTTACACCTCCCTACACTTTATCTTGTCCAATTAGGGTTTCTAACCAATCTTGTGCATCCAATAGGTGTTTTTGTGTCATTGGATGAACAATTAGGTCATTTTCGTCCTCCCTAGGCTAATTCTTGTCCAATTAGGGTTTTTAACCTATCTTGTCCATCCAATAGGTGTTTTGTGTCATAGGTTGAACAATTAGGTCATTTTCGTCCTCCCAACACCTAATCTTGTCCAATTAGGGTTTTTAACCTATCTTGTCCATCCAATAGGTGTTTTGTGTCATTGGATGAACAATTAGGTCATTTTCGTCCTCCCAACACCTAATCTTGTCCAATTAGGGTTTCTAACCAATCCTGTGCATCCATTAGTTGTGTTTGTATCATTGGATGAACATTTAGGTCATTTTCGTCCTCCCTAGGCTTATGCTCGTCCAATTAGGGTTTCTAACCAATATTGTGCATCCAATAGTTGTGTTTGTGTCATTGGATGAACATTTAGGTCATTTTCGTCCTCCCTACACTTTATCTTGTCCAATTAGGGTTTCTAACCAATCTTGTGCATCCAATAGGTGTTTTTGTGTCATTGGATGAACAATTAGGTCATTTTCGTCCTCCTTAGGCTTATTCTTGTAGAATTAGGGTTTTTAACCAGTCTTGTGCATCCAATAGGTGTTTTCTGTCATTGGATGAACAATTAGGTCATTTTCGTCCTCCCAACACCTAATCTTGTCCAACTAGGGGTTTTAACCAATCTTGTGCATCCAATAGGTGTTTTTGTGGCATTGGATGAACATTTAGGTCCTTTTCATCCTCCCTAGACTTATGCTTGTCCAATTAGGGTTTCTAACCAATCCTGTGCATCCATTAGTTGTGTTTGTGTCATTGGATGAACATTTAGGTCATTTTCCTCCTCCCTACGCTTATGCTTGTCCAATTAGGGTTTCTAACCAATCTTGTGCATCCAATAGGTGTGTTTGTGTCATTGGATGAACATTTAGGTCATTTTCGTCCTCCTTAAAATTAATCTTGTCCAATTAGGGCATCTAACCAATCTTCTGCATCCAATAGGTGTTTTTGTGTCATTGGATGAACAATTAGGTCATTTTCGTCCTCCCTAGGCTAATTCTTGTCCAATTAGGGTTTTTAATATATCTTGTCCATCCAATAGGTGTTTTGTGTCATTGGATGAACATTTAGGTCATTTTACACCTCCCTACACTTTATCTTGTCCAATTAGGGTTTCTAACCAATCTTGTGCATCCAATAGGTGTTTTTGTTCTATTGGATGAACATTTAGGTCCTTTTCATCCTCCCTAGACTTATGCTTGTCCAATTAGGGTTTCTAACCAATCCTGTGCATCCATTAGTTGTGTTTGTGTCATTGGATGAACATTTAGGTCATTTTCCTCCTCCCTAGGCTTATGCTTGTCCAATTAGGGTTTCTAACCAATCTTGTGCATCCAATAGGTGTGTTTGTGTCATTGGATGAACATTTAGGTCATTTTCGTCCTCTTTAAACTTAATCTTGTCCAATTAGGGCATCTAACCAATCTTCTGCATCCAATAGGTGTTTTTGTGTCATTGGATGAACAATTAGGTCATTTTCGTCCTCCCTAGGCTAATTCTTGTCCAATTAGGGTTTTTAATGTATCTTGTCCATCCGATAGGTGTTTTGTGTCATTGGATGAACATTTAGGTCATTTTACACGTCCCTACACTTTATCTTGTCCAATTAGGGTTTCTAACCAATCTTGTGCATCCAATAGGTGTTTTTGTGTAATTGGATGAACAATTAGGTCATTTTCGTCCTCCTTAGGCTTATTCTTGTCGAATTAGGTTTTTAACCATTCTTGTGCATCCAATAGGTGTTTTGTGTCATTGGATGAACAATTAGGTCATTTTCGTCCTCCCAACATCTAATCTTGTCTAATTAGGGTTTTTAACCAATCTTGTGCATCCAATAGGTGTTTTTGTGTCATTGGATGAACATTTAGGTCCTTTTCATCCTCCCTAGGCTTACGCTTGTCCAATTAGGGTTTCTAACCAATCTTGTGCATCCATTAGTTGTGTTTGTGTCATTGGATGAACATTTAGGTCATTTTCGTCCTCCCTAGGCTTATGCTTGTCCAATTAGGCTTTCTAACCAATCTTGTGCATCCAATAGTTGTGTTTGTGTCATTGGATGAACATTTAGGTCATTTTTGTCCTCCCTAAACTTAATCTTGTCCAATTAGGGCTTCTAACCAATCTTGTGCATCCAATATGTGTTTTGGTGTCATTGGATGAACAATTAGGTCATTTTCGTCCTCCCTAGGCTAATTCTTGTCCAATTAGGGTTTTTAACCAATCTTGTGCATCCAAATGTTGTGTTTGTGTCATTGGTTGAATAATTAGGTCATTTTCGTCCTCCCTTGGCTAATTCTTATCCAATTAGGGTTTTTAACCAATCTTGTGCATCCAATAGGTGTTTTTGTGTCATTGGATGAACAATTAAGTCATTTTCGTCCTCCCTAGGCTTATTCTTGTCCAATTAGGGTTGTTAACAAATCGTGTGCATCCAATAGGTGTTTTTGTGTCATTGGATGAACATTTAGGTCATTTTTGTCCTTCGAACACCTAATCTTGTCCAATTAGGGTTTCTAACCAATCTTGTGCATCCAATAGTTGTGTTTGTGTCATTGGATGAAGATTTAGGTCATTTTAGTCCTCCCTACACTTTATCTTGTCCAATTAGGGTTTCTAACCAATCTTCTGCATCCAATAGGTATTTTTGTGTCATTGGATGAACAATTAGGTCATTTTTGTCCTCCCTAGGCTAATTCTTGTCCAATTAGGGTTTTTAATCTATCTTGTCCATCCAATAGGTGTTTTGTGTCATTGGATGAATATTTAGGTCATTTTCGTCCTCCCTACACTTATTCTTATCCAATTAGGGTTTTTAACCAATCTTGTGCATCCAATAGGTGTTTTTGTGTCATTGGATGAACAATTAGGTCATTTTCGTCCTCCCTAGGCTTATTCTTGTCCAATTAGGGTTTCTAACCAATCCTGTGCATCCATTAGTTGTGTTTGTGTCATTGGATTAACATTTAGGTCATTTTCGTCTTCCCTACACTTTATCTTG
>JBBPBS010000177.1:816809-827340 GCA_037974835.1 Cicer judaicum
GTCCTCCCAACACCTAATCTTGTCCAATTAGGGTTTTTAACCAATCTTGTGCATCCAATAGGTGTTTTTGTGTCATTGGATGAACATTTAGGTCCTTTTCATCCTCCCTAGGCTTATGCTTGTCCAATTAGGATTTCTAACCAATCATGTGCATCCATTAGTTGTGTTTGTGTCATTGGATGAACATTTAGGTCATTTTCGTCCTCCCTAGGCTTATGCTTGTCCAATTAGGGTTTCTAACCAATCCTGTGCATCCATTAGTTGTGTTTGTGTCATTGGATGAACATTTAGCTCATTTTCGTCTTCCCTACACTTTATCTTGCCTAATTAGGGTTTCTAACCAATCTTGTGCATCCAATACGTGTTTTTGTGTCATTGGTTGAACAATTAGGTCATTTTCGTCCTCCCTTCGCTAATTCTTGTCCAATTAGGATTTTTAACCAATCTTGTGCATCCAATAGGTGTTTTTGTGTCATTGGATGAACAATTAGGTCATTTTCGTCCTCCTTAGGCTTATTCTTGTCCAATTAGGGTTTTTAACAAATCTTGTGCATCCAATAGGTGTTTTTGTGTCATTGGATGAACATTTAGGTCATTTTCGTCCTCCAAACACCTAATCTTGACCAGTTAGGGTTTCTAACCATTCTTGTGCTTCCAAAAGTTGTGTTTGTGTCATTGGATGAACATTTAGGTCGTTTTCGTCCTCCCTACGCTCTATCTTTTCCAATTAAGGTTTCTAGCCAATCTTGTGCATCCAATAGGTGAGTTTGTGCCATTGGATGAACAATTAGGTCATTTTCGTCCTCCCTAGGCTAATTCTTGTCCAATTAGGGTTTTTAATAAATCTTGTGCATCCAATAGGTGTTTTTGTGTCATTTGATGAATATTTAGGTCATTTTCGTCCTCCCAACACCTAATCTTGTCCAATTAGGGTTTCTAACCAATCTTATGGATCTAATAGTTGTGTTTGTGTCATTGGATGAACAATTAGGTCATTTTCGTCCTCCCTAAGCTAATTCTTGTCCAATTAGGGTTTTTAACCTATCTTGTCCATCCAATAGGTGTTTTGTGTCATTGGATGAACAATTAGGTCATTTTCGTCCTCCCAACACCTAATCTTGTCCAATTAGGGTTTTTAACCAATCTTGTGCATCCAATAGTTGTTTTTGTGTCATTGGACGAACATTTAGGTCCTTTTCATCGTCCCTAGGCTTATGCTTGTCCAATTAGGGTTTCTAACCAATCCTGTGCATCCATTAGTTGTGTTTGTGTCATTGGATGAACATTTAGGTCATTTTCGTCCTCCCTAGGCTTATGCTTGTCCAATTAGGGTTTCTAACCAATCTTGTGCATCCAATAGGTGTGTTTGTGGCATTGGATGAACATTTAGGTCATTTTCGTCCTCCCTATACTTAATCTTGTCCAATTAGGGCTTCTAACCAATCTTCTACATCCAATAGGTGTTTTTGTGTCATTGGATGAACAATTAGGTCATTTTCGTCCTCCCTAGGCTAATTCTTGTCGAATTAGGGTTTTTAATCTATCTTGCCCATCCAATAGGTGTTTTGTGTCATTGGATGAATATTTAGGTCATTTTCTTCCTCCCTACCATTAATCTTATCCAATTAGGGTTATTAACCAATCTTGTTCATCCAATAGGTGTTTTGTGTAATTGAATTAACATTTTGGTCATTTTCGTCCTCCCTACACTATATCTTGCCCAATTAGGGTTTCTAACCAATCTTGTGCATCCAATACGTGTTTTTGTGTCAATTGTTG
This sequence comes from Cicer judaicum, assembly GCA_037974835.1. NCBI lineage: Eukaryota > Viridiplantae > Streptophyta > Magnoliopsida > Fabales > Fabaceae > Cicer > Cicer judaicum. The sequence continues at coordinate 818,589 of JBBPBS010000177.1, forward strand.
AACAATTAGGTCATTTTCGTCCTCCCTTCGCTAATTCTTGTCCAATTAGGATTTTCAACCAATCTTGTGCATCCAATAGGAGTTTTTGTCTCATTGGATGAACAATTAGGTCATTTTCGTCCTCCATAGGCTAATTCTTGTCCAATTAGGGTTTTTAACCTATCTTGTCCATCTAATAGGTCTTGTGTGTCATTGGATGAATATTTAGGTCATTTTCGTCCTCCCTACACTTAATCTTATCCAATTAGGGTTATTAACCAATCTTGTGCATCCAATAGGTGTTTTGTGTAACTGGATTAACATTTAGGTCATTTTCGTCCTCCCTACACTATATCTTGCCCAATTAGGGTTTCTAACCAATCTTGTGCATCCAATACGTGTTTTTGTGTCAATTGTTGAACAATTAGGTCATTTTCGTCCTCCGTAGGCTGATTCTTGTCCAATTAGGATTTTTAACCAATCTTGTGCATCCAATAGGATTTTGTGTGGTATTGGATGAACAATTAGGTCATTTTCGTCCTCCCTAGGCTAATTCTTGTCCAATTAGGGTTTTTAACCAATCTTGTGCATCCAATAGGTATGTTTGTGTCATTGGACGAATATTTAGGTCATTTTCGTCCTCCCTACACTTAATCTTGTCCAATTAGGGTTTTTGACCAATCTTGTGCATCCAATAGGTGTTTTGTGTCATTGGATGAACATTTAGGTCATTTTCGTCTTCCCTACACTTTATCTTGCCCAATTAGGGTTTCTAACCAATCTTGTGCATCCAATACGTGTTTTTGTGTCATTGGATGAACAATTAGGTCATTTTCGTCCTCCCTAGGCTAATTCCTGTCCAATTAGGGTTTTTAACCAATCTTGTGCATCCAATAGGTGTGTTTGTGTCATTGGACGAATATTTAGGTCATTTTCGTCCTCCCTACACTTAATCTTGTCCAATTAGGGTTTTTGACCAATCTTGTGCATCCAATAGGTGTTTTGTGTCATTGGATGAACATTTAGGTCATTTTCCTCGTCCCTACACTTTATCTTGTCCAATTAGGGTTTCTAACCAATCCTGTTCATCCAATAGGTGTTTTTGTGTCATTGGATGAACAATTAGGTCATTTTCGTCCTCCCTAGGCTAATTCTTGTCCAATTAGGGTTTTTAACCAATCTTGTGCATCCAATAGTTGTGTTTGTGTCATTGGATGAACATTTAGGTCATTTTCGTCCTCCCTAAACTTAATCTTGTCCAATTAGGGTTTCTAACCAATTTTGTGCATCCAATAGGTGTTTTTGTGTCATTGGATGAACAATTAGGTCATTTTCGTCGTCCCTAGACTAATTCTTGTCCAATTAGGGTTTAAAACCACTCTTGTCTATCCAATAGGTGTTTTGTGTCATTGGATGAACATTTAGGTCATTTTCGTCATCCCTACACTTAATCTTGTCCAATTAGGGTTTCTAACCAATCTTGTGCATCCAATAGGTGTTTTGTGTCATTGGATGAACATTTAGGTCATTTTAGTCCTCCCTACACTTTATCTTGTCCAATTAGGGTTTCTAACCAGTCTTGTGCATCCAATAGGTGTTTTTGTGTCATTGGATGAACAATTAGGTCATTTTCGTTCTCCCTAGGCTTATTCTTGTCCAACTAGGGTTTTTAACCAATCTTGTGCATCCAATAGGTGTTTTTGTTTCATTGGATGAACATTTAGGTAATTTTCGTCCTCCCAACACCTAATCTTGTCCAATTAGGGTTTCTAACCAATCTCGTGCTTCCAAAAGTTGTGTTTGTGTCATTGGATGAACATTTAGGTCCTTTTCATCCTCCCTAGGCTTATGCTTGTCTCATTAGGGTTTCTAACCAATCTTGTGCATCCAATAGTTGTGTTTGTGTCATTGGATGAACAATTAGGTCATTTTCTTCCTCCCTAGGCTAATTCTTGTCCAATTAGGGTTTTTAACCTATCTTGTCCATCCAATAGGTGTTTTGTGTCATTGGATGAATATTTAGGTCATTTTCGTCCTCCCTACACTTATTCTTATCCAATTAGGGTTATTAACCAATCTTGTGCATCCAATAGGTGTTTTGTGTCATTGGATGAACATTTAGGTCATTTTCGTCTTCCCTACACTTTATCTTGCCCAATTAGGGTTTCTAACCAATCTTGTGCATCCAATACGTGTTTTTGTGTCATTGGTTGAACAATTAGGTCATTTTCGTCCTCCCTTGGCTAATTCTTGTTCAATTAGGGTTTTTAACAAATCTTGTGCATCCAATAGGTGTTTTTGTGTCATTGAATGAATATTTAGGTCATTTTCGTCATCCCAACACCTAATCTTGTCCAATTAGGGTTTCTAACCAATCTTGTGGATCCAATAGTTGTGTTTGTGTCATTGGATGAACAATTAGGTCATTTTCGTCCTCCCTAGGCTAATTCTTGTCCAATTAGGGTTTTTAACCTATCTTGTCCATCCAATAGGTGTTTTGTGTCATTGGATGAACAATTAGGTCATTTTCGTCCTCCCAACACCTAATCTTGTCCAATTAGGGTTTTTTACCAATCTTGTGCATCCAATAGGTGTTTTTGTGTCATTGGATGAACATTTAGGTCCTTTTCATCCTCCCTAGGCTTATGCTTGTCCAATTAGGGTTTCTAACCAATCCTGTGCATCCATTAGTTGTGTTTGTGTCATTGGATGAACATTTAGGTCATTTTCGTCCTCCCTAGGCTTATGCTTGTCCAATTAGGGTTTCTAACCAATCTTGTGTATCCAATAGGTGTGTTTGTGTCATTGGATGAATATTTAGGTCATTTTCGTCCTCCCTAGGCTAATTCTTGTCCAATTAGGGTTTTTAATTTATCTTGTCCATCCAATAGGTGTTTTCTGTCATTGGATGAATATTTAGGTCATTTTCGTCCTCCCTACACTTATTCTTATCCAATTAGGGTTATTAACCAATCTTGTGCATCCAATAGGTGTTTTGTGTAATTGGATGAACATTTAGGTCATTTTCGTCCTCCCTACACTATATCTTGCCCAATTAGGGTTTCTAACCAATCTTGTGCATCCAATACGTGTTTTTGTGTCAATTGTTGAACAATTAGGTCATTTTCGTCCTCCCTAGGCTAATTCTTGTCCAATTAGGATTTTTAACCAATCTTGTGCATCCAATAGAATTTTTTGTGGTATTGGATGAACAATTAGGTCATTTTCGTCCTCCCTAGGCTAATTCTTGTCCAATTAGGGTTTTTAACCAATCTTGTGCATCCAATAGGTGTGTTTGTATCATTGGACGAATATTTAGGTCATTTTCGTCATCCCTACACTTAATCTTGTCCAATTAGGGTTTTTGACCAATCTTGTGCATCCAATAGGTGTTTTGTGTCATTGGATGAACATTTAGGTCATTTTCCTCCTCCCAACACTTTATCTTGTCCAATTAGGGTTTCTAACCAATCTTGTTCATCCAATAGGTGTTTTTGTGTCATTGGATGAACATTTAGGTCATTTTCGTCCTCCAAACACCTAATCTTGTCCAATTAGGGTTTCTAACCAATCTTGTGCATCCAATAGTTGTGTTTGTGTCATTGGATGAACATTTAGGTCGTTTTCGTCCTCCCTACACTTAATCTTGTCCAATTAAGGTTTCTAGCCAATCTTGTGCATCCAATAGGTGACTTTGTGCCATTGGATGAACAATTAGGTCATTTTCGTCCTCCCTAGGCTAATTCTTGTCCAATTAGGGTTTTTAACCAATCTTGTGCATCCAATAGTTGTGTTTGTGTCATTGGATGAACATTTAGGTCATTTTCGTCCTCCCTAAACTTAATCTTGTCCAATTAGGGTTTCTAACCAATTTTGTGCATCCAATTGGTGTTTTTGTGTCATTGGATGAACAGTTAGGTCATTTTCGTCCTCCCTAGGCCAATGCTTGTCCAATTAGGGCTTCTAACCAATTTTGTGCATCCAATAGGTGTTTTTATGTCATTAGATGAACAATGAGGTCATTTTCGTCGTCCCTAGGCTAATTCTTGTCCAATTAGGGTTTAAAACCACTCTTGTCCATCCAATAGGTGTTTTGTGTCATTGGATGAACATTTAGGTCATTTTCGTCCTCCCTAAACTTAATCTTGTCCAATTAGGGCTTCTAACCAATCTTCTACATCCAATAGGTGTTTTTGTGTCATTGGATGAACCATTAGGTCATTTTCGTCCTCCTTAGGCTAATTCTTGTCCAATTAGGGTTTTTAATCTGTCTTGTCCATCCAATAGGTGTTTTGTGTCATTGGATGAATATTTAGGTCATTTTCGTCCTCCCTAGGCTAATTCTTGTCCAATTAGGGTTTTTAACTTATCTTGTCCATCCAATAGGTGTTTTGTGTCATTGGATGAATATTTAAGTCATTTTCGTCCTCCCTACACTTATTCTTATCCAATTAGGGTTATTAACCAATCTTGTGCATCCAATAGGTGTTTTGTGTCATTGGATGAACATTTAGGTCATTTTCTTCTTCCCTACACTTTATCTTGCCCAATTAGGGTTTCTAACCAATCTTGTGCATCCAATACGTGTTTTTGTGTCATTGGTTGAACAATTAGGTCATTATCGTCCTCCCTTGGCTAATTCTTGTCCAATTAGGGTTTTTAACAAATCTTGTGCATTCAATAGGTGTTTTTGTGTCATTGGATGAATATTTAGGTCATTTTCGTCATCCCAACACCTAATCTTGTCCAATTAGGGTTTCTAACCAATCTTGTGGATCCAATAGTTGTGTTTGTGTCATTGGGTGAACAATTAGATCATTTTCGTCCTCCCTAGGCTAATTCTTGTCGAATTAGGGTTTTTAACCTATCTTGTCCATCCAATAGGTGTTTTGTGTCATTGGATGAACAATTAGGTCATTTTCGTCCTCCCAACACCTAATCTTGTCCAATTAGGGTTTTTATCCAATCTTGTGCATCCAATAGGTGTTTTTGTGTCATTGGATGAACATTTAGGTCCTTTTCATCCTCCCTAGGCTTATGCTTGTCCAATTAGGGTTTCTAACCAATCTTGTGCATCCATTAGTTGTGTTTGAGTCATTGGATGAACATTTAGGTCATTTTCGTCCTCCCTAGGCTCATGCTTGTCCAATTAGGGTTTCTAACCAATCTTGTGGATCCAATAGGTGTGTTTGTGTCATTGGATGAACATTTAGGTCATTTTCGTCCTCCCTAAACATAATCTTGTCCAATTAGGGCTTCTAACCAATCTTCTACATCCAATAGGTGTTTTTGTGTCATTGGATGAACAATTAGGTCATTTTCGTCCTCCCTAGGCTAATTCTTGTCCAATTAGGGTTTTTAATCTATCTTGTCCATCCAATAGGTGTTTTGTGTCATTGGATGAATATTTAGGTCATTTTCGTCCTCCCTACATTTATTCTTATCCAATTAGGGTTATTAACCAATCTTGTGCATCCAATAGGTGTTTTGTGTAATTGGATGAACATTTAGGTCATTTTCGTCCTCCCTACACTATATCTTGCCCAATTAGGGTTTCTAACCAATCTTGTGCATCCAATACGTGTTTTTGTGTCAATTGTTGAACAATTAGGTCATTTTCGTCCTCCCTAGGCTAATTCTTGTCCAATTAGGATTTTTAACCAATCTTGTGCATCCAATAGGATTTTTTGTGGTATTGGATGAACAATTAGGTCATTTTCGTCCTCCCTAGGCTAATTCTTGTCCAATTAGGGTTTTTAACCAATCTTGTGCATCCAATAGGTGTGTTTGTGTCATTGGACGGATATTTAGGTCATTTTCGTCATCCCTACACTTAATCTTGTCCAATTAGGGTTTTTGACCAATCTTGTGCATCCAATAGGTGTTTTGTGTCATTGGATGAACATTTAGGTCATTTTCCTCCTCCCTACACTTTATCTTGTCCAATTAGGGTTTCTAACCAATCTTGTTCATCCAATAGGTGTTTTTGTGTCATTGGATGAACATTTAGGTCATTTTCGTCCTCCAAACACCTAATCTTGTCCAATTAGGGTTTCTAACCAATCTTGTGCATCCAATAGTTGTGTTTGTGTCATTGGATGAACATTTAGGTCGTTTTCGTCCTCCCTACACTTAATCTTGTCCAATTAAGGTTTCTAGCCAATCGTGTGCATCCAATAGGTGACTTTGTGCCATTGGATGAACAATTAGGTCATTTTCGTCCTCCCTAGGCTAATTCTTGTCCAATTAGGGTTTTTAACCAATCTTGTGCATCCAATAGTTGTGTTTGTGTCATTGGATGAACATTTAGGTCATTTTCGTCCTCCCTAAACTTAATCTTGTCCAATTAGGGTTTCTAACCAATTTTGTGCATCCAATAGGTGTTTTTGTGTCATTGGATGAACAATTAGGTCATTTTCGTCCTCCCTAGGCCAATGCTTGTCCAATTAGGGTTTCTAACCAATTTTGTGCATCCAATAGGTGTTTTTATGTCATTGGATGAACAATTAGGTCATTTTCGTCGTCCCTAGGCTAATTCTTGTCCAATTAGGGTTTAAAACCACTCTTGTCCATGCAATAGGTGTTTTGTGTCATTGGATGAACATTTAGGTCATTTTTATCATCCCTACACTTAATCTTGTCCAATTAGGGTTTCTAACCAATCTTGTGCATCCAATAGGTGTTTTGTGTCATTGGATGAACATTTAGGTCATTTTAGTCCTCCCTACACTTTATCTTGTCCAATTAGGGTTTCTAACCAGTCTTGTGCATCCAATAGGTGTTTTTGTGTCATTGGATGAACAATTAGGTCATTTTCGTCCTCCCTAGGCTTATTCTTGTCCAATTAGGGTTTTTAACCAATCTTGTGCATCCAATAGGTGTTTTTGTGTCATTGGATGAACAATTAGGTCATTTCCTTCCTCCCAACACCAAATCTTGTCCAATTAGGGTTTTTAACCAATCTTGTGCATCCAATAGGTATTTTTGTTTCATTGGATGAACATTTAGGTCATTTTCTCCTCCCTAGGCTTATGCTTGTCCAATTAGGGTTTCTAACCAATCCTGTGCAACCAATAGTTGTGTTTGTGTCATTGGATGATCATTTAGGTCATTTTCGTCCACCCTAAACTTTATCTTGTCCAATTAGGGTGTCTAACCAATTTTGTGCATCCAATAGGTGTTTTTGTGTCATTGGATGAACAATTAGGTCATTTTCGTCCTCCCTAGGCTAATTCTTGTCCAATTAATTTTTCTAACCAATTTTGTGCATCCAATAGGTGTTTTTATGTCATTGGATGAACAATTAGGTCATTTTCGTCGTCCTTAGGCTAATTCTTGTCCAATTAGGGTTTAAAACCAATCTTGTCCATCCAATAGGTGTTTTGTGTCATTGGATGAACATTTAGGTCATTTTCGTCATCCCTACACTTAATCTTGTCCAATTAGGGTTCTTAACCAATCTTGTGCATCTAATAGGTGTTTTGTGTCATTGGATGAACATTTAGGTCATTTTAGTCCTCCCTACACTTTATCTTGTCCAATTAGGGTTTCTAACCAATCATGTGCATCCAATCGGTGTTTTTGTGTCATTGGATGAACAATTGGTCATTTTCGTCCTCCCTAGGCTTATTCTTGTCCAATTAGGGTTTTTATCCAATCTTGTGCATCCAATAGGTGTTTTTGTGTCATTGGATGAACATTTAGGTAATTTTCGTCCTCCCAACACCTAATCTTGTCCAATTAGGATTTCTAACCAATCTTGTGCATTTAATAGTTGTGTTTGTGTCATTGGATGAACATTTAGGTCATTTTCGTCCTCCCTACACTTAATCTTTTCCAATTAGGGTTTTTAACCAATCTTGTGCATCCAATGGGTGTTTTTGTGTCATTGGATGAACAATTAGGTCATTTTCGTCCTCCCAACACCTAATCTTCTCCAATTAGGGTTTTTAACCAATCTTGTGCATCCAATAGGTGTTTTTGTGTCATTGGATGAACATTTAGGTCCTTTTCATCCTCCCTAGGCTTATGCTTGTCTCATTAGGGTTTCTAACCAATCTTGTGCATCCATTAGTTGTGTTTGTGTCATTGGATGAACATTTAGGTCATTTTCGTCCTCCCTAGGCTTATGCTTGTCCAATTAGGCTTTCTAACCAATCTTGTGCATCCAATAGGTGTTTTGGTGTCATTGGATGAACAATTAGGTCATTTTCGTCCTCCCTAGGCTAATTCTTGTCCAATTAGGATTTTTAACCTATCTTGCCCATCCAATTGGTGTTTTGTGTCATTGGATGAATATTTAGGTCATTTTCGTCCTCCCTACACTTATTCTTATCCAATTAGGGTTATTAACCAATCTTGTGCATCCAATAGGTGTTTTGTGTCATTGGATGAACATTTAGGTCATTTTCGTCTTCCCTACACTTTATCTTGCCCGATTAGGGTTTGTAACCAATCTTGTGCATCCAATACGTGTTTTTGTGTCATTGGTTGAACAATTAGGTCATTTTCGTCCTCCCTTGGCTAATTCTTACCCAATTAGGGTTTTTAACCAATCTTGTGCATCCAATAGGTGTTTTTGTGTCATTGGATGAATATTTAGGTCATTTTCGTCCTCCCTAGGCTTATTCTTGTCCAATTAGGGTTTTTAACAAATCTAATAGGTGTTTTTGTGTCATTGGATGAACATTTAGGTCATTTTCGTCCTCCCAACACCTAATCTTGTCCAATTAGGGTTTCTAACCAATTTTACGGATCCAATAGTTGTGTTTGT
>JBBPBS010000177.1:827350-863584 GCA_037974835.1 Cicer judaicum
TTATGCTTGTCCAATTAGGGTTTCTAACCAATCCTGTGCATCCAATAGTTGTGTTTGTGTCATTGGATGATCATTTAGGTCATTTTCGTCAACCCTAAACTTTATCTTGTCCAATTAGGGTTTCTAACCAATTTTGTGCATCCAATAGGTGTTTTTGTGTCATTGGATGAACAATTAGGTCATTTTCGTCCTCCCTAGGCTAATTCATGTCCAATTAATTTTTCTAACCAATTTTGTGCATCCAATAGGTGTTTTTATGTCATTGGATGAACAATTAGGTCATTTTCGTCGTCCCTAGGCTAATTCTTGTCCAATTAGGGTTTAAAACCAATCTTGTCCATCCAATAGGTGTTTTGTGTCATTGGATGAACATTTAGGTCATTTTCGTCATCCCTACACTTAATCTTGTCCAATTAGGGTTTTTAACCAATCTTGTGCATCTAATAGGTGTTTTGTGTCATTGGATGAACATTTAGGTCATTTTAGTCCTCCCTACACTTTATCTTGTCCAATTAGGGTTTCTAACCAACCTTGTGCATCCAATCGGTGTTTTTGTGTCATTGGATGAACAATTGGTCATTTTCGTCCTCCCTAGGCTTATTCTTGTCCAATTAGGGTTTTTATCCAATCTTGTGCATCCAATAGGTGTTTTTGTGTCATTGGATGAACATTTAGGTAATTTTCGTCCTCCCAACACCTAATCTTTTCCAATTAGGGCTTCTAACCAATCTTGTGCATCCAATAGGTGTTTTAGTGTCATTGGATAAACAATTAGGTCATTTTCGTCCTCCCTAGGCTAATTCTTGTCGAATTAGGATTTTTAACCTATCTTGTCCATCCAATAGGTGTTTTGTGTCATTGGATGAATATTTAGTTCATTTTCGTCCTCCCTACACTTATTCTTATCCAATTAGGGTTATTAACCAATCTTGTGCATCCAATAGGTGTTTTGTGTCATTGGATGAACATTTAGGTCATTTTCGTCTTCCCTACACTTTATCTTGCCCAATTAGGGTTTCTAACCAATCTTGTGCATCCCATACGTGTTTTTGTGTCATTGGTTGAACAATTAGGTCATTTTCGTCCTCCCTTGGCTAATTCTTATCCAATTAGGGTTTTTAACCAATCTTGTGCATCCAATAGGTATTTTTGTGTCATTGGATGAATAATTAGGTCATTTTCGTCCTCCCTAGGCTTATTCTTGTCTAATTAGGGTTTTTAACAAATCTTGTGCATCCAATAGGTGTTTTTGTGTCATTGGATGAACATTTAGGTCATTTTCGTCCTCCCAACACCTAATCTTGTCCAATTAGGGGGTCTAACCAATCTTGTGGATCCAATAGTTGTGTTTGTGTCATTGGATGAACAATTAGGTCATTTTCGTCCTCCCTAGGCTAATTCTTGTCCAATTAGGGTTTTTAACCAATCTTGTGCATCCAATAGGTGTTTTTGTGTCATTGGATGAACATTTAAGTCCTTTTCTTCCTCCCTAGGCTTATGCTTGTCCAATTAGGGTTTCTAACCAATCCTGTGCATCCATTAGTTGTGTTTGTGTCATTGGATGAACATTTAGGTCATTTTCATCCTCCCTAGGCTTATGCTTGTCCAATTAGGGTTTCTAACCAATCCTGTGCATCCAATAGTTGTGTTTGTGTCATTGAATGAACATTTAGGTCATTTTCGTCCTCCCTAAACTTAATCTTGTCCAATTAGGGTTTCTAACCAATTTTGTGCATCCAATAGGTGTTTTTTTGTCATTGGATGAACAATTAGGTCATTTTCGTCCTCCCTAGGCTAATGCTTGTCCAATTAGGGTTTCTAACCAATTTTGTGCATCCAATAGGTGTTTTTATGTCATTGGATGAACAATTAGGTCAGTTTCGTCGTCCCTAGGCTAATTCTTGTCCAATTAGGGTTTAAAACCAATCTTGTGCATCCAATAGGTGTTTTGTGTCATTGGATGAACATTTAGGTCATTTTCGTCCTCCCTACAGTTAATCTTGTCCAATTAGGGTTATTAACCAATCTTGTGCATCCAATAGGTGTTTTGTGTCATTGGATGAACATTTAGGTCATTTTTGTCCTCCCAACACCTAATCTTGTCCAATTAGGGTTTCTAACCAATCTTGTGCATCCAATAGTTGTGTTTGTGTCATTGGATGCACATTTAGGTCATTTTAGTCCTCCCTACACTTTATCTTGTCCAATTAGGGTTTCTAACCAATTTTGTGCATCCAATAGGTGTTTTTTTGTCATTGGATGAACAATTACGTCATTTTCGTCCTCCCTAGGCTAATGCTTGTCCAATTAGGGTTTCTAACCAATTTTGTGCATCCAATAGGTGTTTTTATGTCATTGGAAGAACAATTAGGTCAGTTTCGTCCTCCCTTGGCTAATTCTTATCCAATTAGGGTTTTTAACCAATCTTGTGCATCCAATAGGTGTTTTTGTGTCATTGGATGAACAATTAAGTCATTTTCGTCCTCCCTAGGCTTATTCTTGTCCAATTATAGTTGTTAACAAATCGTGTGCATCCAATAGGTGTTTTTGTGTCATTGGATGAACATTTAGGTCATTTTTGTCCTCCCAACACCTAATCTTGTCCAATTAGGGTTTCTAACCAATCTTGTGCATTCAATAGTTGTGTTTGTGTCATTGGATGAACATTTAGGTCATTTTAGTCCTCCCTACACTTTATCTTGTCCAATTAGGGTTTCTAACCAATCTTGTGCATCAAATAGGTGTTTTTGTGTCATTGGGTGAACAATTAGGTCATTTTCGTCCTCCCTTGGCTTATTCTTGTCGAATTAGGGTTTTTAACCAGTCTTGTGCATCCAATAGGTGTTTTTGTGTCATTGGATGAACATTTAGGTAATTTTCGTCCTCCCAACACCTAATCTTGTCCAATTAGGGTTTCTAACCAATCTTGTGCATCCAATAGTTGTGTTTGTGTCATTGGATGAACATTTAGGTCATTTTCGTCCTCCCTAATCTTAATCTTGTCCAATTAGGGTTTCTAACCAATTTTGTGCATCCAATAGGTGTTTTTGTGTCATTGGATGAACAATTAGGTCATTTTCGTCCTCCCTAGGCTAATTCTTGTCCAATTAAATTTTCTAACCAATATTGTGCATCCAATAGGTGTTTTTATGTCATTGGATGAAGAATTAGGTCATTTTCGTCATCCCTAGGCTAATTCTTGTCCAATTAGGGTTTAAAACCAATATTGTCCATCCAATAGGTGTTTTGTGTCATTGGATGAACATTTAGGTCATTTTCGTCATCCCTACACTTAATCTTGTCCAATTAGGGTTTTTAACCAATCTTGTGCATCCAATAGGTGTTTTGTGTCATTGGATGAACATTTAGGTCATTTTAGTCCTCCCTACACTTTATCTTGTCCAATTAGGGTTTCTAACAAATCTTGTGCATCCAATAGGTGTTTTTGTGTCATTGGATGAACAATTAGGTCATTTTCGTCCTCCCTAGGCATATTCTTTACCAATTAGGGTTCTTAACCAATCTTGTGCATCCAATAGGTGTTTTTGTGTCATTGGATGATTATTTAGGTAATTTTCGTCCTCCCAACACCTAATCTTGTCCAATTAGGGTTTGTAACCAATCTTGTGCATCCAATAGTTGTGTTTCTGTCATTGGATGAACATTTAGGTCATTTTCGTCCTCCCTACACTTAATCTTTTCCAATTAGGGTTTTTAACCAATCTTGTGCATCCAATGGGTGTTTTTGTGTCATTGGATGAACAATTAGGTCATTTTCGTCCTCCCAACACCTAATCTTGTCCAATTAGGGTTTTTAACCAATCTTGTGCATCCAATAGGTATTTTTGTTTCATTGGATGAACATTTAGGTCATTTTCTCCTCCCTAGGCTTATGCTTGTCCAATTAGGGTTTCTAACCAATCATGTGCATCCAATAGTTGTGTTTGTGTCATTGGATGATCATTTAGGTCATTTTCGTCCACCCTAAACTTTATCTTGTCCAATTAGGGTTTCTAACCAATTTTGTGCATCCAATAGGTGTTTTTGTGTCATTGGATGAACAATTAGGTGATTTTCGTCCTCCCTAGGCTAATTCTTGTCCAATTAATTTTTCTAACCAATTTTGTGCATCCAATAGGTGTTTTTATGTCATTGGATGAACAATTAGGTCATTTTCGTCATCCCTAGGCTAATTCTTGTCCAATTAGGGTTTAAAACCAATATTGTCCATCCAATAGGTGTTTTGCATCATTGGATGAACATTTAGGTCATTTTCGTCATCCCTACACTTAATCTTGTCCAATTAGCGTTTTTAACCAATCTTGTGCATCCAATAGGTGTTTTGTGTCATTGGATGAACATTTAGGTCATTTTAGTCCTCCCTACACTTTATCTTGTCCAATTAGGGTTTCTAACAAATCTTGTGCATCCAATAGGTGTTTTTGTGTCATTGGATGAACAATTAGGTCATTTTCGTCCTCCCTAGGCATATTCTTTACCAATTAGGGTTTTTAACCAATCTTGTGCATCCAATAGGTGTTTTTGTGTCATTGGATGAACATTTAGGTAATTTTCGTCCTCCCCACACCTAATCTTGTCCAATTAGGGTTTCTAACCAATCTTGTGCATCCAATAGTTGTGTTTGTGTCATTGGATGAACATTTAGGTTATTTTCGTCCTCCCTACACTTAATCTTTTCCAATTAGGGTTTTTAACCAATCTTGTGCATCCAATGGGTGTTTTTGTGTCATTGGATGAACAATTAGGTCATTTCCTTCCTCCCAACACCAAATCTTGTCCAATTAGGGTTTTTAACCAATCTTGTGCATCCAATAGGTATTTTTGTTTCATTGGATGAACATTTAGGTCATTTTCTCCTCCCTAGGCTTATGCTTGTCCAATTAGGGTTTCTAACCAATCCTGTGCAACCAATAGTTGTGTTTGTGTCATTGGATGATCATTTAGGTCATTTTTGTCCACCCTAAACTTTATCTTGTCCAATTAGGGTTTCTAACCAATTTTGTGCATCCAATAGGTGTTTTTTTGTCATTGGATGAACAATTAGGTCATTTTCGTCATCCCTAGGCTAATTCTTGTCCAATTAGGGTTTAAAACCAATATTGTCCATCCAATAGGTGTTTTGCATCATTGGATGAACATTTAGGTCATTTTCGTCATCCCTACACTTAATCTTGTCCAATTAGCGTTTTTAACCAATCTTGTGCATCCAATAGGTGTTTTGTGTCATTGGATGAACATTTAGGTCATTTTAGTCCTCCCTACACTTTATCTTGTCCAATTAGGGTTTCTAACAAATCTTGTGCATCCAATAGGTGTTTTTGTGTCATTGGATGAACAATTAGGTCATTTTCGTCCTCCCTAGGCATATTCTTTACCAATTAGGGTTTTTAACCAATCTTGTGCATCCAATAGGTGTTTTTGTGTCATTGGATGAACATTTAGGTAATTTTCGTCCTCCCCACACCTAATCTTGTCCAATTAAGGTTTCTAACCAATCTTGTGCATCCAATAGTTGTGTTTGTGTCATTGGATGAACATTTAGGTTATTTTCGTCCTCCCTACACTTAATCTTTTCCAATTAGGGTTTTTAACCAATCTTGTGCATCCAATGGGTGTTTTTGTGTCATTGGATGAACAATTAGGTCATTTCCTTCCTCCCAACACCAAATCTTGTCCAATTAGGGTTTTTAACCAATCTTGTGCATCCAATAGGTATTTTTGTTTCATTGGATGAACATTTAGGTCATTTTCTCCTCCCTAGGCTTATGCTTGTCCAATTAGGGTTTCTAACCAATCCTGTGCAACCAATAGTTGTGTTTGTGTCATTGGATGATCATTTAGGTCATTTTCGTCCACCCTAAACTTTATCTTGTCCAATTAGGGTGTCTAACCAATTTTGTGCATCCAATAGGTGTTTTTGTGTCATTGGATGAACAATTAGGTCATTTTCGTCGTCCCTAGGCTAATTCTTGTCCAATTAATTTTTCTAACCAATTTTGTGCATCCAATAGGTGTTTTTATGTCATTGGATGAACAATTAGGTCATTTTCGTCGTCCTTAGGCTAATTCTTGTCCAATTAGGGTTTAAAACCAATCTTGTCCATCCAATAGGTGTTTTGTGTCATTGGATGAACATTTAGGTCATTTTCATCATCCCTACACTTAATCTTGTCCAATTAGGGTTCTTAACCAATCTTGTGCATCTAATAGGTGTTTTGTGTCATTGGATGAACATTTAGGTCATTTTAGTCCTCCCTACACTTTATCTTGTCCAATTAGGGTTTCTAACCAATCATGTGCATCCAATCGGTGTTTTTGTGTCATTGGATGAACAATTGGTCATTTTCGTCCTCCCTAGGCTTATTCTTGTCCAATTAGGGTTTTTATCCAATCTTGTGCATCCAATAGGTGTTTTTGTGTCATTGGATGAACATTTAGGTAATTTTCGTCCTCCCAACACCTAATCTTGTCCAATTACGGTTTCTAACCAATCTTGTGCATCCAATAGTTGTGTTTGTGTCATTGGATGAACATTTAGGTCATTTTCGTCCTCCCTACACTTAATCTTTTCCAATTAGGGCTTCTAACCAATCTTGTGCATCCAATAGGTGTTTTAGTGTCATTGGATAAACAATTAGGTCATTTTCGTCCTCCCTAGGCTAATTCTTGTCCAATTAGGGTTTTTAACCTATCTTGTCCATCCAATAGGTGTTTTGTGTCATTGGATGAATATTTAGTTCATTTTCATCCTCCCTACACTTATTCTTATCCAATTAGGGTTATTAACCAATCTTGTGCATCCAATATGTGTTTTGTGTCATTGGATGAACATTTAGGTCATTTTCGTCTTCCTTACACTTTATCTTGCCCAATTAGGGTTTCTAACCAATCTTGTGCATCCAATACGTGTTTTTGTGTCATTGGTTGAACAATTAGGTCATTTTCGTCCTCCCTTGGCTAATTCTTATCTAATTAGGGTTTTTAACCAATCTTGTGCATCCAATAGGTGTTTTTGTGTCATTGGATGAATAATTAGGTCATTTTCGTCCTCCCAAGGCTTATTCTTGTCCAATTAGGGTTTTTAAAAAATCTTGTGCATCCAATAGGTGTTTTTGTGTCATTGGATGAACATTTAGGTAATTTTCGTCCTCCCAACACCTAATCTTGTCCAATTAGGGTTTCTAACCAATCTTGTGCATCCAGTAGTTGTGTTTGTGTCATTGGATGAACATTTAGGTCATTTTCGTCCTCCCTATACTTAATCTTTTCCAATTAGGGTTTTTAACCAATCTTGTGCATCCAATGGGTGTTTTTGTGTCATTGGATGAACAATTAGGTCATTTTCGTCCTCCCTAGGCTAATTCTTGTCCAATTAGGGTTTTTAACCTATCTTGTCCATCCAATAGGTGTTTTGTGTCATTGGATGAATATTTAGGTCATTTTCGTCTTCCCTACACTTATTCTTATCCAATTAGGGTTATTAACCAATCTTGTGCATCCAATAGGTGTTTTGTGTCATTGGATGAACATTTAGGTCATTTTCGTCTTCCCTACACTTTATCTTGCCCAATTAGGGTTTCTAACCAATCTTGTGCATCCAATACGTGTTTTTGTGTCATTGGTTGAACAATTAGGTCATTTTCGTCCTCCCTTGGCTAATTCTTATCCAATTAGGGTTTTTAACCAATCTTGTGCATCCAATAGGTGTTTTTGTGTCATTGGATGAATAATTAGGTCATTTTCGTCCTCCCTAGGCTTATTCTTGTCCAATTAGGGTTTTTAACAAATTTTGTGCATCCAATAGGTGTTTTTGTGTCATTGGATGAACATTTAGGTCATTTTCGTCCTCCCAACACCTAATCTTGTCCAATTAGGCGGTCTAACCAATCTTGTGGATCCAATAGTTGTGTTTGTGTCATTGGATGAACAATTAGGTCATTTTCGTCCTCCCTAGGCTAATTCTTGTCCAATTAGGGTTTTTAACCAATCTTGTGCATCCAATAGGTGTTTTTGTGTCATTGGATGAACATTTAAGTCCTTTTCATCCTCCCTAGGCTTATGCTTGTCCAATTAGGGTTTCTAACCATTCCTGTGCATCCATTAGTTGTGTTTGTGTCATTGGATGAACATTTAGGTCATTTTCGTCCTCCCTAAACTTAATCTTGTCCAATTAGGGTTTCTAACCAATTTTGTGCATCCAATAGGTGTTTTTTTGTCATTGGATGAACAATTAGGTCATTTTCGTCCTCCCTAGGCTAATGCTTGTCCAATTAGGGTTTCTAACCAATTTTGTGCATCCAATAGGTGTTTTTATGTCATTGGATTAACAATTAGGTCAGTTTCGTCGTCCCTAGGCTAATTCTTGTCCAATTAGGGTTTAAAACCAATCTTGTGCATCCAATAGGTGTTTTGTGTCATTGGATGAACATTTAGGTCATTTTCGTCCTCCCTACACTTAATCTTGTCCCATTAGGGTTATTAACCAATCTTGTGCATCCAATAGGTGTTTTGTGTCATTGGATGAACATTTAGGTCATTTTTGTCCTCCCAACACCTAATCTTGTCCAATTAGGGTTTTTAACCAATCTTGTGGATCCAATAGTTGTGTTTGTGTCATTGGATGAACATTTAGGTCATTTTAGTCCTCCCTACACTTTATCTTGTCCAATTAGGGTTTCTAACCAATTTTGTGCATCCAATAGGTGTTTTTTTGTCATTGGATGAACAATTAGGTCATTTTCGTTCTCCCTAGGCTAATGCTTGTCCAATTAGGGTTTCTAACCAATTTTGTGCATCCAATAGGTGATTTTATGTCATTGGAAGAACAATTAAGTCAGTTTCGTCCTCCCTTGGCTAATTCTTATCCAATTAGGGTTTTTAACCAATCTTGTGCATCCAATAGGTGTTTTTGTGTCATTGGATGAACAATTAAGTCATTTTCGTCCTCCCTAGGCTTATTCTTGTCCAATTATAGTTGTTAACAAATCGTGTGCATCCAATAGGTGTTTTTGTGTCATTGGATGAACATTTAGGTCATTTTTGTCCTCCCAACACCTAATCTTGTCCAATTAGGGTTTCTAACCAATCTTGTGCATCCAATAGTTGTGTTTGTGTCATTGGATGAACATTTAGGTCATTTTAGTCCTCCCTACACTTTATCTTGTCCAATTAGGGTTTCTAACCAATCTTGTGCATCCAACAGGAGTTTTTGTGTCATTGGATGAACAATTAGGTCATTTTCGTCCTCCCTAGGCTAATTCTTGTCCAATTAGGGTTTTTAAGCAATATTGTGCATCCAATAGGTGTATTGTGTCATTGGATGAATATTTAGGTCATTTTCGTCCTCCCTATTCTTAATCTTATCCAATTAGGGTTTTTAACCAATCTTGTGCATCCAATAGGTGTTTTGTGTCATTGAATGAACATTTAGGTCATTTTCGTCCTCCCTACACTTTATCTTGTCCAATTAGGGTTTCTAACCAATCTTGTGCATCCAATTGGTGTTTTTGTGTCATTGGAAGAACATTTAGGTCATTTTCGTCCTACCTACACCTAATCTTGTCCAATTAGGGTTTTTAACCAATATTGTGCATCCAATAGGTGTTTTTGTGTCAGTGGATGAACATTTAGGTCATTTTCATCCTCCCTAGGCTTATGCTTGTCCAATTAGGGTTTCTAACCAATCTTGTGCATCCAATAGTTGTGTTTGTTTCATTGGATGAACATTTAGGTTATTTTCGTCCTCCCTAGGCTAATTCTTGTCCAATTAGGGTTTTTAACTTATCTTGTCCATCCAATAGGTGTTTTGTGTCATTGGATGAACATTTAGGTCATTTTCGTCTTACCTACAGTTTATCTTGACCAATTAGGGTTTCTAACCAATCTTGTGCATCCAATAGCTGTTTTTGTGTCATTGGTCGAACAATTAGGTCATTTTCGTCCTCCCTTGGCTAATTCTTGTCCAATTAGGGTTTTTAACCTATCTTGTCCATCCAATAGGTGTTTTGTATCATTGGATGAATATTTAGGTCATTTTCGTCCTCCCTACACTTAATCTTATCCAATTAGGGTTATTAACCAATCTTGTGCATCCAATAGGTGTTTTGTGTCATTGGATGAATATTTAGGTCATTTTCGTCCTCCCTACACTTAATCTTATCCAATTAGGGTTATTAACCAATCTTGTGCATCCAATAGGAGTTTTTGTGTCATTGGATGAACCATTAGGTCATTTTCGTCCTCCCTAGGCTAATTCTTGTCCAATTAGGGTTTTTAACCAATCTTGTGCATCCAATAGGTGTTTTGTGTAATTTGATGAATATTTAGGTCATTTTCGTCCTCCCTAGGCTTATTCTTGTCGAATTAGGGTTTTTGACCAGTCTTCTGCATCCAATAGGTGTTTTTGTGTCATTGGATGAACATTTAGGTAATTTTCGTCCTCCCAACACCTAATCTTGTCCAATTAGGGTTTCTAACCAATCTTGTGCATCCAATAGTTGTGTTTGTGTCATTGGATGAACATTTAGGTCATTTTCGTCCTCCCTAATCTTAATCTTGTCCAATTAGGGTTTCTAACCAATTTTGTGCATCCAATAGGTGTTTTTGTGTCATTGGATGAACAATTAGGTCATTTTCGTCCTCCCTAGGCTAATTCTTGTCCAATTAATTTTTCTAACCAATTTTGTGCATCCAATAGGTGTTTTTATGTCATTGGATGAACAATTAGGTCATTTTCGTCATCCCTAGGCTAATTCTTGTCCAATTAGGGTTTAAAACCAATATTGTCCATCCAATAGGTGTTTTGTGTCATTGGATGAACATTTAGGTCATTTTCGTCATCCCTACACTTAATCTTGTCCAATTAGGGTTTTTAACCAATCTTGTGCATCCAATAGGTGTTTTGTGTCATTGGATGAACATTTAGGTCATTTTAGTCTTCCCTACACTTTATCTTGTCCAATTAGGGTTTCTAACAAATCTTGTGCATCCAATAGGTGTTTTTGTGTCATTGGATGAACAATTAGGTCATTTTCGTCCTCCCTAGGCATATTCTTTACCAATTAGGGTTCTTAATCAATCTTGTGCATCCAATAGGTGTTTTTGTGTCATTGGATGAACATTTAGGTAATTTTCGTCCTCCCAACACCTAATCTTGTCCAATTAGGGTTTGTAACCAATCTTGTGCATCCAATAGTTGTGTTTCTGTCATTGGATGAACATTTAGGTCATTTTCGTCCTCCCTACACTTAATCTTTTCCAATTAGGGTTTTTAACCAATCTTGTGCATCCAATGGGTGTTTTTGTGTCATTGGATGAACAATTAGGTCATTTTCGTCCTCCCAACACCTAATCTTGTCCAATTAGGGTTTTTAACCAATCTTGTGCATCCAATAGGTATTTTTGTTTCATTGGATGAACATTTAGGTCATTTTCTCCTACCTAGGCTTATGCTTGTCCAATTAGGGTTTCCAACCAATCCTGTGCATCCAATAGTTGTGTTTGTGTCATTGGATGATCATTTAGGTCATTTTCGTCCACCCTAAACTTTATCTTGTCCAATTAGGGTTTCTAACCAATTTTGTGCATCCAATAGGTGTTTTTGTGTCATTGGATGAACAATTAGGTCATTTTCGTCCTCCCAAGGCTAATTCTTGTCCAATTAATTTTTCTAACCAATTTTGTGCATCCAATAGGTGATTTTATGTCATTTGAAGAACAATTAGGTCAGTTTCGTCCTCCCTTGGCTAATTCTTATCCAATTAGGGTTTTTAACCAATCTTGTCCATCCAATTGGTGTTTTTGTGTCATTGGATGAACAATTAAGTCATTTTCGTCCTCCCTAGGCTTATTCTTGTCCAATTATAGTTGTTAACAAATCGTGTGCATCCAATAGGTGTTTTTGTGTCATTGGATGAACATTTAGGTCATTTTTGTCCTCCCAACACCTAATCTTGTCCAATTAGGGTTTCTAACCAATCTTGTGCATCCAATAGTTGTGTTTGTGTCATTGGATGAACTTTTAGGTCATTTTAGTCCTCCCTACACTTTATCTTGTCCAATTAGGGTTTCTAACCAATCTTGTGCATGAAATAGGTGTTTTTGTGTCATTGGGTGAACAATTAGGTCATTTTCGTCCTCCCTAGGCTTATTCTTGTCGAATTAGGGTTTTTAACCAGTCTTGTGCATCCAATAGGTGTTTTTGTGTCATTGGATGAACATTTAGGTAATTTTCGTCCTCCCAACACCTAATCTTGTCCAATTAGGGTTTCTAACCAATCTTGTGCATCCAATAGTTGTGTTTGTGTCATTGGATGAACATTTAGGTCATTTTCGTCCTCCCTAATCTTAATCTTGTCCAATTAGGGTTTCTAACCAATCTTGTGCATCCAATAGGTGTTTTGTGTCATTGGATGAACATTTAGGTGATTTTCGTCTTCCCTACACTTTATCTTGCCCAATTAGGGTTTCTAACCAATCTTGTGCATCCAATACGTGTTTTTGTGTCATTGGTTGAACAATTAGGTCAATTTCGTCCTCCATTGGCTAATTCTTATCCAATTAGGGTTTTTAACCAATCTTGTGCATCCAATAGGTGTTTTTGTGTCATTGGATGAATAATTAGGACATTTTCGTCCTCCCAAGGCTTATTCTTGTCCAATTAGGGTTTCTAACCAATCTTGTGGATCCAATAGTTGTGTTTGTGTCATTGGATGAACAATTAGGTTATTTTCGTCCTCTCTAGGCTAATTCTTGTCCAATTAATTTTTCTAACCAATTTTGTGCATCCAATAGGTGTTTTTATGTCATTGGATGAACAATTAGGTCCTTTTCGTCGTCCCTAGGCTAATTCTTGTCCAATTAGGGTTTAAAACCAATCTTGTCCATCTAATAGGTGTTTTGTGTCATTGGATGAACATTTAGGTCATTTTAGTCCTCCCTACAATTTATCTTGTCCAATTAGGGTTTCTAACCAATCTTGTGCATCCAATCGGTGTTTTTGTGTCATTGGATGAACATTTGGTCATTTTCGTCCTCCCTAGGCTTATTCTTGTCCAATTAGGGTTTTTATCCAATCTTGTGCATCCAATAGGTGTTTTTGTGTCATTGGATGAACATTTAGGTAATTTTCGTCCTCCCAACACCTAATCTTGTCCAATTAGGGTTTCTAACCAATCTTGTGCATCCAATAGTTGTGTTTGTGTCATTGGATGAACATTTAGGTCATTTTCGTCCTCCCTACACTTAATCTTTTCCAATTAGGGCTTCTAACCAATCTTGTGCATCCAATAGGTGTTTTAGTGTCATTGGATAAACAATTAGGTCATTTTCGTCCTCCCTAGGCTAATTCTTGTCCAATTAGGGTTTTTAACCTATCTTGTCCATCCAATAGGTGTTTTGTGTCATTGGATGAATATTTAGGTCATTTTCGTCCTCCCTAGGCTTATTCTTGTCCATTTAGGGTTTTTAACAAATCTTGTGCATCCAATACGTGTTTTTGTGTCATTGGTTGAACAATTAGGTCAATTTCGTCCTCCATTGGCTAATTCTTATCCAATTAGGGTTTTTAACCAATCTTGTGCATCCAATAGGTGTTTTTGTGTCATTGGATGAATAATTAGGTCATTTTCGTCCTCCCTAGGCTTATTCTTGTCCATTTAGGGTTTTTAACAAATCTTGTGCATCCAATAGGTGGTTTTGTGTCATTGGATGAACGTTTAGGTCATTTTCGTCCTCCCAACACCTAATCTTGTCCATTTAGGGTTTCTAACCAATCTTTTGGATCCAATAGTTGTGTTTGTGTCATTCGATGAACAATTAGGTTATTTTCGTCCTCCCTAGGGTAATTCTTGTCCAATTAGGGTTTAAAACCAATCTTGTCCATCCAATAGGTGTTTTGTGTCATTGGATGAACATTTAGGTCATTTTCGTCATCCCTACACTTAATCTTGTCCAATTAGGGCTTCTAACCAATCTTGTGCATCCAATAGGTGTTTTGGTGTCATTGGATGAACAATTAGGTCATTTTCGTCCTCCCTAGGCTAATTCTTGTCCAATTAATTTTTCTAACCAATTTTGTGCATCCAATAGGTGTTTTTATGTCATTGGATGAACAATTAGGTCATTTTCGTCGTCCTTAGGCTAATTCTTGTCCAATTAGGGTTTAAAACCAATCTTGTCCATCCAATAGGTGTTTTGTGTCATTGGATGAACATTTAGGTCATTTTCGTCATCCCTACACTTAATCTTGTCCAATTAGGGTTTTTAACCAATCTTGTGCATCTAATAGGTGTTTTGTGTCATTGGATGAACATTTAGGTCATTTTAGTCCTCCCTACACTTTATCTCGTCCAATTAGGGTTTCTAACCAAGCTTGTGCATCCAATCGGTGTTTTTGTGTCATTGGATGAACAATTAGGTTATTTTCGTCCTCCCTAGGCTAATTCTTGTCCAATTAGGGTTTAAAACCAATCTTGTCTATCCAATAGGTGTTTTGTGTCATTGGATGAACATTTAGGTCATTTTCGTCCTCCCTAGGCTTATTCTTGTCGAATTAGGGTTTTTAACCAGTCTTGTGCATCCAATAGGTGTTTTTGTGTCATTGGATGAACATTTAGGTAATTTTCGTCCTCCCAACACCTAATCTTGTCCAATTAGGGTTTCTAACCAATCTTGTGCATCCAATAGTTGTGTTTGTGTCATTGGATGAACATTTAGGTCATTTTCGTCCTCCCTAATCTTAATCTTGTCCAATTAGGGTTTCTAACCAATCTTGTGCATCAAATAGGTGTTTTTGTGTCATTGGGTGAACAATTAGGTCATTTTCGTCCTCCCTAGGCTTATTCTTGTCGAATTAGGGTTTTTAACCAGTCTTGTGCATCCAATAGGTGTTTTTGTGTCATTGGATGAACATTTAGGTAATTTTCGTCCTCCCAACACCTAATCTTGTCCAATTAGGGTTTCTAACCAATCTTGTGCATCCAATAGTTGTGTTTGTGTCATTGGATGAATATTTAGGTCATTTTCGTCCTCCCTAATCTTAATCTTGTCCAATTAGGGTTTCTAACCAATCTTGTGCATCCAATAGGTGTTTTGTGTCATTGGATGAACATTTAGGTGATTTTCGTCTTCCCTACACTTTATCTTGCCCAATTAGGGTTTCTAACCAATCTTGTGCATCCAATACGTGTTTTTGTGTCATTGGTTGAACAATTAGGTCAATTTCGTCCTCCATTGGCTAATTCTTATCCAATTAGGGTTTTTAACCAATCTTGTGCATCCAATAGGTGTTTTTGTGTCATTGGATGAATAATTAGGTCATTTTCGTCCTCCCTAGGCTTATTCTTGTCCAATTAGGGTTTCTAACCAATCTTGTGGATCCAATAGTTGTGTTTGTGTCATTGGATGAACAATTAGGTTATTTTCGTCCTCCCTAGGCTAATTCTTGTCCAATTAATTTTTCTAACCAATTTTGTGCATCCAATAGGTGTTTTTATGTCATTGGATGAACAATTAGGTCCTTTTCGTCGTCCCTAGGCTAATTCTTGTCCAATTAGGGTTTAAAACCAATCTTGTCCATCTAATAGGTGATTTGTGTCATTGGATGAACATTTAGGTCATTTTAGTCCTCCCTACAATTTATCTTGTCCAATTAGGGTTTCTAACCAATCTTGTGCATCCAATCGGTGTTTTTGTGTCATTGGATGAACATTTGGTCATTTTCGTCCTCCCTAGGCTTATTCTTGTCCAATTAGGGTTTTTATCCAATCTTGTGCATCCAATAGGTGTTTTTGTGTCATTGGATGAACATTTAGGTAATTTTCGTCCTCCCAACACCTAATCTTGTCCAATTAGGGTTTCTAACCAATCTTGTGCATCCAATAGTTGTGTTTGTGTCATTGGATGAACATTTAGGTCATTTTCGTCCTCCCTACACTTAATCTTTTCCAATTAGGGCTTCTAACCAATCTTGTGCATCCAATAGGTGTTTTAGTGTCATTGGATAAACAATTAGGTCATTTTCGTCCTCCCTAGGCTAATTCTTGTCCAATTAGGGTTTTTAACCTATCTTGTCCATCCAATAGGTGTTTTGTGTCATTGGATGAATATTTAGGTCATTTTCGTCCTCCCTAGGCTTATTCTTGTCCATTTAGGGTTTTTAACAAATCTTGTGCATCCAATACGTGTTTTTGTGTCATTGGTTGAACAATTAGGTCAATTTCGTCCTCCATTGGCTAATTCTTATCCAATTAGGGTTTTTAACCAATCTTGTGCATCCAATAGGTGTTTTTGTGTCATTGGATGAATAATTAGGTCATTTTCGTCCTCCCTAGGCTTATTCTTGTCCATTTAGGGTTTTTAACAAATCTTGTGCATCCAATAGGTGGTTTTGTGTCATTGGATGAACGTTTAGGTCATTTTCGTCCTCCCAACACCTAATCTTGTCCAATTAGGGTTTCTAACCAATCTTTTGGATCCAATAGTTGTGTTTGTGTCATTCGATGAACAATTAGGTTATTTTCGTCCTCCCTAGGGTAATTCTTGTCCAATTAGGGTTTAAAACCAATCTTGTCCATCCAATAGGTGTTTTGTGTCATTGGATGAACATTTAGGTCATTTTCGTCATCCCTACACTTAATCTTGTCCAATTAGGGCTTCTAACCAATCTTGTGCATCCAATAGGTGTTTTGGTGTCATTGGATGAACAATTAGGTCATTTTCGTCCTCCCTAGGCTAATTCTTGTCCAATTAATTTTTCTAACCAATTTTGTGCATCCAATAGGTGTTTTTATGTCATTGGATGAACAATTAGGTCATTTTCGTCGTCCCTAGGCTAATTCTTGTCCAATTAGGGTTTAAAACCAATCTTGTCCATCCAATAGGTGTTTTGTGTCATTGGATGAACATTTAGGTCATTTTCGTCATCCCTACACTTAATCTTGTCCAATTAGGGCTTCTAACCAATCTTGTGCATCCAATAGGTGTTTTGGTGTCATTGGATGAACAATTAGGTCATTTTCGTCCTCCCTAGGCTAATTCTTGTCCAATTAATTTTTCTAACCAATTTTGTGCATCCAATAGGTGTTTTTATGTCATTGGATGAACAATTAGGTCATTTTCGTCGTCCTTAGGCTAATTCTTGTCCAATTAGGGTTTAAAACCAATCTTGTCCATCCAATAGGTGTTTTGTGTCATTGGATGAACATTTAGGTCATTTTCGTCATCCCTACACTTAATCTTGTCCAATTAGGGTTTTTAACCAATCTTGTGCATCTAATAGGTGTTTTGTGTCATTGGATGAACATTTAGGTCATTTTAGTCCTCCCTACACTTTATCTCGTCCAATTAGGGTTTCTAACCAAGCTTGTGCATCCAATCGGTGTTTTTGTGTCATTGGATGAACAATTAGGTTATTTTCGTCCTCCCTAGGCTAATTCTTGTCCAATTAGGGTTTAAAACCAATCTTGTCCATCCAATAGGTGTTTTGTGTCATTGGATGAACATTTAGGTCATTTTCGTCATCCCTACACTTAATCTTGTCCAATTAGGGCTTCTAACCAATCTTGTGCATCCAATAGGTGTTTTGGTGTCATTGGATGAACAATTAGGTCATTTTCGTCCTCCCTAGGCTAATTCTTGTCCAATTAGGGTTTTTAACCTATCTTGTCCATCCAATAGGTGTTTTGTGTCATTGGATGAATATTTAGGTCATTTTCGTCCTCCCTACACTTATTCTTATCCAATTAGGGTTATTAACCAATCTTGTGCATCCAATAGGTGTTTTGTGTCATTGGATGAACATTTAGGTGATTTTCGTCTTCCCTACACTTTATCTTGCCCAATTAGGGTTTCTAACCAATCTTGTGCATCCAATACGTGTTTTTGTGTCATTGGTTGAACAATTAGGTCAATTTCGTCCTCCATTGGCTAATTCTTATCCAATTAGGGTTTTTAACCAATCTTGTGCATCCAATAGGTGTTTTTGTGTCATTGGATGAATAATTAGGTCATTTTCGTCCTCCCTAGGCTTATTCTTGTCCAATTAGGGTTTCTAACCAATCTTGTGGATCCAATAGTTGTGTTTGTTTCATTGGATGAACAATTAGGTTATTTTCGTCCTCCCTAGGCTAATTCTTGTCCAATTAATTTTTCTAACCAATTTTGTGCATCCAATAGGTGTTTTTATGTCATTGGATGAACAATTAGGTCCTTTTCGTCGTCCCTAGGCTAATTCTTGTCCAATTAGGGTTTAAAACCAATCTTGTCCATCTAATAGGTGTTTTGTGTCATTGGATGAACATTTAGGTCATTTTAGTCCTCCCTACAATTTATCTTGTCCAATTAGGGTTTCTAACCAATCTTGTGCATCCAATCGGTGTTTTTGTGTCATTGGATGAACATTTGGTCATTTTCGTCCTCCCTAAGCTTATTCTTGTCCAATTAGGGTTTTTATCCAATCTTGTGCATCCAATAGGTGTTTTTGTGTCATTGGATGAACATTTAGGTAATTTTCGTCCTCCCAACACCTAATCTTGTCCAATTAGGGTTTCTAACCAATCTTGTGCATCCAATAGTTGTGTTTGTGTCATTGGATGAACATTTAGGTCATTTTCGTCCTCCCTACACTTAATCTTTTCCAATTAGGGCTTCTAACCAATCTTGTGCATCCAATAGGTGTTTTAGTGTCATTGGATAAACAATTAGGTCATTTTCGTCCTCCCTAGGCTAATTCTTGTCCAATTAGGGTTTTTAACCTATCTTGTCCATCCAATAGGTGTTTTGTGTCATTGGATGAATATTTAGGTCATTTTCGTCCTCCCTAGGCTTATTCTTGTCCATTTAGGGTTTTTAACAAATCTTGTGCATCCAATACGTGTTTTTGTGTCATTGGTTGAACAATTAGGTCAATTTCGTCCTCCATTGGCTAATTCTTATCCAATTAGGGTTTTTAACCAATCTTGTGCATCCAATAGGTGTTTTTGTGTCATTGGATGAACATTTAGGTAATTTTCGTCCTCCCAACACCTAATCTTGTCCAATTAGGGTTTCTAACCAATCTTGTGCATCCAATAGTTGTGTTTGTGTCATTGGATGAATATTTAGGTCATTTTCGTCATCCCAACACCTAATCTTGTCCAATTAGGGTTTCTAACCAATCTTGTGGATCCAATAGTTGTGTTTGTGTCATTGGATGAACAATTAGGTCATTTTCGTCCTCCCTAGGCTAATTCTTGTCCAATTAGGGTTTTTAACCTATCTTGTCCATCCAATAGGTGTTTTGTGTCATTGGATGAATATTTAGGTCATTTTCGTCCTCCCTACACTTATTCTTATCCAATTAGGGTTATTAACCAATCTTGTGCATCCAATAGGTGTTTTGTGTCATTGGATGAACATTTAGGTGATTTTCGTCTTCCCTACACTTTATGTTGCCCAATTAGGGTTTCTAACCAATCTTGTGCATCCAATACGTGTTTTTGTGTCATTGGTTGAACAATTAGGTCAATTTCGTCCTCCATTGGCTAATTCTTATCCAATTAGGGTTTTTAACCAATCTTGTGCATCCAATAGGTGTTTTTGTGTCATTGGATGAATAATTAGGTCATTTTCGTCCTCCCTAGGCTTATTCTTGTCCAATTAGGGTTTCTAACCAATCTTGTGGATCCAATAGTTATGTTTGTGTCATTGGATGAACAATTAGGTTATTTTCGTCCTCCCTAGGCTAATTCTTGTCCAATTAATTTTTCTAACCAATTTTGTGCATCCAATAGGTGTTTTTATGTCATTGGATGAACAATTAGGTCCTTTTCGTCGTCCCTAGGCTAATTCTTGTCCAATTAGGGTTTAAAACCAATCTTGTCCATCTAATAGGTGTTTTGTGTCATTGGATGAACATTTAGGTCATTTTAGTCCTCCCTACAATTTATCTTGTCCAATTAGGGTTTCTAACCAATCTTGTGCATCCAATCGGTGTTTTTGTGTCATTGGATGAACATGTGGTCATTTTCGTCCTCCCTAGGCTTATTCTTGTCCAATTAGGGTTTTTATCCAATCTTGTGCATCCAATAGGTGTTTTTGTGTCATTGGATGAACATTTAGGTAATTTTCGTCCTCCCAACACCTAATCTTGTCCAATTAGGGTTTCTAACCAATCTTGTGCATCCAATAGTTGTGTTTGTGTCATTGGATGAACATTTAGGTCATTTTCGTCCTCCCTACACTTAATCTTTTCCAATTAGGGCTTCTAACCAATCTTGTGCATCCAATAGGTGTTTTAGTGTCATTGGATAAACAATTAGGTCATTTTCGTCCTCCCTAGGCTAATTCTTGTCCAATTAGGGTTTTTAACCTATCTTGTCCATCCAATAGGTGTTTTGTGTCATTGGATGAATATTTAGGTCATTTTCGTCCTCCCTAGGCTTATTCTTGTCCATTTAGGGTTTTTAACAAAACTTGTGCATCCAATACGTGTTTTTGTGTCATTGGTTGAACAATTAGGTCAATTTCGTCCTCCATTGGCTAATTCTTATCCATTTAGGGTTTTTAACCAATCTTGTGCATCCAATAGGTGTTTTTGTGTCATTGGATGAATAATTAGGTCATTTTCGTCCTCCCTAGGCTTATTCTTGTCCATTTAGGGTTTTTAACAAATCTTGTGCATCCAATAGGTGGTTTTGTGTCATTGGATGAACGTTTAGGTCATTTTCGTCCTCCCAACACCTAATCTTGTCCAATTAGGGTTTCTAACCAATCTTTTGGATCCAATAGTTGTGTTTGTGTCATTCGATGAACAATTAGGTTATTTTCGTCCTCCCTAGGCTAATTCTTGTCCAATTAGGGTTTAAAACCAATCTTGTCCATCCAATAGGTGTTTTGTGTCATTGGATGAACATTTAGGTCATTTTCGTCATCCCTACACTTAATCTTGTCCAATTAGGGCTTCTAACCAATCTTGTGCATCCAATAGGTGTTTTGGTGTCATTGGATGAACAATTAGGTCATTTTCGTCCTCCCTAGGCTAATTCTTGTCCAATTAATTTTTCTAACCAATTTTGTGCATCCAATAGGTGTTTTTATGTCATTGGATGAACAATTAGGTCATTTTCGTCGTCCTTAGGCTAATTCTTGTCCAATTAGGGTTTAAAACCAATCTTGTCCATCCAATAGGTGTTTTGTGTCATTGGATGAACATTTAGGTCATTTTCGTCATCCCTACACTTAATCTTGTCCAATTAGGGTTTTTAACCAATCTTGTGCATCTAATAGGTGTTTTGTGTCATTGGATGAACATTTAGGTCATTTTAGTCCTCCCTACACTTTATCTCGTCCAATTAGGGTTTCTAACCAAGCTTGTGCATCCAATCGGTGTTTTTGTGTCATTGGATGAACAATTAGGTTATTTTCGTCCTCCCTAGGCTAATTCTTGTCCAATTAGGGTTTAAAACCAATCTTGTCTATCCAATAGGTGTTTTGTGTCATTGGATGAACATTTAGGTCATTTTCGTCCTCCCTAGGCTTATTCTTGTCGAATTAGGGTTTTTAACCAGTCTTGTGCATCCAATAGGTGTTTTTGTGTCATTGGATGAACATTTAGGTAATTTTCGTCCTCCCAACACCTAATCTTGTCCAATTAGGGTTTCTAACCAATCTTGTGCATCCAATAGTTGTGTTTGTGTCATTGGATGAACATTTAGGTCATTTTCGTCCTCCCTAATCTTAATCTTGTCCAATTAGGGTTTCTAACCAATCTTGTGCATCAAATAGGTGTTTTTGTGTCATTGGGTGAACAATTAGGTCATTTTCGTCCTCCCTAGGCTTATTCTTGTCGAATTAGGGTTTTTAACCAGTCTTGTGCATCCAATAGGTGTTTTTGTGTCATTGGATGAACATTTAGGTAATTTTCGTCCTCCCAACACCTAATCTTGTCCAATTAGGGTTTCTAACCAATCTTGTGCATCCAATAGTTGTGTTTGTGTCATTGGATGAATATTTAGGTCATTTTCGTCATCCCAACACCTAATCTTGTCCAATTAGGGTTTCTAACCAATCTTGTGGATCCAATAGTTGTGTTTGTGTCATTGGATGAACAATTAGGTCATTTTCGTCCTCCCTAGGCTAATTCTTGTCCAATTCGGGTTTTTAACCTATCTTGTCCATCCAATAGGTGTTTTGTGTCATTGGATGAATATTTAGGTCATTTTCGTCCTCCCTACACTTATTCTTATCCAATTAGGGTTATTAACCAATCTTGTGCATCCAATAGGTGTTTTGTGTCATTGGATGAACATTTAGGTGATTTTCGTCTTCCCTACACTTTATCTTGCCCAATTAGGGTTTCTAACCAATCTTGTGCATCCAATACGTGTTTTTGTGTCATTGGTTGAACAATTAGGTCATTTTCGTCCTCCCTTGGCTAATTCTTATCCAATTATGGTTTTTAACCAATCTAGTGCATCCAATAGGTGTTTTTGTGTCATTGGATGAACAATTAGGTCATTTTCGTCCTCCATAGGCTTATTCTTGTCCAATTAGGGTTTGTAACAAATCTTGTGCATCCAATAGGTGTTTTTGTGTCATTGGATGAACATTTAGGTCATTTTCGTCCTCCCAACACCTAATCATGTCCAATTAGGCTTTCTAACCAATCTTGTGGATCCAATAGTTGTGTTTGTTTCATTGGATGAACAATTAGGTCATTTTCGTCCTCCCTAGGCTAATTCTTGTCCAATTAGGGTTTTTAACCAATCTTGTGCATCCAATAGGTGTTTTGTGTCATTGGATGAACATTTAGGTCATTTTCGTCCTCCCTACACTTAATCTTGTCCAATTAGGGTTTTTGACCAATCTTGTGCATCCAATAGGTGTTTTGTGTCATTGGATGAACAATTAGGTCATTTTCGTCCTCCCTAGGCTAATTCTTGTCCAATTAGGGTTTTTAACCAATCTTGTGCATCCAATAGGTGTTTTTGTGTCATTGGATGAACATTTAGGTCCTTCTCGTCCTCCCTACACTTAATCTTGTCCAATTAGGGTTTCTAACCAGTCTTGTGCATCCAATAGGTGTTTTTGTGTCATTGGATGAACAATTAGGTCATTTTCGTCCTCCCTAGGCTAATTCTTGTCCAATTAGGGTTTTTAACCAATCTTGTGCATCCAATAGGTGTTTTTGTGTCATTGGATGAACATTTAGGTAATTTTCGTCCTCCCAACACCTAATCTTGTCCAATTAGGGTTTCTAACCAATCTCGTGCTTCCAAAAGTTGTGTTTGTGTCATTGGATGAACATTTAGGTCCTTTTCATCCTCCCTAGGCTTATGCTTGTCTCATTAGGGTTTCTAACCAATCTTGTGCATCCAATAGTTGTGTTTGTGTCATTGGATGAACAATTAGGTCATTTTCTTCCTCCCTAGGCTAATTCTTGTCCAATTAGGGTTTTTAACCTATCTTGTCCATCCAATAGGTGTTTTGTGTCATTGGATGAATATTTAGGTCATTTTCGTCCTCCCTACACTTATTCTTATCCAATTAGGGTTATTAACCAATCTTGTGCATCCAATAGGTGTTTTGTGTCATTGGATGAACATTTAGGTGATTTTCGTCTTCCCTACACTTTATGTTGCCCAATTAGGGTTTCTAACCAATCTTGTGCATCCAATACGTGTTTTTGTGTCATTGGTTGAACAATTAGGTCAATTTCGTCCTCCATTGGCTAATTCTTATCCAATTAGGGTTTTTAACCAATCTTGTGCATCCAATAGGTGTTTTTGTGTCATTGGATGAATAATTAGGTCATTTTCGTCCTCCCTAGGCTTATTCTTGTCCAATTAGGGTTTCTAACCAATCTTGTGGATCCAATAGTTATGTTTGTGTCATTGGATGAACAATTAGGTTATTTTCGTCCTCCCTAGGCTAATTCTTGTCCAATTAATTTTTCTAACCAATTTTGTGCATCCAATAGGTGTTTTTATGTCATTGGATGAACAATTAGGTCCTTTTCGTCGTCCCTAGGCTAATTCTTGTCCAATTAGGGTTTAAAACCAATCTTGTCCATCTAATAGGTGTTTTGTGTCATTGGATGAACATTTAGGTCATTTTAGTCCTCCCTACAATTTATCTTGTCCAATTAGGGTTTCTAACCAATCTTGTGCATCCAATCGGTGTTTTTGTGTCATTGGATGAACATGTGGTCATTTTCGTCCTCCCTAGGCTTATTCTTGTCCAATTAGGGTTTTTATCCAATCTTGTGCATCCAATAGGTGTTTTTGTGTCATTGGATGAACATTTAGGTAATTTTCGTCCTCCCAACACCTAATCTTGTCCAATTAGGGTTTCTAACCAATCTTGTGCATCCAATAGTTGTGTTTGTGTCATTGGATGAACATTTAGGTCATTTTCGTCCTCCCTACACTTAATCTTTTCCAATTAGGGCTTCTAACCAATCTTGTGCATCCAATAGGTGTTTTAGTGTCATTGGATAAACAATTAGGTCATTTTCGTCCTCCCTAGGCTAATTCTTGTCCAATTAGGGTTTTTAACCTATCTTGTCCATCCAATAGGTGTTTTGTGTCATTGGATGAATATTTAGGTCATTTTCGTCCTCCCTACACTTATTCTTATCCAATTAGGGTTATTAACCAATCTTGTGCATCCAATAGGTGTTTTGTGTCATTGGATGAACATTTAGGTGATTTTCGTCTTCCCTACACTTTATCTTGCCCAATTAGGGTTTCTAACCAATCTTGTGCATCCAATACGTGTTTTTGTGTCATTGGTTGAACAATTAGGTCAATTTCGTCCTCCATTGGCTAATTCTTATCCAATTAGGGTTTTTAACCAATCTTGTGCATCCAATAGGTGTTTTTGTGTCATTGGATGAATAATTAGGTCATTTTCGTCCTCCCTAGGCTTATTCTTGTCCAATTAGGGTTTCTAACCAATCTTGTGGATCCAATAGTTGTGTTTGTTTCATTGGATGAACAATTAGGTTATTTTCGTCCTCCCTAGGCTAATTCTTGTCCAATTAATTTTTCTAACCAATTTTGTGCATCCAATAGGTGTTTTTATGTCATTGGATGAACAATTAGGTCCTTTTCGTCGTCCCTAGGCTAATTCTTGTCCAATTAGGGTTTAAAACCAATCTTGTCCATCTAATAGGTGTTTTGTGTCATTGGATGAACATTTAGGTCATTTTAGTCCTCCCTACAATTTATCTTGTCCAATTAGGGTTTCTAACCAATCTTGTGCATCCAATCGGTGTTTTTGTGTCATTGGATGAACATTTGGTCATTTTCGTCCTCCCTAGGCTTATTCTTGTCCAATTAGGGTTTTTATCCAATCTTGTGCATCCAATAGGTGTTTTTGTGTCATTGGATGAACATTTAGGTAATTTTCGTCCTCCCAACACCTAATCTTGTCCAATTAGGGTTTCTAACCAATCTTGTGCATCCAATAGTTGTGTTTGTGTCATTGGATGAACATTTAGGTCATTTTCGTCCTCCCTACACTTAATCTTTTCCAATTAGGGCTTCTAACCAATCTTGTGCATCCAATAGGTGTTTTAGTGTCATTGGATAAACAATTAGGTCATTTTCGTCCTCCCTAGGCTAATTCTTGTCCAATTAGGGTTTTTAACCTATCTTGTCCATCCAATAGGTGTTTTGTGTCATTGGATGAATATTTAGGTCATTTTCGTCCTCCCTAGGCTTATTCTTGTCCATTTAGGGTTTTTAACAAATCTTGTGCATCCAATACGTGTTTTTGTGTCATTGGTTGAACAATTAGGTCAATTTCGTCCTCCATTGGCTAATTCTTATCCAATTAGGGTTTTTAACCAATCTTGTGCATCCAATAGGTGTTTTTGTGTCATTGGATGAATAATTAGGTCATTTTCGTCCTCCCTAGGCTTATTCTTGTCCATTTAGGGTTTTTAACAAATCTTGTGCATCCAATAGGTGGTTTTGTGTCATTGGATGAACGTTTAGGTCATTTTCGTCCTCCCAACACCTAATCTTGTCCAATTAGGGTTTCTAACCAATCTTTTGGATCCAATAGTTGTGTTTGTGTCATTCGATGAACAATTAGGTTATTTTCGTCCTCCCTAGGGTAATTCTTGTCCAATTAGGGTTTAAAACCAATCTTGTCCATCCAATAGGTGTTTTGTGTCATTGGATGAACATTTAGGTCATTTTCGTCATCCCTACACTTAATCTTGTCCAATTAGGGCTTCTAACCAATCTTGTGCATCCAATAGGTGTTTTGGTGTCATTGGATGAACAATTAGGTCATTTTCGTCCTCCCTAGGCTAATTCTTGTCCAATTAATTTTTCTAACCAATTTTGTGCATCCAATAGGTGTTTTTATGTCATTGGATGAACAATTAGGTCATTTTCGTCGTCCTTAGGCTAATTCTTGTCCAATTAGGGTTTAAAACCAATCTTGTCCATCCAATAGGTGTTTTGTGTCATTGGATGAACATTTAGGTCATTTTCGTCATCCCTACACTTAATCTTGTCCAATTAGGGTTTTTAACCAATCTTGTGCATCTAATAGGTGTTTTGTGTCATTGGATGAACATTTAGGTCATTTTAGTCCTCCCTACACTTTATCTCGTCCAATTAGGGTTTCTAACCAAGCTTGTGCATCCAATCGGTGTTTTTGTGTCATTGGATGAACAATTAGGTTATTTTCGTCCTCCCTAGGCTAATTCTTGTCCAATTAGGGTTTAAAACCAATCTTGTCCATCCAATAGGTGTTTTGTGTCATTGGATGAACATTTAGGTCATTTTCGTCATCCCTACACTTAATCTTGTCCAATTAGGGCTTCTAACCAATCTTGTGCATCCAATAGGTGTTTTGGTGTCATTGGATGAACAATTAGGTCATTTTCGTCCTCCCTAGGCTAATTCTTGTCCAATTAGGGTTTTTAACCTATCTTGTCCATCCAATAGGTGTTTTGTGTCATTGGATGAATATTTAGGTCATTTTCGTCCTCCCTACACTTATTCTTATCCAATTAGGGTTATTAACCAATCTTGTGCATCCAATAGGTGTTTTGTGTCATTGGATGAACATTTAGGTGATTTTCGTCTTCCCTACACTTTATCTTGCCCAATTAGGGTTTCTAACCAATCTTGTGCATCCAATACGTGTTTTTGTGTCATTGGTTGAACAATTAGGTCAATTTCGTCCTCCATTGGCTAATTCTTATCCAATTAGGGTTTTTAACCAATCTTGTGCATCCAATAGGTGTTTTTGTGTCATTGGATGAATAATTAGGTCATTTTCGTCCTCCCTAGGCTTATTCTTGTCCAATTAGGGTTTCTAACCAATCTTGTGGATCCAATAGTTGTGTTTGTGTCATTGGATGAACAATTAGGTTATTTTCGTCCTCCCTAGGCTAATTCTTGTCCAATTAATTTTTCTAACCAATTTTGTGCATCCAATAGGTGTTTTTATGTCATTGGATGAACAATTAGGTCCTTTTCGTCGTCCCTAGGCTAATTCTTGTCCAATTAGGGTTTAAAACCAATCTTGTCCATCTAATAGGTGATTTGTGTCATTGGATGAACATTTAGGTCATTTTAGTCCTCCCTACAATTTATCTTGTCCAATTAGGGTTTCTAACCAATCTTGTGCATCCAATCGGTGTTTTTGTGTCATTGGATGAACATTTGGTCATTTTCGTCCTCCCTAGGCTTATTCTTGTCCAATTAGGGTTTTTATCCAATCTTGTGCATCCAATAGGTGTTTTTGTGTCATTGGATGAACATTTAGGTAATTTTCGTCCTCCCAACACCTAATCTTGTCCAATTAGGGTTTCTAACCAATCTTGTGCATCCAATAGTTGTGTTTGTGTCATTGGATGAACATTTAGGTCATTTTCGTCCTCCCTACACTTAATCTTTTCCAATTAGGGCTTCTAAGCAATCTTGTGCATCCAATAGGTGTTTTAGTGTCATTGGATAAACAATTAGGTCATTTTCGTCCTCCCTAGGCTAATTCTTGTCCAATTAGGGTTTTTAACCTATCTTGTCCATCCAATAGGTGTTTTGTGTCATTGGATGAATATTTAGGTCATTTTCGTCCTCCCTAGGCTTATTCTTGTCCATTTAGGGTTTTTAACAAATCTTGTGCATCCAATACGTGTTTTTGTGTCATTGGTTGAACAATTAGGTCAATTTCGTCCTCCATTGGCTAATTCTTATCCAATTAGGGTTTTTAACCAATCTTGTGCATCCAATAGGTGTTTTTGTGTCATTGGATGAATAATTAGGTCATTTTCGTCCTCCCTAGGCTTATTCTTGTCCATTTAGGGTTTTTAACAAATCTTGTGCATCCAATAGGTGGTTTTGTGTCATTGGATGAACGTTTAGGTCATTTTCGTCCTCCCAACACCTAATCTTGTCCAATTAGGGTTTCTAACCAATCTTTTGGATCCAATAGTTGTGTTTGTGTCATTCGATGAACAATTAGGTTATTTTCGTCCTCCCTAGGGTAATTCTTGTCCAATTAGGGTTTAAAACCAATCTTGTCCATCCAATAGGTGTTTTGTGTCATTGGATGAACATTTAGGTCATTTTCTTCATCCCTACACTTAATCTTGTCCAATTAGGGCTTCTAACCAATCTTGTGCATCCAATAG
Organism: Cicer judaicum; assembly: GCA_037974835.1. Lineage (NCBI taxonomy): Eukaryota > Viridiplantae > Streptophyta > Magnoliopsida > Fabales > Fabaceae > Cicer > Cicer judaicum. Next base: position 856,011 of record JBBPBS010000177.1, read on the forward strand.
GTGTTTTGGTGTCATTGGATGAACAATTAGGTCATTTTCGTCCTCCCTAGGCTAATTCTTGTCCAATTAATTTTTCTAACCAATTTTGTGCATCCAATAGGTGTTTTTATGTCATTGGATGAACAATTAGGTCATTTTCGTCGTCCCTAGGCTAATTCTTGTCCAATTAGGGTTTAAAACCAATCTTGTCCATCCAATAGGTGTTTTGTGTCATTGGATGAACATTTAGGTCATTTTCGTCATCCCTACACTTAATCTTGTCCAATTAGGGTTTTTAACCAATCTTGTGCATCTAATAGGTGTTTTGTGTCATTGGATGAACATTTAGGTCATTTTAGTCCTCCCTACACTTTATCTCGTCCAATTAGGGTTTCTAACCAAGCTTGTGCATCCAATCGGTGTTTTTGTGTCATTGGATGAACAATTAGGTTATTTTCGTCCTCCCTAGGCTAATTCTTGTCCAATTAGGGTTTAAAACCAATCTTGTCCATCCAATAGGTGTTTTGTGTCATTGGATGAACATTTAGGTCATTTTCGTCATCCCTACACTTAATCTTGTCCAATTAGGGCTTCTAACCAATCTTGTGCATCCAATAGGTGTTTTGGTGTCATTGGATGAACAATTAGGTCATTTTCGTCCTCCCTAGGCTAATTCTTGTCCAATTAGGGTTTTTAACCTATCTTGTCCATCCAATAGGTGTTTTGTGTCATTGGATGAATATTTAGGTCATTTTCGTCCTCCCTACACTTATTCTTATCCAATTAGGGTTATTAACCAATCTTGTGCATCCAATAGGTGTTTTGTGTCATTGGATGAACATTTAGGTGATTTTCGTCTTCCCTACACTTTATCTTGCCCAATTAGGGTTTCTAACCAATCTTGTGCATCCAATACGTGTTTTTGTGTCATTGGTTGAACAATTAGGTCAATTTCGTCCTCCATTGGCTAATTCTTATCCAATTAGGGTTTTTAACCAATCTTGTGCATCCAATAGGTGTTTTTGTGTCATTGGATGAATAATTAGGTCATTTTCGTCCTCCCTAGGCTTATTCTTGTCCAATTAGGGTTTCTAACCAATCTTGTGGATCCAATAGTTGTGTTTGTGTCATTGGATGAACAATTAGGTTATTTTCGTCCTCCCTAGGCTAATTCTTGTCCAATTAATTTTTCTAACCAATTTTGTGCATCCAATAGGTGTTTTTATGTCATTGGATGAACAATTAGGTCCTTTTCGTCGTCCCTAGGCTAATTCTTGTCCAATTAGGGTTTAAAACCAATCTTGTCCATCTAATAGGTGTTTTGTGTCATTGGATGAACATTTAGGTCATTTTAGTCCTCCCTACAATTTATCTTGTCCAATTAGGGTTTCTAACCAATCTTGTGCATCCAATCGGTGTTTTTGTGTCATTGGATGAACATTTGGTCATTTTCGTCCTCCCTAGGCCTATTCTTGTCCAATTAGGGTTTTTATCCAATCTTGTGCATCCAATAGGTGTTTTTGTGTCATTGGATGAACATTTAGGTAATTTTCGTCCTCCCAACACCTAATCTTGTCCAATTAGGGTTTCTAACCAATCTTGTGCATCCAATAGTTGTGTTTGTGTCATTGGATGAACATTTAGGTCATTTTCGTCCTCCCTACACTTAATCTTTTCCAATTAGGGCTTCTAACCAATCTTGTGCATCCAATAGGTGTTTTAGTGTCATTGGATAAACAATTAGGTCATTTTCGTCCTCCCTAGGCTAATTCTTGTCCAATTAGGGTTTTTAACCTATCTTGTCCATCCAATAGGTGTTTTGTGTCATTGGATGAATATTTAGGTCATTTTCGTCCTCCCTAGGCTTATTCTTGTCCATTTAGGGTTTTTAACAAAACTTGTGCATCCAATACGTGTTTTTGTGTCATTGGTTGAACAATTAGGTCAATTTCGTCCTCCATTGGCTAATTCTTATCCATTTAGGGTTTTTAACCAATCTTGTGCATCCAATAGGTGTTTTTGTGTCATTGGATGAATAATTAGGTCATTTTCGTCCTCCCTAGGCTTATTCTTGTCCATTTAGGGTTTTTAACAAATCTTGTGCATCCAATAGGTGGTTTTGTGTCATTGGATGAACGTTTAGGTCATTTTCGTCCTCCCAACACCTAATCTTGTCCAATTAGGGTTTCTAACCAATCTTTTGGATCCAATAGTTGTGTTTGTGTCATTCGATGAACAATTAGGTTATTTTCGTCCTCCCTAGGCTAATTCTTGTCCAATTAGGGTTTAAAACCAATCTTGTCCATCCAATAGGTGTTTTGTGTCATTGGATGAACATTTAGGTCATTTTCGTCATCCCTACACTTAATCTTGTCCAATTAGGGCTTCTAACCAATCTTGTGCATCCAATAGGTGTTTTGGTGTCATTGGATGAACAATTAGGTCATTTTCGTCCTCCCTAGGCTAATTCTTGTCCAATTAATTTTTCTAACCAATTTTGTGCATCCAATAGGTGTTTTTATGTCATTGGATGAACAATTAGGTCATTTTCGTCGTCCTTAGGCTAATTCTTGTCCAATTAGGGTTTAAAACCAATCTTGTCCATCCAATAGGTGTTTTGTGTCATTGGATGAACATTTAGGTCATTTTCGTCATCCCTACACTTAATCTTGTCCAATTAGGGTTTTTAACCAATCTTGTGCATCTAATAGGTGTTTTGTGTCATTGGATGAACATTTAGGTCATTTTAGTCCTCCCTACACTTTATCTCGTCCAATTAGGGTTTCTAACCAAGCTTGTGCATCCAATCGGTGTTTTTGTGTCATTGGATGAACAATTAGGTTATTTTCGTCCTCCCTAGGCTAATTCTTGTCCAATTAGGGTTTAAAACCAATCTTGTCTATCCAATAGGTGTTTTGTGTCATTGGATGAACATTTAGGTCATTTTCGTCCTCCCTAGGCTTATTCTTGTCGAATTAGGGTTTTTAACCAGTCTTGTGCATCCAATAGGTGTTTTTGTGTCATTGGATGAACATTTAGGTAATTTTCGTCCTCCCAACACCTAATCTTGTCCAATTAGGGTTTCTAACCAATCTTGTGCATCCAATAGTTGTGTTTGTGTCATTGGATGAACATTTAGGTCATTTTCGTCCTCCCTAATCTTAATCTTGTCCAATTAGGGTTTCTAACCAATCTTGTGCATCAAATAGGTGTTTTTGTGTCATTGGGTGAACAATTAGGTCATTTTCGTCCTCCCTAGGCTTATTCTTGTCGAATTAGGGTTTTTAACCAGTCTTGTGCATCCAATAGGTGTTTTTGTGTCATTGGATGAACATTTAGGTAATTTTCGTCCTCCCAACACCTAATCTTGTCCAATTAGGGTTTCTAACCAATCTTGTGCATCCAATAGTTGTGTTTGTGTCATTGGATGAATATTTAGGTCATTTTCGTCATCCCAACACCTAATCTTGTCCAATTAGGGTTTCTAACCAATCTTGTGGATCCAATAGTTGTGTTTGTGTCATTGGATGAACAATTAGGTCATTTTCGTCCTCCCTAGGCTAATTCTTGTCCAATTAGGGTTTTTAACCTATCTTGTCCATCCAATAGGTGTTTTGTGTCATTGGATGAACAATTAGGTCATTTTCGTCCTCCCAACACCTAATCTTGTCCAATTAGGGTTTTTAACCAATCTTGTGCATCCAATAGGTGTTTTTGTGTCATTGGATGAACATTTAGGTCCTTTTCATCCTCCCTAGGCTTATGCTTGTCCAATTAGGGTTTCTAACCAATCCTGTGCATCCATTAGTTGTGTTTGTGTCATTGGATGAACATTTAGGTCATTTTCGTCCTCCCTAGGCTTATGCTTGTCCAATTAGGGTTTCTAACCAATCTTGTGTATCCAATAGGTGTGTTTGTGTCATTGGATGAATATTTAGGTCATTTTCGTCCTCCCTAGGCTAATTCTTGTCCAATTAGGGTTTTTAATTTATCTTGTCCATCCAATAGGTGTTTTCTGTCATTGGATGAATATTTAGGTCATTTTCGTCCTCCCTACACTTATTCTTATCCAATTAGGGTTATTAACCAATCTTGTGCATCCAATAGGTGTTTTGTGTAATTGGATGAACATTTAGGTCATTTTCGTCCTCCCTACACTATATCTTGCCCAATTAGGGTTTCTAACCAATCTTGTGCATCCAATACGTGTTTTTGTGTCAATTGTTGAACAATTAGGTCATTTTCGTCCTCCCTAGGCTAATTCTTGTCCAATTAGGATTTTTAACCAATCTTGTGCATCCAATAGGATTTTTTGTGGTATTGGATGAACAATTAGGTCATTTTCGTCCTCCCTAGGCTAATTCTTGTCCAATTAGGGTTTTTAACCAATCTTGTGCATCCAATAGGTGTGTTTGTGTCATTGGACGGATATTTAGGTCATTTTCGTCATCCCTACACTTAATCTTGTCCAATTAGGGTTTTTGACCAATCTTGTGCATCCAATAGGTGTTTTGTGTCATTGGATGAACATTTAGGTCATTTTCCTCCTCCCTACACTTTATCTTGTCCAATTAGGGTTTCTAACCAATCTTGTTCATCCAATAGGTGTTTTTGTGTCATTGGATGAACAATTAGGTCATTTTCGTCCTCCCTAGGCTAATTCTTGTCCAATTAATTTTTCTAACCAATTTTGTGCATCCAATAGGTGTTTTTATGTCATTGGATGAACAATTAGGTCATTTTCGTCGTCCCTAGGCTAATTCTTGTCCAATTAGGGTTTAAAACCAATCTTGTCCATCCAATAGGTGTTTTGTCTCATTGGATGAACATTTAGGTCATTTTCGTCATCCCTACACTTAATCTTGTCCAATTAGGGTTTTTAACCAATCTTGTGCATCCAATAGGTGTTTTGTGTCATTGGATGAACATTTAGGTCATTTTAGTCCTCCCTACACTTTATCTTGTCCAATTAGGTTTTCTAACCAATCTTGTGCATCCAATCGGTGTTTTTGTGTCATTGGATGAACAATTGGTCATTTTCGTCCTCCCTAGGCTTATTTTTGTCCAATTAGGGTTTTTAACCAATCTTGTGCATCCAATAGGTGTTTTTGTGTCATTGGATGAACATTTAGGTAATTTTCGTCCTCCCAACACCTAATCTTGTCCAATTAGGGTTTCTAACCAATCTTGTGCATCCAATAGTTGTGTTTGTGTCATTGGATGACTATTTAGGTCATTTTCGTCATCCCAACACCTAATCTTGTCCAATTAGGGTTTCTAACTAATCTTGTGGATCCAATAGTTGTGTTTGTGTCATTGGATGAAAAATTAGGTCATTTTCGTCCTCCCTAGGCTAATTCTTGTCCAATTAGGGTTTTTAATCTATCTTGTCCATCCAATAGGTGTTTTGTGTCATTGGATGAACATTTAGGTCATTTTTCTCCTCCCTACACTTTATCTTGTCCAATTAGGGTTTCTAACCAATCTTGTGCATTCAATAGGTGTTTTTGTGTCATTGGATGAAAAATTAGGTCATTCTCGTCCTCCCTAGGCTTATTCTTGTCCAATTAGGGTTTTTAACCAATCTTGTGCATCCAATAGGTGTTTTTGTGTCATTGGATGAATATTTAGGTAATTTTCGTCCTCCCAACACCTAATCTTGGCCAATTAGGGTTTCTAACCAATATTGTGCATCCAATAGTTGTGGTTGTGTCATTGGATGAACATTTAGGTCATTTTCGTCCTCCTTACACTTAATCTTTTCCAATTAGGGTTTTTAACCAATCTTGTGCATCCAATAGGTGTTTTTGTGTCATTGGATGAACATTTAGGTCCTTTTCATCCTCCCTAGGCTTATGCTTGTCCAATTAGGGTTTCTAATGAATCTTGTGCATCCATTAGTTGTGTTTGTGTCATTGGATGAACATTTAGGTCATTTTCGTCCTCCCTAGGCTTATGCTTATCCAATTAGGCTTTCTAACCAATCTTGTGCATCCAATAGTTGTGTTTGTGTCATTGGATGAACATTTAGGTCATTTTTGTCCTCCCTAAACTTAATCTTGTCCAATTAGGGCTTCTAACCAATCTTGTGCATCCAATATGTGTTTTGGTGTTATTGGATGAACAATTAGATCATTTTCGTCCTCCCTAGGCTAATTCTTGTCCAATTAGGGTTTTTAACCAATCTTGTGCATCCAATAGTTGTGTTTGTGTCATTGGATGAACTTTTACGTCATTTTCGTCCTCCCTATACTTAATCTTGTCCAATTAGGGCTTCTAACCAATCTTGTGCATCCAATAGGTGTTTTTGTGTCATTGGATGAACAATTAGGTCATTTTCGTCCTCCCTAGGCTAATTCTTGTCCAATTAGGGTTTTTAACCTATCTTGTCCATCCAATAGGTGTTTTGTGTCATTGGATGAATATTTAGGTCATTTTCGTCCTCCCTACACTTATTCTTATCCAATTAGGGTTATTAACCAATCTTGTGCATCCAATAGGTGTTTTGTGTCATTGGATGAACATTTAGGTGATTTTCGTCTTCCCTACACTTTATCTTGCCCAATTAGGGTTTCTAACCAATCTTGTGCATCCAATACGTGTTTTTGTGTCATTGGTTGAACAATTAGGTCAATTTCGTCCTCCATTGGCTAATTCTTATCCAATTAGGGTTTTTAACCAATCTTGTGCATCCAATAGGTGTTTTTGTGTCATTGGATGAATAATTAGGTCATTTTCGTCCTCCCTAGGCTTATTCTTGTCCAATTAGGGTTTCTAACCAATCTTGTGGATCCAATAGTTGTGTTTGTGTCATTGGATGAACAATTAGGTTATTTTCGTCCTCCCTAGGCTAATTCTTGTCCAATTAATTTTTCTAACCAATTTTGTGCATCCAATAGGTGTTTTTATGTCATTGGATGAACAATTAGGTCCTTTTCATCGTCCCTAGGCTAATTCTTGTCCAATTAGGGTTTAAAACCAATCTTGTCCATCTAATAGGTGTTTTGTGTCATTGGATGAACATTTAGGTCATTTTAGTCCTCCCTACAATTTATCTTGTCCAATTAGGGTTTCTAACCAATCTTGTGCATCCAATCGGTGTTTTTGTGTCATTGGATGAACATTTGGTCATTTTCGTCCTCCCTAGGCTTATTCTTGTCCAATTAGGGTTTTTATCCAATCTTGTGCATCCAATAGGTGTTTTTGTGTCATTGGATGAACATTTAGGTAATTTTCGTCCTCCCAACACCTAATCTTGTCCAATTAGGGTTTCTAACCAATCTTGTGCATCCAATAGTTGTGTTTGTGTCATTGGATGAACATTTAGGTCATTTTCGTCCTCCCTACACTTAATCTTTTCCAATTAGGGCTTCTAACCAATCTTGTGCATCCAATAGGTGTTTTAGTGTCATTGGATAAACAATTAGGTCATTTTCGTCCTCCCTAGGCTAATTCTTGTCCAATTAGGGTTTTTAACCTATCTTGTCCATCCAATAGGTGTTTTGTGTCATTGGATGAATATTTAGGTCATTTTCGTCCTCCCTAGGCTTATTCTTGTCCATTTAGGGTTTTTAACAAATCTTGTGCATCCAATA
>JBBPBS010000177.1:863594-883027 GCA_037974835.1 Cicer judaicum
TCGTCCCTAGGCTAATTCTTGTCCAATTAGGGTTTAAAACCAATCTTGTCCATCTAATAGGTGTTTTGTGTCATTGGATGAACATTTAGGTCATTTTAGTCCTCCCTACAATTTATCTTGTCCAATTAGGGTTTCTAACCAATCTTGTGCATCCAATCGGTGTTTTTGAGTCATTGGATGAACATTTGGTCATTTTCATCCTCCCTAGGCTTATTCTTGTCCAATTAGGGTTTTTATCCAATCTTGTGCATCCAATAGGTGTTTTTGTGTCATTGGATGAACATTTAGGTAATTTTCGTCCTCCCAACACCTAATCTTGTCCAATTAGGGTTTCTAACCAATCTTGTGCATCCAATAGTTGTGTTTGTGTCATTGGATGAACATTTAGGTCATTTTCGTCCTCCCTACACTTAATCTTTTCCAATTAGGGCTTCGAACCAATCTTGTGCATCCAATAGGTGTTTTAGTGTCATTGGATAAACAATTAGGTCATTTTCGTCCTCCCTAGGCTAATTCTTGTCCAATTAGGGTTTTTAACCTATCTTGTCCATCCAATAGGTGTTTTGTGTCATTGGATGAATATTTAGGTCATTTTCGTCCTCCCTAGGCTTATTCTTGTCCATTTAGGGTTTTTAACAAATCTTGTGCATCCAATAGGTGGTTTTGTGTCATTGGATGAACGTTTAGGTCATTTTCGTCCTCCCAACACCTAATCTTGTCCAATTAGGGTTTCTAACCAATCTTTTGGATCCAATAGTTGTGTTTGTGTCATTCGATGAACAATTAGGTTATTTTCGTCCTCCCTAGGCTAATTCTTGTCCAATTAGGGTTTAAAACCAATCTTGTCCATCCAATAGGTGTTTTGTGTCATTGGATGAACATTTAGGTCATTTTCGTCATCCCTACACTTAATCTTGTCCAATTAGGGCTTCTAACCAATCTTGTGCATCCAATAGGTGTATTGGTGTCATTGGATGAACAATTAGGTCATTTTCGTCCTCCCTAGGCTAATTCTTGTCCAATTAGGGTTTTTAACCTATCTTGTCCATCCAATAGGTGTTTTGTGTCATTGGATGAATATTTAGGTCATTTTCGTCCTCCCTACACTTATTCTTATCCAATTAGGGTTATTAACCAATCTTGTGCATCCAATAGGTGTTTTGTGTCATTGGATGAACATTTAGGTGATTTTCGTCTTCCCTACACTTTATCTTGCCCAATTAGGGTTTCTAACCAATCTTGTGCATCCAATACGTGTTTTTGTGTCATTGGTTGAACAATTAGGTCAATTTCGTCCTCCATTGGCTAATTCTTATCCAATTAGGGTTTTTAACCAATCTTGTGCATCCAATAGGTGTTTTTGTGTCATTGGATGAATAATTAGGTCATTTTCGTCCTCCCAAGGCTTATTCTTGTCCAATTAGGGTTTCTAACCAATCTTGTGGATCCAATAGTTGTGTTTGTGTCATTGGATGAACAATTAGGTTATTTTCGTCCTCCCTAGGCTAATTCTTGTCCAATTAATTTTTCTAACCAATTTTGTGCATCCAATAGGTGTTTTTATGTCATTGGATGAACAATTAGGTCCTTTTCGTTGTCCCTAGGCTAATTCTTGTCCAATTAGGGTTTAAAACCAATCTTGTCCATCTAATAGGTGTTTTGTGTCATTGGATGAACATTTAGGTCATTTTAGTCCTCCCTACAATTTATCTTGTCCAATTAGGGTTTCTAACCAATCTTGTGCATCCAATCGGTGTTTTTGTGTCATTGGATGAACATTTGGTCATTTTCGTCCTCCCTAGGCTTATTCTTGTCCAATTAGGGTTTTTATCCAATCTTGTGCATCCAATAGGTGTTTTTGTGTCATTGGATGAACATTTAGGTAATTTTCGTCCTCCCAACACCTAATCTTGTCCAATTAGGGTTTCTAACCAATCTTGTGCATCCAATAGTTGTGTTTGTGTCATTGGATGAACATTTAGGTCATTTTCGTCCTCCCTACACTTAATCTTTTCCAATTAGGGCTTCTAACCAATCTTGTGCATCCAATAGGTGTTTTAGTGTCATTGGATAAACAATTAGGTCATTTTCGTCCTCCCTAGGCTAATTCTTGTCCAATTAGGGTTTTTAACCTATCTTGTCCATCCAATAGGTGTTTTGTGTCATTGGATGAATATTTAGGTCATTTTCGTCCTCCCTAGGCTTATTCTTGTCCATTTAGGGTTTTTAACAAATCTTGTGCATCCAATACGTGTTTTTGTGTCATTGGTTGAACAATTAGGTCAATTTCGTCCTCCATTGGCTAATTCTTATCCAATTAGGGTTTTTAACCAATCTTGTGCATCCAATAGGTGTTTTTGTGTCATTGGATGAATAATTAGGTCATTTTCGTCCTCCCTAGGCTTATTCTTGTCCATTTAGGGTTTTTAACAAATCTTGTGCATCCAATAGGTGGTTTTGTGTCATTGGATGAACGTTTAGGTCATTTTCGTCCTCCCAACACCTAATCTTGTCCAATTAGGGTTTCTAACCAATCTTTTGGATCCAATAGTTGTGTTTGTGTCATTCGATGAACAATTAGGTTATTTTCGTCCTCCCTAGGGTAATTCTTGTCCAATTAGGGTTTAAAACCAATCTTGTCCATCCAATAGGTGTTTTGTGTCATTGGATGAACATTTAGGTCATTTTCGTCATCCCTACACTTAATCTTGTCCAATTAGGGCTTCTAACCAATCTTGTGCATCCAATAGGTGTTTTGGTGTCATTGGATGAACAATTAGGTCATTTTCGTCCTCCCTAGGCTAATTCTTGTCCAATTAATTTTTCTAACCAATTTTGTGCATCCAATAGGTGTTTTTATGTCATTGGATGAACAATTAGGTCATTTTCGTCGTCCTTAGGCTAATTCTTGTCCAATTAGGGTTTAAAACCAATCTTGTCCATCCAATAGGTGTTTTGTGTCATTGGATGAACATTTAGGTCATTTTCGTCATCCCTACACTTAATCTTGTCCAATTAGGGTTTTTAACCAATCTTGTGCATCTAATAGGTGTTTTGTGTCATTGGATGAACATTTAGGTCATTTTAGTCCTCCCTACACTTTATCTCGTCCAATTAGGGTTTCTAACCAAGCTTGTGCATCCAATCGGTGTTTTTGTGTCATTGGATGAACAATTAGGTTATTTTCGTCCTCCCTAGGCTAATTCTTGTCCAATTAGGGTTTAAAACCAATCTTGTCCATCCAATAGGTGTTTTGTGTCATTGGATGAACATTTAGGTCATTTTCGTCATCCCTACACTTAATCTTGTCCAATTAGGGCTTCTAACCAATCTTGTGCATCCAATAGGTGTTTTGGTGTCATTGGATGAACAATTAGGTCATTTTCGTCCTCCCTAGGCTAATTCTTGTCCAATTAGGGTTTTTAACCTATCTTGTCCATCCAATAGGTGTTTTGTGTCATTGGATGAATATTTAGGTCATTTTCGTCCTCCCTACACTTATTCTTATCCAATTAGGGTTATTAACCAATCTTGTGCATCCAATAGGTGTTTTGTGTCATTGGATGAACATTTAGGTGATTTTCGTCTTCCCTACACTTTATCTTGCCCAATTAGGGTTTCTAACCAATCTTGTGCATCCAATACGTGTTTTTGTGTCATTGGTTGAACAATTAGGTCAATTTCGTCCTCCATTGGCTAATTCTTATCCAATTAGGGTTTTTAACCAATCTTGTGCATCCAATAGGTGTTTTTGTGTCATTGGATGAATAATTAGGTCATTTTCGTCCTCCCTAGGCTTATTCTTGTCCATTTAGGGTTTTTAACAAATCTTGTGCATCCAATTGGTGGTTTTGTGTCATTGGATGAACATTTAGGTCATTTTCGTCCTCCCAACACCTAATGTTGTCCAATTAGGGGGTCTAACCAATCTTGTGGATCCAATAGTTGTTTTTGTGTCATTGGATGAACAATTAGGTCATTTTCGTCCTCCCTAGGCTAATTCTTGTCCAATTAGGGTTTTTAACCTATCTTGTCCATCCAATAGGTGTTTTGTGTCATTGGATGAACAATTAGGTCATTTTCGTCCTCCCAACACCTAATCTTGTCCAATTAGGGTTTTTAACCAATCTTGTGCATCCAATAGGTGTTTTTGTGTCATTGGATGAACATTTAGGTCCTTTTCATCCTCCCTAGGCTTATGCTTGTCCAATTAGGGTTTCTAACCAATCCTGTGCATCCATTAGTTATGTTTGTGTCATTGGATGAACATTTAGGTCGTTTTCGTCCTCCCTAGGCTTATGCTTGTCCAATTAGGGTTTCTAACCAATCTTGTGCATCCAATAGGTGTGTTTGTGTCATTGGATGAACATTTAGGTCATTTTCGTCCTCCCTAAACTTAATCTTGTCCAATTAGGGCTTCTAACCAATCTTCTGCATCCAATAGGTGTTTTTGTGTCATTGGATGAACAATTAGGTCATTATCGTCCTCCCTAGGCTAATTCTTGTCCAATTAGGGTTTTTAATCTATCTTGTCCATCCAATAGGTGTTTTGTGTCATTGGATGAACATTTAGGTCATTTTACTCCTCCCTACACTTTATCTTGTCCAATTAGGGTTTCTAAACAATCTTGTGCATCCAATAGGTGTTTTTGTGTCATTGGTTGAACAATTAGGTCATTCTCGTCCTCCCTAGGCTTATTCTTGTCCAATTAGGGTGTTTAACCAATCTTGTGCATCCAATAGGTGTTTTTGTGTCATTGGATGAATATTTAGGTAATTTTTGTCCTCCCAACACCTAATCTTGGCCAATTAGGGTTTCTAACCAATATTGTGCATCCAATAGTTGTGGTTGCATCATTGGATGAACATTTAAGTCATTTTCGTCCTCTTTACACTTAATCTTTTCCAATTATGGTTTTTAACCAATCTTGTGCATCCAATAGGTGTTTTTGTGTCATTGGATGAACATTTAGGTCCTTTTCATCCTCCCTAGGCTTATGCTTGTCCAATTAGGGTTTCTAACAAATCTTGTGCATACATTAGTTGTGTTTGTGTCATTGGATGAACATTTAGGTCATTTTCGTCCTCCCTAGGCTTATGCTTATCCAATTAGGCTTTCTAACCAATCTTGTGCATCCAATAGTTGTGTTTGTGTCATTGGATGAACATTTAGGTCATTTTTGTCCTCCCTAAACTTAATCTTGTCCAATTAGGGCTTCTAACCAATCTTGTGCATCCAATATGTGTTTTGGTGTTATTGGATGAACAATTAGATCATTTTCGTCCTCCCTAGGCTAATTCTTGTCCAATTAGGGTTTTTAACCAATCTTGTGCATCCAATAGTTGTGTTTGTGTCATTGGATGAACTTTTACGTCATTTTCGTCCTCCCTATACTTAATCTTGTCCAATTAGGGCTTCTAACCAATCTTGTGCATCCAATAGGTGTTTTTGTGTCATTGGATGAACAATTAGGTCATTTTCGTCCTCCCTAGGCTAATTCTTGTCCAATTAGGGTTTTTAACCTATCTTGTCCATCCAATAGGTGTTTTGTGTCATTGGATGAATATTTAGGTCATTTTCGTCCTCCCTACACTTATTCTTATCCAATTAGGGTTATTAACCAATCTTGTGCATCCAATAGGTGTTTTGTGTCATTGGATGAACATTTAGGTGATTTTCGTCTTCCCTACACTTTATCTTGCCCAATTAGGGTTTCTAACCAATCTTGTGCATCCAATACGTGTTTTTGTGTCATTGGTTGAACAATTAGGTCAATTTCGTCCTCCATTGGCTAATTCTTATCCAATTAGGGTTTTTAACCAATCTTGTGCATCCAATAGGTGTTTTTGTGTCATTGGATGAATAATTAGGTCATTTTCGTCCTCCCTAGGCTTATTCTTGTCCAATTAGGGTTTCTAACCAATCTTGTGGATCCAATAGTTGTGTTTGTGTCATTGGATGAACAATTAGGTTATTTTCGTCCTCCCTAGGCTAATTCTTGTCCAATTAATTTTTCTAACCAATTTTGTGCATCCAATAGGTGTTTTTATGTCATTGGATGAACAATTAGGTCCTTTTCGTCGTCCCTAGGCTAATTCTTGTCCAATTAGGGTTTAAAACCAATCTTGTCCATCTAATAGGTGTTTTGTGTCATTGGATGAACATTTAGGTCATTTTAGTCCTCCCTACAATTTATCTTGTCCAATTAGGGTTTCTAACCAATCTTGTGCATCCAATCGGTGTTTTTGTGTCATTGGATGAACATTTGGTCATTTTCGTCCTCCCTAAGCTTATTCTTGTCCAATTAGGGTTTTTATCCAATCTTGTGCATCCAATAGGTGTTTTTGTGTCATTGGATGAACATTTAGGTAATTTTCGTCCTCCCAACACCTAATCTTGTCCAATTAGGGTTTCTAACCAATCTTGTGCATCCAATAGTTGTGTTTGTGTCATTGGATGAACATTTAGGTCATTTTCGTCCTCCCTACACTTAATCTTTTCCAATTAGGGCTTCTAACCAATCTTGTGCATCCAATAGGTGTTTTAGTGTCATTGGATAAACAATTAGGTCATTTTCGTCCTCCCTAGGCTAATTCTTGTCCAATTAGGGTTTTTAACCTATCTTGTCCATCCAATAGGTGTTTTGTGTCATTGGATGAATATTTAGGTCATTTTCGTCCTCCCTAGGCTTATTCTTGTCCATTTAGGGTTTTTAACAAATCTTGTGCATCCAATACGTGTTTTTGTGTCATTGGTTGAACAATTAGGTCAATTTCGTCCTCCATTGGCTAATTCTTATCCAATTAGGGTTTTTAACCAATCTTGTGCATCCAATAGGTGTTTTTGTGTCATTGGATGAATAATTAGGTCATTTTCGTCCTCCCTAGGCTTATTCTTGTCCATTTAGGGTTTTTAACAAATCTTGTGCATCCAATAGGTGGTTTTGTGTCATTGGATGAACGTTTAGGTCATTTTCGTCCTCCCAACACCTAATCTTGTCCAATTAGGGTTTCTAACCAATCTTTTGGATCCAATAGTTGTGTTTGTGTCATTCGATGAACAATTAGGTTATTTTCGTCCTCCCTAGGCTAATTCTTGTCCAATTAGGGTTTAAAACCAATCTTGTCCATCCAATAGGTGTTTTGTGTCATTGGATGAACATTTAGGTCATTTTCGTCATCCCTACACTTAATCTTGTCCAATTAGGGCTTCTAACCAATCTTGTGCATCCAATAGGTGTTTTGGTGTAATTGGATGAACAATTAGGTCATTTTCGTCCTCCCTAGGCTAATTCTTGTCCAATTAGGGTTTTTAACCTATCTTGTCCATCCAATAGGTGTTTTGTGTCATTGGATGAATATTTAGGTCATTTTCGTCCTCCCTACACTTATTCTTATCCAATTAGGGTTATTAACCAATCTTGTGCATCCAATAGGTGTTTTGTGTCATTGGATGAACATTTAGGTGATTTTCGTCTTCCCTACACTTTATCTTGCCCAATTAGGGTTTCTAACCAATCTTGTGCATCCAATACGTGTTTTTGTGTCATTGGTTGAACAATTAGGTCAATTTCGTCCTCCATTGGCTAATTCTTATCCAATTAGGGTTTTTAACCAATCTTGTGCATCCAATAGGTGTTTTTGTGTCATTGGATGAATAATTAGGTCATTTTCGTCCTCCCTAGGCTTATTCTTGTCCATTTAGGGTTTTTAACAAATCTTGTGCATCCAATTGGTGGTTTTGTGTCATTGGATGAACATTTAGGTCATTTTCGTCCTCCCAACACCTAATGTTGTCCAATTAGGGGGTCTAACCAATCTTGTGGATCCAATAGTTGTTTTTGTGTCATTGGATGAACAATTAGGTCATTTTCGTCCTCCCTAGGCTAATTCTTGTCCAATTAGGGTTTTTAACCTATCTTGTCCATCCAATAGGTGTTTTGTGTCATTGGATGAACAATTAGGTCATTTTCGTCCTCCCTAGGCTAATTCTTGTCTAATTAGGGTTTTTAATCTATCTTATCCATCCAATAGGTGTTTTGTGTCATTGGATAAACATTTAGGTCCTTTTCATCCTCCCTAGGCTTTATCTTGCCCAATTAAGGTTTCTAACCAATCTTGTGCATCCAATACGTGTTTTTGTGTCATTGGTTGAACAATTAGGTCGTTTTCGTCCTCCCTTCGCTAATTCTTGTCCAATTAGGTTTTTTAAACAATCTTGTGCATCCAATAGGAGTTTTTGTCTCATTGGCTGAACAATTAGGTCATTTTCGTCCCCCATAGGCTAATTCTTGTCCAATTAGGGCTTCTAACCAATCTTGTGCATCCAATAGGTGTTTTGGTGTCATTGGATGAACAATTAGGTCATTTTCGTCCTCCCTAGGCTAATTCTTGTCCAATTAGGGTTTTTAATCTATCTTGTCCATCCAATAGGTGTTTTGTGTCATTGGATGAATATTTAGGTCATTTTCGTCCTCCCTACACTTAATCTTATCCAATTAGGGTTATTAACCAATCTTGTGCATCCAATAGGTGTTTTGTGTTATTGGATGAACATTTAGGTCATTTTCGTCCTCCCTACACTATATCTTGCCCAATTAGGGTTTCTAACCAATCTTGTGCATCCAATACGTGTTTTTGTGTCAATTGTGGAACAATTAGGTCATTTTCGTCCTCCCTAGGCTAATTCTTGTCCAATTAGGATTTTTAACCAATCTTGTGCATCCAATAGGATTTTTTGTGGTATTGGATGAACAATTAGGTCATTTTCGTCCTCCCTAGGCTAATTCTTGTCCAATTAGGGTTTTTAACCAATCTTGTGCATCCAATAGGTGTGTTTGTGACATTGGACGAATATTTAGGTCATTTTCGTCCTCCCTACACTTAATCTTGTCCAATTAGGGTTTTTGACCAATCTTGTGCATCCAATAGGTGTTTTGTGTCATTGGATGAACATTTAGGTCATTTTCCTCCTGCCTACACTTTATCTTGTCCAATTAGGGTTTCTAACCAATCTTGTTCATCCAATAGGTGTTTTTGTGTCATTGGATGAACAATTAGGTCATTTTCGTCCTCCCAACACCTAATCTTGTCCAATTAGGGTTTTTAACCAATCTTGTGCATCCAATAGGTGTTTTTGTGCCATTGGATGAACATTTAGGTCCTTTTCATCCTCCCTAGGCTTATGCTTGTCCAATTAGGGTTTCTAACCAATCCTGTGCATCCATTAGTTGTGTTTGTGTCATTGGATGAACATTTAGGTCATTTTCGTCCTCCCTAGGCTTATGCTTGTCCAATTAGGGTTTCTAACCAATCTTGTGCATCCAATAGGTGTGTTTGTGTCATTGAATGAACATTTAGGTCATTTTCGTCCTCCCGAAACTTAATCTTGTCCAATTAGGGCTTCAAACCAATCTTCTGCATCCAATAGGTGTTTTTGTGTCATTGGATGAACAATTAGGTCATTTTCGTCCTCCCTAGGCTAATTCTTGTCTAATTAGGGTTTTTAATCTATCTTGTCCATCCAATAGGTGTTTTGTGTCATTGGATGAATATTTAGGTCATTTTCGTCCTCCCTACACTTATTCTTATGCAATTAGGGTTATTAACCAATCTTGTGCATCCAATAGGTGTTTTGTGTCATTGGATGAACATTTAGGTCATTTTCATCTTCCCTACACTTTATCTTGCCCAATTAGGGTTCTAACCAATCTTGTGCATCCAATACGTGTTTTTGTGTCATTGGTTGAACAATTAGGTCATTTTCGTCCTCCCTTCGCTAATTCTTGTCCAATTAGGATTTTTAACCAATCTTGTGCATCCAATAGGAGTTTTTGTCTCATTGGATGAACAATTAGGTCATTTTCGTCCTCCGTAGGCTAATTCTTGTCCAATTAGGGTTTTTAACCTATCTTGTCCATCCAATAGGTGTTTTGTGTCATTGGATGAATATTTAGGTCATTTTTGTCGTCCCTACACTTAATCTTATCCAATTAGGGTCATTAACCAATCTTGTGCATCCAATAGGTGTTTTGTGTAATTGGATGAACATTTAGGTCATTTTCGTAATTCCCTACACTATATCTTGCCCAATTAGGGTTTCTAACCAATCTTGTGCATCCAATACGTGTTTTTGTGTCAATTGTTGAACAATTAGGTCATTTTCGTCCTCCCTAGGCTAATTTGGTCCAATTAGGATTTTTAACCAATCTTGTGCATCCAATAGGATTTTTTGTGGTATTGGATGAACAATTAGGTCATTTTCGTCCTCCCTAGGCTAATTCTTGTCCAATTAGGGTTTTTAACCAATCTTGTGCATCCAATAGGTGTGTTTGTGTCATTGGACGAATATTTAGGTCATTTTCGTCCTCCCTACACTTAATCTTGTCCAATTAGGGTTTTTGACCAATCTTGTGCATCCAATAGGTGTTTTGTGTCATTGGATGAACATTTAGGTCATTTTCCTCCTCCCTACACTTTATCTTGTCCAATTAGGGTTTCTAACCAATCTTGTTCATCCAATAGGTGTTTTTGTGTCATTGGATGAACAATTAGGTCATTTTCGTCCTACCAACACCTAATCTTGTCCAATTAGGGTTTTTAACCAATCTTGTGTATCCAATAGGTGTTTTTGTGTCATTGGATGAACAATTAGGTCCTTTTCATCCTCCCTAGGCTTATGCTTGTCCAATTAGGGTTTCTAACCAATCATGTGCATCCATTAGTTGTGTTTGTGTCATTGGATGAACAATTAGGTCATTTTCGTCCTCCCTAGGCTAATTCTTGTCCAATTAGGGTTTTTAACCTATCGTGTCCATCAAATAGGTGTTTTGTGTCATTGGATGAATATTTAGGTCATTTTCGTCCTCCCTACACTTATTCTTATCCAATTAGGGTTATTAACCAATCTTGTGCATCCAATAGGTGTTTTGTGTCATTGGATGAACATTTAGGTGATTTTCGTCTTCCCTACACTTTATCTTGCCCAATTAGGGTTTCTAACCAATCTTGTGCATCCAATACGTGTTTTTGTGTCATTAGTTGAACAATTAGGTCATTTTCTTCCTCCATTGGCTAATTCTTATCCAATTAGGGTTTCTAACCAATCTTGTGCATCCAATAGGTGTTTTTGTGTCATTGGATGAATAATTAGGTCATTTTCGTCCTCCCTAGGCTTATTCTTGTCCAATTAGGGTTTTTAACAAATCTTGTGCATCCAATAGGTGGTTTTGTTGCATTGGATGAACATTTAGGTCATTTTCGTCCTCCCAACACCTAATCTTGTCCAATTAGGGGGTCTAACCAATCTTGTGGATCCAATAGTTGTGTTTGTGTCATTAGATGAACAATTAGGTCAATTTCGTCCTCCCTAGGCTAATTCTTGTCCAATTAGGGTTTTTAACCTATCTTGTCCATCCAATAGGTGTTTTGTGTCATTGGATGAACAATTAGGTCATTTACGTCCTCCCAACACCTAATCTTGTCCAATTAGGGTTTTTAACCAATCTTGTGCATCCAATAGGTGTTTTTGTGTCATTGGATGAACATTTAGGTCCTTTTCATCCTCCCTAGGCTTATGCTTGTCCAATTAGGGTTTCTAACCAATCCTGTGCATCCATTAGTTGTGTTTGTGTCATAAGATGAACATTTAGGTCATTTTCGTCCTCCCTAGGCTTATGCTTGTCCAATTAGGGTTTCTAACCAATCTTGTTCATCCAATAGGTGTTTTTGTGTCATTGGATGAACAATTAGGTCATTTTCGTCCTCCCAACACCTAATCTTGTCCAATTAGGGTTTTTAACCAATCTTGTGCATCCAATAGGTTTTTTTGTGCCATTGGATGAACATTTAGGTCCTTTTCATCCTCCCTAGGCTTATGCTTGTCCAATTAGGGTTTCTAACCAATCCTGTGCATCCATTAGTTGTGTTTGTGTCATTGGATGAACATTTAGGTCATTTTCGTCCTCCCTAGGCTTATGCTTGTCCAATTAGGGTTTCTAACCAATCTTGTGCATCCAATAGGTGTGTTTGTGTCATTGAATGAACATTTAGGTCATTTTCGTACTCCCGAAACTTAATCTTGACCAATTAGGGCTTCAAACCAATCTTCTGCATCCAATAGGTGTTTTTGTGTCATTGGATGAACAATTAGGTCATTTTCGTCCTCCCTAGGCTAATTCTTGTCTAATTAGGGTTTTTAATCTATCTTGTCCATCCAATAGGTGTTTTGTGTCATTGGATGAATATTTAGGTCATTTTCGTCCTCCCTACACTTATTGTTATGCAATTAGGGTTATTAACCAATCTTGTGCATCCAATAGGTGTTTTGTGTCATTGGATGAACATTTAGGTCATTTTCATCTTCCCTACACTTTATCTTGCCCAATTAGGGTTCTAACCAATCTTGTGCATCCAATACGTGTTTTTGTGTCATTGGTTGAACAATTAGGTCATTTTCGTCCTCCCTTCGCTAATTCTTGTCCAATTTGGATTTTTAACCAATCTTGTGCATCCAATAGGAGTTTTTGTCTCATTGGATGAACAATTAGGTCATTTTCGTCCTCCATAGGCTAATTCTTGTCCAATTAGGGTTTTTAACCTATCTTGTCCATCCAATAGGTGTTTTGTGTCATTGGATGAATATTTAGGTCATTTTTGTCCTCCCTACACTTAATCTTATCCAATTAGGGTCATTAACCAATCTTGTGCATCCAATAGGTGTTTTGTGTAATTGGATGAACATTTAGGTCATTTTCGTCCTCCCTACACTATATCTTGCCCAATTAGGGTTTCTAACCAATCTTGTGCATCCAATACGTGTTTTTGTGTCAATTGTTGAACAATTAGGTCATTTTCGTCCTCCCTAGGCTAATTCTTGTCCAATTAGGATTTTTAACCAATCTTGTGCATCCAATAGGATTTTTTGTGGTATTGGAGGAACAATTAGGTCATTTTCGTCCTCCCTAGGCTAATTCTTGTCCAATTAGGGTTTTTAACCAATCTTGTGCATCCAATAGGTGTGTTTGTGTCATTGGACGAATATTTAGGTCATTTTCGTCCTCCCTACACTTAATCTTGTCCAATTAGGGTTTTTGACCAATCTTGTGCATCCAATAGGTGTTTTGTGTCATTGGATGAACATTTAGGTCATTTTCCTCCTCCCTACACTTTATCTTGTCCAATTAGGGTTTCTAACCAATCTTGTTCATCCAATAGGTGTTTTTGTGTCATTGGATGAACAATTAGGTCATTTTCGTCCTACCAACACCTAATCTTGTGCATCCAATAGGATTTTTTGTGGTATTGGATGAACAATTAGGTCATTTTCGTTCTCCCTAGGCTAATTCTTGTCCAATTAGGGTTTTTAACCAATCTTGTGCATCCAATGGTGTGTTTGTGTCATTGGACGAATATTTAGGTCATTTTCGTCCTCCCTACACTTAATCTTGTCCAATTAGGGTATTGGATGAACAATTAGGTCATTTTCGTTCTCCCTAGGCTAATTCTTGTCCAATTAGGGTTTTTAACCAATCTTGAACTTATTGGATGAACAAGATTGCTTAAAAACCCTAATTGGATAAGAATAAGTCTAGGGTGGACCAAAATAACCAAAATGTTCATCCAATGACACAAACAAACATATTGGATGCACAAGATTGGTTAAAACCCTAATTGGACAAGAATAAGCTTAGGGAGGATGAAAATAAGATAAATGTTCATCCAATGACTCAAATACACCTATTGGATGCCCAAGTTTGGTTAAAAACCCTAAGTGGACATGAATAAGCCTAGAAAAGAAGAAAATGACTTAAATCTACATCGAATGACACAAACACACCTGTTGGATGCACAAGATTCGTTAAAAACCCTAATTGGACAAAATAAGCCTAGCGATGATCAAAATGACCTAAATGTTCATCAAATGACGCAAACACACTTGTTGGATGCACAAGATTGGTTAAAAAGCCTAATTGGACAAGAATATGCCTAGGGAAAACTCAAATGACCTAAATGTTAATCCAACGACACAAATGACCTTATTGGATGCAAAAGATTTGTTAAAAACCCTTATTGGTCAACAATAAGCCTAGGGAAGACTAAAATGACCTAAAAGTTCTTCTAATGACACAAATGAACTTATTGGATGCACAAGATTCTTTAAAAACCCTAATTGGACAAGAATAAGCCTAGGGAAGACGAAAATGACATAAATGTATATCCAATGACACAAATGAATTTATTGGATGTATAAGATTGGTTAAAAACCCTAATTGGACAAGAATAAGCCTAGGGAGGACCAAAATGACCTAAATGTTCATCCAATAACTCAAACACACCTGTTCGATGCTAAAGATTGGTTAAAACCCTAATTGGACAAGAATAAGCCTAGGGAGGACAAAAATAACATAAATTCTCACTTAATGACACAAACACACCTATTGGATGCACAACATTAGTTAAAAACCCTAATTGGGCAAGAATAAGCCTATGGAGGACGAAAATGAGCTAAATTTTAATCCAATAACACAAATGAACTTATTGGATGCACAAGATTCTTTAAAAGCCCTAATTGGACAAGAATAAGCTTAGGGTGGGCGAAAATAACCTAAATGTTCATCCAATGAAAAAAACACACCAATTGGATGCACAAGATTGCATAAAAACCTTAATTGGACAAGAGTAAGCCAAGGGTGGACGAAAATGACCTAAGTGTTTATCCAATGACACAAACACACCTATTGGATGCACAAGATTGGTTAAAAACCCTAATTGGATGCACAAACGAACTTATTGGATGCACAAGATCGGCTAAATACCCTAATTGGACAAGAATAAGCCTAGGGAGGACCAAAATTACCTAAATGTTCCCTCAATGACACAAACCTACCAATTGGAAGCACAAGATTGCTTAAGAACCCTTATTGGACAAGAATAGGCCTAGGGAGGACAAAATTCACCTAAAAGATCATCCAGTATCACAAATGAACTTATTGGATGCACAAGATTCTTTAAAAATCCTAACTGGATAATAATAAGCCTAAGTAGGACGAAAATGACCTAAATGTGCAATCAATGACACACATGAAGTTATTGGATAAAGAAGATTGCTTAAAAACCCTAATTGGACAAGAATAAGTCTAGGGTGGACGAAAATAACCTAAATGTTCATCCAATGACAAAAACAAACCTATTGGATGCACAAGATTGGTTAAATCCCTAATTGGACAAGGATAAGCCTAGGGAGGATGAAAATGACATAAATGTTCATCCAATGACATAAATACACCTATTGGATGCACAAGGTTGGTTAAAACCCCTAATTGGACAAGAATAAGCCTGGAAAAGACGATAATGACCTAAATCTACATCGAATGACACAATAACACCTGTTGGATGCATAAGATTGGTTAAAAACCCTAATTGGACAAGAATAAGCCTAAGGAGGACCAAAATGACCTAAATGTTCATCCAATGACTCAAGCACACCTGTTGGATGCATAAGATTGGTTAAAACCCAAATTGGACAAGAATAAGCCTAGGGTGGACAAAAATAACGTAAATGCTCACTTAATGACACAAACACACCTATTGGATGAACAACATTAGTTAAAAACCCTAATTGGACAAGAATAAGCCTATAGAGGACGAAAATGAGCTAAATGTTAATCCAATAACACAAATGAACTTATTGGATGCACAACATTGCTTAAAAACCGTAATTGAACAAGAATAAGCCTAGGGAGGACTAAAATGACCTAAAACTTCATCCAACGATACAAATGAACTTATTGGATGCACAATATTCTTTAAAAATCCTAATTGGACAAGAATAAGCCTAGGGTGGAAGAAAATTAGCTAAATGTTCATCCAACGACGCAAACGAACTTATTGGATGCACAAGATCGGCTAAATACCCTAATTGGACAAGAATAAGCCTAGGGAGGACCAAAATTACCTAAATGTTCCCTCAATGACACAAACCTACCAATTGGAAGCACAAGATTGCTTAAGAACCCTTATTGGACAAGAATAGGCCTAGGGAGGACAAAATTCACCTAAAAGATCATCCAGTATCACAAATGAACTTATTGGATGCACAAGATTCTTTAAAAATCCTAACTGGATAATAATAAGCCTAAGTAGGACGAAAATGACCTAAATGTGCAATCAATGACACACATGAAGTTATTGGATAAAGAAGATTGCTTAAAAACCCTAATTGGACAAGAATAAGTCTAGGGTGGACGAAAATAACCTAAATGTTCATCCAATGACAAAAACAAACCTATTGGATGCACAAGATTGGTTAAATCCCTAATTGGACAAGGATAAGCCTAGGGAGGATGAAAATGACATAAATGTTCATCCAATGACATAAATACACCTATTGGATGCACAAGGTTGGTTAAAACCCCTAATTGGACAAGAATAAGCCTAGGGAGGACTAAAATTACCTAAATGTTCCCTCAATGACACAAACCTACCTATTAGAAGCACAAGATTGCTTCAGAACCCTAATTGGACAAGAATAAGCATAGGGAGGACGAAAATCACCTAAAAGATCATCCTATAACACAAACGGACTTATTAGATGCACAAGATTCTATAAAAACCCTAACTGGATAAGAATAAGCCTAAGGAGGACGAAAATGACCTAAATGTTCATCCAATGACACAAACAAACCTATTGGATGCACAAGATTGGGTAAAAATCCTAATTGGATAAGAATAAGTCTAGGGTGGACGAAAATAACCTAAATATTCATCCAATGACACAAAAAAACCTATTGGATGCACAAGGTTGGTTAAAAACCCTAATTGGACAAGAATAAGCCTGGAAAAGACGATAATGACCTAAATCTACATCGAATGACACAATAACACCTGTTGGATGCATAAGATTGGTTAAAAACCCTAATTGGACAAGAATAAGCCTAAGGAGGACCAAAATGACCTAAATGTTCATCCGATGACTCAAGCACACCTGTTGGATGCATAAGATTGGTTAAAACCCAAATTGACAAAAATAACGTAAATGCTCACTTAATGACACAAACACACCTATTGGATGAACAACATTAGTTAAAAACCCTAATTGGACAAGAATAAGCCTATGGAGGACGAAAATGAGCTAAATGTTAATCCAATAACACAAATGAACTTATTGGATGCACAACATTGCTTAAAAACCGTAATTGAACAAGAATAAGCCAAGGGAGGACTAAAATGACCTAAAAGTTCATCCAACGATACAAATGAACTTATTGGATGCACAAGATTCTTTAAAAATCCTAATTGGACAAGAATAAGCCTAGGGTGGAAGAAAATTAGCTAAATGTTCCTCCAACGACGCAAACACACTTATTGGATGCATAAGATTGGGTTAAAACCTTAATTGGACGAGGATATAACAAGGGAGGACGAAAATGACTTAAATGTTCATCCAATGACACAAATGAACTTATTGGATGTACAAGATTTGTTAAAAACCCTTATTGGTTAAGAATAAGCCTAGGGAGGACCAAAATGACCTAAAAATTCATCCAATGACACAAATGAACTTATCGGATGCACAAGATTCTTTAAAAACCCTAATTGGACAGGAATAAGCCTGTGGATGCACAAGATTGGTTAAAAACACCTATTGGATGCACAAGATTGGTTAAAAACCCTAAATGGACAAGAATAAGCCTAGGGAAGACGAAAATAAGTTAAATCTTCATCCAATGTCACAAATAAACCTATTGGGTGTACAAGGTTGGTTAAAAACCATAATTGGACAACGATAAGCCTAGGGAGGACGAAAGTGACCTAAATGTTAATCCAATGACACAAATGAACTTATAGGACGCACAAGACTGATTAAAAACCCTAATTGGACAAGAATAAGCCTAGGGAAGACGAAAATTACCTTAATTTTCATCCTCTGACACAAATGAACTTATAAGATGTAGAAGATTTGTTAAAAACCCTAATTGGACAAGGATAAGCCTTGGGAGGACGAAAATGACCTATATGTTCATCCAATGAGACAAACACACCTATTGGATGCACAAGATTGTTTAAAAACCCTAATTGAACAAAAATAAGCCTAGGGAGGTCGAAAATGACCTAAATGTATATCCAATGACAAAAAATGAACTTATTGAACGCACAAGATTGGTTAAAAACCCTAATTGGACAAGAATAAGCCTAGGGAGGACTAAAATTACCTAAATGTTCCCTCAATGACACAAACCTACCTATTAGAAGCACAAGATTGCTTCAGAACCCTAATTGGACAAGAATAAGCATAGGGAGGACGAAAATCACCTAAAAGATCATCCTATAACACAAACGGACTTATTAGATGCACAAGATTCTATAAAAACCCTAACTGGATAAGAATAAGCCTAAGGAGGACGAAAATGACCTAAATGTTCATCCAATGACACAAACAAACCTATTGGATGCACAAGATTGGGTAAAAATCCTAATTGGATAAGAATAAGTCTAGGGTGGACGAAAATAACCTAAATATTCATCCAATGACACAAAAAAACCTATTGGATGCACAAGGTTGGTTAAAAACCCTAATTGGACAAGAATAAGCCTGGAAAAGACGATAATGACCTAAATCTACATCGAATGACACAATAACACCTGTTGGATGCATAAGATTGGTTAAAAACCCTAATTGGACAAGAATAAGCCTAAGGAGGACCAAAATGACCTAAATGTTCATCCGATGACTCAAGCACACCTGTTGGATGCATAAGATTGGTTAAAACCCAAATTGACAAAAATAACGTAAATGCTCACTTAATGACACAAACACACCTATTGGATGAACAACATTAGTTAAAAACCCTAATTGGACAAGAATAAGCCTATGGAGGACGAAAATGAGCTAAATGTTAATCCAATAACACAAATGAACTTATTGGATGCACAACATTGCTTAAAAACCGTAATTGAACAAGAATAAGCCAAGGGAGGACTAAAATGACCTAAAAGTTCATCCAACGATACAAATGAACTTATTGGATGCACAAGATTCTTTAAAAATCCTAATTGGACAAGAATAAGCCTAGGGTGGAAGAAAATTAGCTAAATGTTCCTCCAACGACGCAAACACACTTATTGGATGCATAAGATTGGGTTAAAACCTTAATTGGACGAGGATATAACAAGGGAGGACGAAAATGACTTAAATGTTCATCCAATGACACAAATGAACTTATTGGATGTACAAGATTTGTTAAAAACCCTTATTGGTTAAGAATAAGCCTAGGGAGGACCAAAATGACCTAAAAATTCATCCAATGACACAAATGAACTTATCGGATGCACAAGATTCTTTAAAAACCCTAATTGGACAGGAATAAGCCTGTGGATGCACAAGATTGGTTAAAAACACCTATTGGATGCACAAGATTGGTTAAAAACCCTAA
>JBBPBS010000179.1:8523-61976 GCA_037974835.1 Cicer judaicum
GTTGGATCAATATTTAGGCCTTTTTCGTCCTCCCTACACTTAATCTTGTCCAATTAGGGTTTCTAACCAATCTTGTGCATCCATTAGGTGTTTTGTGTCTTTGGATGAACATTTAGGTCATTTTCGTGATCCCTACACTTTATCTTGTCCAATTAGGGTTTCTAACCAATCTTGTGCATCCAATTGGTGTTTTTGTGTCATTGGATGAACAATTAGGTCATTTTCGTCCTCCCTAGGATAATTCTTGTCCAATTAGGGTTTTTAACTAATCTTGTGCATCCAATAGGTGTTTTCTGTCATTGGATGAACATTTAGGTCATTTTCGTCCTCCCTACACTTAATCTTGTCCAATTAGGGTTTTTAACCAATCTTGTGCATCCAATAGGTGTTTTGTGTCATTGGATGAACATTTAGGTCATTTTCGTCCTCCCGACACTTAATCTTGTCCAATTTGGGTTTTTAACCAATCTTGTGCATCCAATGGGTGTTGTTGTGTCATTGGATGAATAGTTAGGTCATTTTCGTCCTCCCTAGGCTAAATCTTGTCCAATTAGGGTTTTTAACCAATCTTGTGCATCCAATAGGTGTTTTTGTGTCGTTGGATCAATATTTAGGCCTTTTTCGTCCTCCCTACACTTAATCTTGTCCAATTAGGGTTTCTAACCAATCTTGTGCATCCATTAGGTGTTTTGTGTCTTTGGATGAACATTTAGGTCATTTTCGTGATCCCTACACTTTATCTTGTCCAATTAGGGTTTCTAACCAATCTTGTGCATCCAATTGGTGTTTTTGTGTCATTGGATGAACAATTAGGTCATTTTCGTCCTCCCTAGGATAATTCTTGTCCAATTAGGGTTTTTAACTAATCTTGTGCATCCAATAGGTGTTTTCTGTCATTGGATGAACATTTAGGTCATTTTCGTCCTCCCTACACTTAATCTTGTCCAATTAGGGTTTTTAACCAATCTTGTGCATCCAATAGGTGTTTTGTGTCATTGGATGAACATTTAGGTCATTTTCGTCCTCCCGACACTTAATCTTGTCCAATTTGGGTTTTTAACCAATCTTGTGCATCCAATGGGTGTTTTTGTGTCATTGGATGAACAGTTAGGTCATTTTCGTCCTCCCTAGGCTAAATCTTGTCCAATTAGGGTTTTTAACCAATCTTGTGCATCCAATAGGTGTTTTTGTGTCGTTGGATCAATATTTAGGCCTTTTTCGTCCTCCCTACACTTAATCTTGTCCAATTAGGGTTTTTAACCAATCTTGTGCACCCAATAGGTGTTTTGTGTCGTTGGATGAACATTTAGGTCATTTTCGTCCTCCCTACACTTTATCGTGTCCAATTAGGGTTTCTAACCAATCTTGTGCATCCAATTGGTGTTTTTGTGTCATTGGATGAACAATTAGGTCATTTTCATCCTCCCTAGGATAATTCTTGTCCAATTAGGGTTTTTAACCAATCTTGTGCATCCAATAGGTGTTTTGTGTCATTGGATCAATATTTGGGCCATTTTCGTCCTCCCTAGGCTAATTCTTATCCAATTAGGGTTTTTAACCAATCATGTGCATCCAATAGGTGTTTTGTGTCATTGGATGAACATTTAGGTCATTTTCGTCCTCCCTACACTAAATCTTGTCCAATTAGGGTTTCTAACCAATCTTGTGCCTCTAATAGGTGTATTTGTGTCATTGGATGAACAATTAGGTCATTTTCGTCCTCCCTAGGCTAATTCTTATCCAATTAGGGTTTTTAACCAATCTTGTGCATCCAATAGGTGTTTTGTGTCATTGGATCAATATTTGGGCCATTTTCGTCCTCCCTAGGCTAATTCTTGTCCAATTAGGGTTTTTAACGAATCTTGTGCATCCAATAGGTGTTTTGTGTCATTGGATCAATATTTGGGCCATTTTCGTCCTCCCTAGGCTAATTCTTATCCAATTAGGGTTTTTAACCAATCTTGTGCATCCAATTGGTGTTTTTGTGTCATTGGATGAACGCTTAGGTCATTTTCGTCCTCCCTACGCTAATTCTTGTCAAATTAGGGTTTTTGACCAATCTTGTGCATCCAATATGAGTTTTGTGTCATTGGATGAACATTTAGGTCATTTTCGTCCTCCCTACACTTAATCTTGTCCAATTAGTGTTTTTAACCATTCTTGTGCATCCAATTGGTGTTTTTGTCTCATTGAATCAATATTTAGGCCACTTTCGTCCTCCCTACACTTAATATTGTCCAATTAGGGTTTCTAACCAATCTTGTGCCTCCGATACGTGTTTTTGTATCATTGGATGAACAATTAGGTCATTTTCGTCCTCCCTAGGCTAATTCTTATCCAATTAGGGTTTTTAACCAATCTAGTGCATCCAATAAGTGTTTTGTGTCATTGGATGAACATTTAGGTCATTTTCGTCATCCCTACACTTAATGATGTCCAATTTGGGTTTTTAACCAATCTTGTGCATCCAATAGGTGTTTTGTGTCATTGGATGAACATTTAGGTCATTTTTGTCCACCCTAGGCTAATTCTTCTCCAATTAGGGTTTTTAACCAATCTTGTGCATCCAATAGGTGTTTTGTGTCATTGGATGGACATTTAGGTCATTTTCGTCCTTCCTACACTTAATCTTGTCCAATTAGGGTTTTTAACCAATCTTGTGCATCCAATGGGTGTTTTTGTGTCATTGGATGAAGAATTAGGTCATGTTCGTCCTCCCTAGGCTAAATCTTGTCCAATTCGTGTTTTTAACCAATCTTGTGCATCCAATAGGTGTTTTCTGTCATTGGATGAACATTTAGGTCATTTTCGTCCTCCGTACACTTAATCTTGTCCAATTAGGGTTTTTAACCAATCTTGTGCATCCAATAGGTGTTTTGTGTCATTGGGTGAACATTTAGGTCATTTTCGTCCTCCCGACACTTAATCTTGTCCAATTTGGGTTTTTAACCAATCTTGTGCATCCAATGGGTGTTTTTGTGTCATTGGATGAACAGTTAGGTCATTTTCGTCCTCCCTAGGCTAAATCTTGTCCAATTAGGGTTTTTAACCAATCTTGTGCATCCAATAGGTGTTTTTGTGTCGTTGGATCAATATTTAGGCCTTTTTCGTCCTCCCTACACTTAATCTTGTCCAATTAGGGTTTTTAACCAATCTTGTGCACCCAATAGGTGTTTTGTGTCGTTGGATGAACATTTAGGTCATTTTCGTCCTCCCTACACTTTATCGTGTCCAATTAGGGTTTCTAACCAATCTTGTGCATCCAATTGGTGTTTTTGTGTCATTGGATGAACAATTAGGTCATTTTCATCCTCCCTAGGATAATTCTTGTCCAATTAGGGTTTTTAACCAATCTTGTGCATCCAATAGGTGTTTTGTGTCATTGGATCAATATTTGGGCCATTTTCGTCCTCCCTAGGCTAATTCTTATCCAATTAGGATTTTTAACCGATCTTGTGCATCCAATAGGTGTTTTTGTGTCATTGGATGAACACTTAGGTCATTTTCGTCCTCCCTAGGCTAATTCTTATCGAATTAGTGTTTTTAACCAATCTTGTGCATCCAATAGGTGTTTTGTGTCGTTGGATGAACATTTAGGTCATTTCGTCCTCCCTACACTTTATCTTGTCCAATTAGGGTTTCTAACCAATCTTGTGCATCCAATTGGTGTTTTTGTGTCATTGGATGAACAATTAGGTCATTTTCGTCCTCCCTAGGATAATTCTTGTCCAATTAGGGTTTTTAACCAATCTTGTGCATCCAATAGGTGTTTTGTGTCATTGGATGAACATTTAGGTCATTTTCGCCTCCCTAGGCTAATTCTTATCCAATTAGGGTTTTTAACCAATCATGTGCATCCAATAGGTGTTTTGTGTCATTGGATGAACATTTAGGTCATTTTCGTCCTCCCTACACTTAATCTTGTCCAATTAGGGTTTTTAACCAATCTTGTGCATCCAATGGGTGTTTTTGTGTCATTGGATGAACAATTAGGTCATTTTCATCCTCCCAAGGCTAAATCTTGTCGAATTAGTGTTTTTAACCAACCTTGTGCATCCAATAGGTGTTTTCTGTCATTGGATGAACATTTAGGTCATTTTCGTCCTCCCTACACTTAATCTTGTCCAATTAGGGTTTTTAACCAATCTTGTGCATCCAATAGGTGTTTTGTGTCATTGGATGAACATTTAGGTCATTTTCGTCCTCCCGACACTTAATCTTGTCCAATTTGGGTTTTTAACCAATCTTGTGCATCCAATGGGTGTTGTTGTGTCATTGGATGAATAGTTAGGTCATTTTCGTCCTCCCTAGGCTAAATCTTGTCCAATTAGGGTTTTTAACCAATCTTGTGCATCCAATAGGTGTTTTTGTGTCGTTGGATCAATATTTAGGCCTTTTTCGTCCTCCCTACACTTAATCTTGTCCAATTAGGGTTTTTAACCAATCTTGTGCACCCAATAGGTGTTTTGTGTCGTTGGATGAACATTTAGGTCATTTTCATCCTCCCTACACTTTATCGTGTCCAATTAGGGTTTCTAACCAATCTTGTGCATCCAATTGGTGTTTTTGTGTCATTGGATGAACAATTAGGTCATTTTCGTCCTCCCTAGGCTAATTCTTGTCCAATTAGGGTTTTTAACCAATCTTGTGCATCCAATAGGTGTTTTGTGTCATTGGATGAACATTTAGGTCATTTTCATCCTCCCTAAACTTAATCTTGTCCAATTAGGGTTTTTAAGCAATCTTGTGCATCCAATAGGTGTTTTGTGTCATTGGATGAACATTTAGGTTATTTTCGTCCTCCCTACACTTTATCTTGTTCAATTAGGGTTTCTGACCAATCTTGTGCATCCGACAGGTGTTTTTGTGTCATTGGATGAACAATTAGGTCATTTTCGTCCTCCCTAGGCTAATTCTTGTCCAATTAGGGTTTTTAACCAATCTTGTGCATCCAATAGGTGTTTTGTGTCATTGGATGAACACTTAGGTCATTTCCGTCCTCCCTACACTTTATCTTGTCCAATTAGGGTTTCTAACCAATCTAGTGCATCCAATTGGTGTTTTTGTGTCATTGGATGAACAATTAGGTCATTTTCGTCCTCCCTAGGATAATTCTTGTCCAATTAGGGTTTTTAACCAATCTTGTGCATCCAATAGGTGTTTTGTGTCATTGGATGAACACTTAGGTCATTTTCGTCCTCCCTACACTTTATCTTGTCCAATTAGGGTTTCTAACAATTCTTGTGCATCCAATTGGTGTTTTTGTGTCATTGGATGAACAATTAGGTCATTTTCGTCCTCCCTAGGATAATTCTTGTCCAATTAGGGTTTTTAACCAATCTTGTGCATCCAATAGGTGTTTTGTGTCATTGGATGAACATTTAGGTCATTTTCGTCCTCCCTACACTTAATCTTGTCCAATTAGGGTGTTTAACCAATCTTGTGCATCCAATAGGTGTTTTGTGTCATTGGATGAACATTTAGGTCATTTTCGGCCTCCCTACACTTTATCTTGTGCAATTAGGGTTTCTAACCAATCTTGTGCATCCAATAGGTGTTTTGTGTCATTGGATGAACATTTAGGTCATTTTCGTCCTCCCTACACTTAATCTTGTCCAATTAGGGTGTTTAACCATTCTGGTGCATCCAATAGGTGTCTTGTGTCATTGGATGAACATTTAGGTCATTTTCGCTCTCCCTACACTTTATCTTGTCCAATTAGGGTTTCTAACCAATCTTGTGCATCCAATTGGTATTTTTGTGTCCTTGGTTGAACATTTAGGTCATTTTCGTCGTCCCTACACTTAATCTCGTCCAATTAGGGTTTCTAACCAATCTTGTGCATCCAATTGGTGTTTTTGTGTCATTGGATGAACAATTAGGTCATTTTCGTCCTCCCTAGGCTAATTCTTATCCAATTAGGGTTTTTAAACAATCTTGTGCATCCAATAACTGTTTTGTGTCATTGGATGAACATTTATGTCATTTTCGTCCTCCCTACACTTAATCTTGTCCAATTAGGGTTTTTAACCAATCTTGTGCATCCAATAGGTGTTTTGTGTCATTAGATGAATATTTAGGTCATTTTCGTCCTCCCTACACTTAATCTTGTCCAATTAGGGTTTTTAACCAATCTTGTGCATCCAATAGGTGTTTTGTGTCATTGGATGAACATTTAGGTCATTTTCGTCCTCCCGACACTTAATCTTGTCCAATTTGGGGTTTTAACCAATCTTGTGCATCCAATGGGTGTTTTTGTGTCATTGGATGAACAGTTAGGTCATTTTCGTCCTCCCTAGGCTAAATCTTGTCCAATTAGGGTTTTTAACCAATCTTTTGCATCCAATAGGTGTTTTTGTGTCGTTGGATCAATATTTAGGCCTTTTTCGTCCTCCCTACACTTAATCTTGTCCAATTAGGGTTTTTAACCAATCTTGTGCACCCAATAGATGTTTTGTGTCGTTGGATAAACATTTAGGTCATTTTCATCCTCCCTACACTTTATCGTGTCCAATTAGGGTTTCTAACCAATCTTGTGCATCCAATTGGTGTTTTTGTGTCATTGGATGAACAATTAGGTCATTTTCGTCCT
The DNA here is from genome assembly GCA_037974835.1 of Cicer judaicum. Lineage (NCBI taxonomy): Eukaryota > Viridiplantae > Streptophyta > Magnoliopsida > Fabales > Fabaceae > Cicer > Cicer judaicum. The sequence continues at coordinate 15,116 of JBBPBS010000179.1, forward strand.
CCCTAGGATAATTCTTATCCAATTAGGGTTTTTAACCAATCTTGTGCATCCAATGGGTGTTGTTGTGTCATTGGATGAACAGTTAGGTCATTTTCGTCCTCCCTAGGCTAATTCTTGTCCAATTAGGGTTTTTGACCAATCTTGTGCATCCAATAGGTGTTTTGTGTCATTTGATGAACATTTAGGTCATTTTCGTCCTCCCTACACTTAATCTTGTCCAATTAGTGTTTTTAACCAATCTTGTGCATCCAATAGGTGTTTTTGTGTCATTGAATCAATATTTAGGCCACTTTCGTCCTCCCTACACTTAATCTTGTCCAATTAGGGTTTCTAACCAATCTTGTGCCTCCAATAGGTGTTTTTGTATCATTGGATGAACAATTAGGTCATTTTCGTCCTACCTAGGCTAATTCTTATCCAATTAGGGTTTTTAACCAATCTAGTGCATCCAATAAGTGTTTTGTGTCATTGGATGATTATTTAGGTCATTTTCGTCATCCCTACACTTAATGATGTCCAATTTGGGTTTTTAACCAATCTTGTGCATCCAATAGGTGTTTTGTGTCATTGGTTGAACATTTAGGTCATTTTTGTCCACCCTAGGCTAATTCTTCTCCAATTAGGGTTTTTAACCAATCTTGTGCATCCAATAGGTGTTTTGTGTCATTGGATGGACATTTAGGTCATTTTCGTCCTTCCTACAGTTAATCTTGTCCAATTAGGGTTTTTAACCAATCATGTGCATCCAATGGGTGTTTTTGTGTCATTGGATGAACAATTAGGTCATTTTCGTCCTCCCTAGGCTAAATCTTGTCCAATTAGTGTTTTTAACCAATCTTGTGCATCCAATAGGTGTTTTCTGTCATTGGATGAACATTTAGGTCATTTTCGTGCTCCCTACACTTAATCTTGTCCAATTAGGGTTTTTAACCAATCTTGTGCATCCAATAGGTGTTTTGTGTCATTGGATGAACATTTAGGTCATTTTCGTCCTCCCGACACTTAATCTTGTCCAATTTGGGTTTTTAACCAATCTTGTGCATCCAATGGGTGTTTTTGTGTCATTGGATGAACAGTTAGGTCATTTTCGTCCTCCCTAGGCTAAATCTTGTCCAATTAGGGCTTTTAACCAATCTTGTGCATCCAATAGGTGTTTTTGTGTCGTTGGATCAATATTTAGGCCTTTTTCGTCCTCCCTACACTTAATCTTGTCCAATTAGGGTTTCTAACCAATCTTGTGCATCCAATAGGTGTTTTGTGTCATTGGATGAACATTTAGGTCATTTTCGTGCTCCCTACACTTTATCTTGTCCAATTAGGGTTTCTAACCAATCTTGTGCATCCAATAGGTGTTTTTGTGTCATTGGATGAACAATTAGGTCATTTTCATCCTCCCTAGGCTAAATCTTGTCGAATTAGTGTTTTTAACCAACCTTGTGCATGCAATAGGTGTTTTCTGTCATTGGATGAACATTTAGGTCATTTTCTTCCTCCCTACACTTAATCTTGTCCAATTAGGGTTTTTAACCAATCTTGTGCATCCAATAGGTGTTTTGTGTCATTGCATGAACATTTAGGTCATTTTCCTCCTCCCGACACTTAATCTTGTCCAATTTGGGTTTTTAACCAATCTTGTGCATCCAATGGGTGTTTTTGTGTCATTGGATGAACAGTTAGGTCATTTTCGTCCTCCCTAGGCTAAATCTTGTCCAATTAGGGCTTTTAACCAATCTTGTGCATCCAATAGGTGTTTTTGTGTCGTTGGATCAATATTTAGGCCTTTTTCGTCCTCCCTACACTTAATCTTGTCCAATTAGGGTTTCTAACCAATCTTGTGCATCCAATAGGTGTTTTGTGTCATTTGATGAACATTTAGGTCATTTTCGTGCTCCCTACACTTTATCTTGTCCAATTAGGGTTTCTAACCAATCTTGTGCATCCAATTGGTGTTTTTGTGTCATTGGATGAACAATTAGGTCATTTTCGTCCTCCCTAGGATAATTCTTGTCCAATTAGGGTTTTTAACCAATCTTGTGCATCCAATAGGTGTTTTGTGTCATTGGATGAACATTTAGGTCATTTTCGCCTCCCTAGGCTAATTCTTATCCAATTAGGGTTTTTAACCAATCATGTGCATCCAATAGGTGTTTTGTGTCATTGGATGAACATTTAGGTCATTTTCGTCCTCCCTACACTTAATCTTGTCCAATTAGGGTTTTTAACCAATCTTGTGCATCCAATGGGTGTTTTTGTGTCATTGGATGAACAATTAGGTCATTTTCATCCTCCCAAGGCTAAATCTTGTCGAATTAGTGTTTTTAACCAACCTTGTGCATCCAATAGGTGTTTTCTGTCATTGGATGAACATTTAGGTCATTTTCGTCCTCCCTACACTTAATCTTGTCCAATTAGGGTTTTTAACCAATCTTGTGCATCCAATAGGTGTTTTGTGTCATTGGATGAACATTTAGGTCATTTTCGTCCTCCCGACACTTAATCTTGTCCAATTTGGGTTTTTAACCAATCTTGTGCATCCAATGGGTGTTGTTGTGTCATTGGATGAATAGTTAGGTCATTTTCGTCCTCCCTAGGCTAAATCTTGTCCAATTAGGGTTTTTAACCAATCTTGTGCATCCAATAGGTGTTTTTGTGTCGTTGGATCAATATTTAGGCCTTTTTCGTCCTCCCTACACTTAATCTTGTCCAATTAGGGTTTCTAACCAATCTTGTGCATCCAATAGGTGTTTTGTGTCATTGGATGAACATTTAGGTCATTTTCGTGCTCCCTACACTTTATCTTGTCCAATTAGGGTTTCTAACCAATCTTGTGCATCCAATAGGTGTTTTTGTGTCATTGGATGAACAATTAGGTCATTTTCGTCCTCCCTAAGATAATTCTTGTCCAATTAGGGTTTTTAACCAATCTTGTGCATCCAATAGGTGTTTTGTGTCATTGGATGAACATTTAGGTCATTTTCGCCTCCCTAGGCTAATTCTTATCCAATTAGGGTTTTTAACCAATCATGTGCATCCAATAGGTGTTTTGTGTCATTGGATGAACATTTAGGTCATTTTCGTCCTCCCTACACTTAATCTTGTCCAATTAGGGTTTTTAACCAATCTTGTGCATCCAATGGGTGTTTTTGTGTCATTGGATGAACAATTAGGTCATTTTCATCCTCCCTAGGCTAAATCTTGTCGAATTAGTGTTTTTAACCAACCTTGTGCATCCAATAGGTGTTTTCTGTCATTGGATGAACATTTAGGTCATTTTCGTCCTCCCGACACTTAATCTTGTCCAATTTGGGTTTTTAACCAATCTTGTGCATCCAATGGGTGTTGTTGTGTCATTGGATGAACAGTTAGGTCATTTTCGTCCACCCTAGGCTAATTCTTCTCCAATTAGGGTTTTTAACCAATCTTGTGCATCCAATAGGTGTTTTGTGTCATTGGATGGACATTTAGGTCATTTTCGTCCTCCCTACACTTAATCTTGTCCAATTAGGGTTTTTAACCAATCTTGTGCATCCAATGGGTGTTTCTGTGTCATTGGATGAACAATTAGGTCATTTTCATCCTCCCTAGGCTAAATCTTGTCGAATTAGTGTTTTTAACCAACCTTGTGCATCCAATAGGTGTTTTCTGTCATTGGATGAACATTTAGGTCATTTTCGTCCTCCCTACACTTAATCTTGTCCAATTAGGGTTTTTAACCAATCTTGTGCATCCAATAGGTGTTTTGTGTCATTGGATGAACAATTAGGTCATTTTCGTCCTCCCTAGGCTAATTCTTGTCCAATTAGGGTTTTTAACCAATATTGTGCATTCAATAGGTGTTTTGTGTCATTTGATGAATATTTAGGTCATTTTCGTCCTCCCTACACTTAATCTTGTCCAATTAGGGTTTTTAACCAATCTTGTGCATCCAATAGGGGTTTTGTGTCATTGGATCAATATTTAGGTCATTTTCGTCCTCCCTACACTTAATCTTGCCTACTAGGGTTTTTAACCAATTTTGTGCATCCAATAGGTATTTTGTGTCATTGGATGAACATTCAGGTCATTTTCGCTCTCCCTACACTTTATCTTGTCCAATTAGGGTTTCTAACCAATCTTGTGCATCCAATTGGTGTTTTTGTGTCATTGGATGAACAATTAGGTCATTTTCGTCCTCCCTAGGATAATTCTTGTCCAATTAGGGTTTTTAACCAATCTTGTGCATCCAATAGGTGTTTTGTGTCATTGGATCAATATTTAGGTCATTTTCGTCCTCCCTACACTTAATCTTGTCCAATTAGGGTTTTTAACCAATCTTGTGCATCCAATGGGTGTTTTTGTGTCATTGGATGAACAATTAGGTCATTTTCATCCTCCCTAGGCTAAATCTTGTCGAATTAGTGTTTTTAACCAACCTTGTGCATCCAATAGGTGTTTTCTGTCATTGGATGAACATTTAGGTCATTTTCGTCCTCCCTACACTTAATCTTGTCCAATTAGGGTTTTTAACCAATCTTGTGCATCCAATAGGTGTTTTGTGTCATTGGATGAACATTTAGGTCATTTTTGTCCTCCCGACACTTAATCTTGTCCAATTTGGGTTTTTAACCAATCTTGTGCATCCAATGGGTGTTTTTGTGTCATTGGATGAATAGTTAGGTCATTTTCGTCCTCCCTAGGCTAAATCTTGTCCAATTAGGGCTTTTAACCAATCTTGTGCATCCAATAGGTGTTTTTGTGTCGTTGGATCAATATTTAGGCCTTTTTCGTCCTCCCTACACTTAATCTTGTCCAATTAGGGTTTCTAACCAATCTTGTGCAACCAATAGGTGTTTTGTGTCATTGGATGAACATTTATGTCATTTTCGTGCTCCCTACAATTTATCTTGTCCAATTAGGGTTTCTAACCAATCTTGTGCATCCAATAGGTGTTTTTGTGTCATTGGATGAACAATTAGGTCATTTTCATCCTCCCTAGGCTAAATCTTGTCGAATTAGTGTTTTTAACCAACCTTGTGCATCCAATAGGTGTTTTCTGTCATTGGATGAACATTTAGGTCATTTTCGTCATCCCTACACTTAATCTTGTCCAATTAGGGTTTTTAACCAATCTTGTGCATCCAATAGGTGTTTTGTGTCATTGGATGAACATTTAGGTCATTTTCGTCCTTCCGACACTTAATCTTGTCCAATTTGGGTTTTTAACCAATCTTGTGCATCCAATGGGTGTTTTTGTGTCATTGGATGAACAGTTAGGTCATTTTCGTCCTCCCTAGGCTAATTCTTATCCAATTAGGGTTTTTAACCAATCATGTGCATCCAATAGGTGTTTTGTGTCATTGGATGAACATTTAGGTCATTTTTGTCCTCCCTACACTAAATCTTGTCCAATTAGGGTTTCTAACCAATCTTGTGCTTCTAATAGGTGTATTTGTGTCATTGGATGAACAATTAGGTCATTTTCATCCTCCCTAGGCTAATTCTTATCCAATTAGGGTTTTTAACCAATGTTGTGCATCCAATTGGTGTTTTTGTGTCATTGGATGAAAAATTAGGTCATTTTCGTCCTCCCTAGGATAATTCTTGTCCAATTAGGGTTTTTAACCAATCTTGTGCATCCAATAGGTGTTATGTGTCATTGGATCAATATTTGGGCCATTTTCGTCCTCCCTAGGCTAATTCTTATCCAATTAGGGTTTTTAACCAATCTTGTGCATCCAATAGGTGTTTTGTGTCATTGGAAAAACATTTAGGTCATTTTCGCCTCCCTAGGCTAATTCTTGTCCAATTAGGGTTTTTAACCAATCTTGTGCATCCAATAGGTGTTTTGTGTCATTGGATCAATATTTGGGCCATTTTCGTCCTCCCTAGGCTAATTCTTATCCAATTAGGGTTTTTAACCAATCTTGTGCATCCAATAGGTGTTTTTGTGTCATTGGATGAACGCTTAGGTCATTTTCGTCCTCCCTAGGCTAATTCTTGTCCAATTAGGGTTTTTGACCAATCTTGTGCATCCAATAGGTGTTTTGTGTCATTTGATGAACATTTAGGTGATTTTCGTCCTCCCTACACTTAATCTTGTCCAATTAGTGTTTTTAACCAATCTTGGGCATCCAATAGGTGTTTTTGTGTCATTGAATCAATATTTAGGCCACTTTCGTCCTCCCTACACTTAATCTTGTCCAATTAGGGTTTCTAACCAATCTTGTGCCTCCGATAGGCGTTTTTGTATCATTGGATGAACAATTAGGTCATTTTCGTCCTCCCTAGGCTAATTCTTATCCAATTAGGGTTTTTAACCAATCTAGTGCATCCAATAAGTGTTTTGTGTCATTGGATGAACATTTAGGTCATTTTCGTCATCCCTACACTTAATGATGTCCAATTTGGGTTTTTAACCAATCTTGTGCATCCAATAGGTGTTTTGTGTCATTGGATGAACATTTAGGTCATTTTTGTCCACCCTAGGCTAATTCTTCTCCAATGAGGGCTTTTAACCAATCTTGTGCATCCAATAGGTGTTTTGTGTGATTGGATGGACATTTAGGTCATTTTCTTCCTTCCTACACTTAATCTTGTCCAATTAGGGTTTTTAACCAATCATGTACATCCAATGGGTGTTTTTGTGTCATTGGATGAACAATTAGGTCATTTTCGTCCTCCCTAGGCTAAATCTTGTCCAATTAGTGTTTTTAACCAATCTTGTGTATCCAATAGGTGTTTTCTGTCATTGGATGAACATTTAGGTCATTTTCGTCCTCCCTACACTTAATCTTGTCCAATTAGGGTTTTTAACCAATCTTGTGCATCCAATAGGTGTTTTGTGTCATTGGATGAACATTTAGGTCATTTTCGTGCTCCCTACACTTAATCTTGTCCAATTAGGGTTTTTAACCAATCTTGTGCATCCAATAGGTGTTTTGTGTCATTGGATGAACATTTAGGTCATTTTCGTCCTCCCTACACTTAATCTTGTCCAATTAGGGTTTTTAACCAATCTTGTGCATCCAATAGGTGTTTTGTGTCATTGGATCAATATTTGGGCCATTTTCGTCCTCCCTAGGCTAATTCTTATCCAATTAGGGTTTTTAACCAATCTTGTGCATCCAATAGGTGTTTTTGTGTCATTGGATGAACGCTTAGGTCATTTTCGTCCTCCCTAGGCTAATTCTTGTCCAATTAGGGTTTTTGACCAATCTTGTGCATCCAATAGGTGTTTTGTGTCATTTGATGAACATTTAGGTCATTTTCGTCCTCCCTACACTTAATCTTGTCCAATTAGTGTTTTTAACCAATCTTGGGCATCCAATAGGTGTTTTTGTGTCATTGAATCAATATTTAGGCCACTTTCGTCCTCCCTACACTTAATGTTGTCCAATTAGGGTTTCTAACCAATCTTGTGCCTCCGATAGGTGTTTTTGTATCATTGGATGAACAATTAGGTCATTTTCGTCCTCCCTAGGCTAATTCTTATCCAATTAGGGTTTTTAACCAATCTAGTGCATCCAATAAGTGTTTTGTGTCATTGGATGAACATTTAGGTCATTTTCGTCATCCCTACACTTAATGATGTCCAATTTGGGTTTTTAACCAATCTTGTGCATCCAATAGGTGTTTTGTGTCATTGGATGAACATTTAGGTCATTTTTGTCCACCCTAGGCTAATTCTTCTCCAATGAGGGCTTTTAACCAATCTTGTGCATCCAATAGGTGTTTTGTGTGATTGGATGGACATTTAGGTCATTTTCTTCCTTCCTACACTTAATCTTGTCCAATTTGGGTTTTTAACCAATCATGTACATCCAATGGGTGTTTTTGTGTCATTGGATGAACAATTAGGTCATTTTCGTCCTCCCTAGGCTAAATCTTGTCCAATTAGTGTTTTTAACCAATCTTGTGTATCCAATAGGTGTTTTCTGTCATTGGATGAACATTTAGGTCATTTTCGTCCTCCCTACACTTAATCTTGTCCAATTAGGGTTTTTAACCAATCTTGTGCATCCAATAGGTGTTTTGTGTCATTGGATGAACATTTAGGTCATTTTCGTCCTCCCGACACTTAATCTTGTCCAATTTGGGTTTTTAACCAATCTTGTGCATCCAATGGGTGTTGTTGTGTCATTGGATGAATAGTTAGGTCATTTTCGTCCTCCCTAGGCTAAATCTTGTCCAATTAGGGTTTTTAACCAATCTTGTGCATCCAATAGGTGTTTTTGTGTCGTTGGATCAATATTTAGGCCTTTTTCGTCCTCCCTACACTTAATCTTGTCCAATTAGGGTTTTTAACCAATCTTGTGCACCCAATAGGTGTTTTGTGTCGTTGGATGAACATTTAGGTCATTTTCGTCCTCCCTACACTTTATCGTGTCCAATTAGGGTTTCTAACCAATCTTGTGCATCCAATTGGTGTTTTTGTGTCATTGGATGAACAATTAGGTCATTTTCATCCTCCCTAGGATAATTCTTGTCCAATTAGGGTTTTTAACCAATCTTGTGCATCCAATAGGTGTTTTGTGTCATTGGATCAATATTTGGGCCATTTTCGTCCTCCCTAGGCTAATTCTTATCCAATTAGGGTTTTTAACCAATCTTGTGCATCCAATAGGTGTTTTTGTGTCATTGGATGAACGCTTAGGTCATTTTCGTCCTCCCTAGGCTAATTCTTGTCCAATTAGGGTTTTTGACCAATCTTGTGCATCCAATAGGTGTTTTGTGTCATTTGATGAACATTTAGGTGATTTTCGTCCTCCCTACACTTAATCTTGTCCAATTAGTGTTTTTAACCAATCTTGGGCATCCAATAGGTGTTTTTGTGTCATTGAATCAATATTTAGGCCACTTTCGTCCTCCCTACACTTAATCTTGTCCAATTAGGGTTTCTAACCAATCTTGTGCCTCCGATAGGCGTTTTTGTATCATTGGATGAACAATTAGGTCATTTTCGTCCTCCCTAGGCTAATTCTTATCCAATTAGGGTTTTTAACCAATCTAGTGCATCCAATAAGTGTTTTGTGTCATTGGATGAACATTTAGGTCATTTTCGTCATCCCTACACTTAATGATGTCCAATTTGGGTTTTTAACCAATCTTGTGCATCCAATAGGTGTTTTGTGTCATTGGATGAACATTTAGGTCATTTTTGTCCACCCTAGGCTAATTCTTCTCCAATGAGGGCTTTTAACCAATCTTGTGCATCCAATAGGTGTTTTGTGTGATTGGATGGACATTTAGGTCATTTTCTTCCTTCCTACACTTAATCTTGTCCAATTAGGGTTTTTAACCAATCATGTACATCCAATGGGTGTTTTTGTGTCATTGGATGAACAATTAGGTCATTTTCGTCCTCCCTAGGCTAAATCTTGTCCAATTAGTGTTTTTAACCAATCTTGTGTATCCAATAGGTGTTTTCTGTCATTGGATGAACATTTAGGTCATTTTCGTCCTCCCTACACTTAATCTTGTCCAATTAGGGTTTTTAACCAATCTTGTGCATCCAATAGGTGTTTTGTGTCATTGGATGAACATTTAGGTCATTTTCGTCCTCCCGACACTTAATCTTGTCCAATTTGGGTTTTTAACCAATCTTGTGCATCCAATGGGTGTTGTTGTGTCATTGGATGAATAGTTAGGTCATTTTCGTCCTCCCTAGGCTAAATCTTGTCCAATTAGGGTTTTTAACCAATCTTGTGCATCCAATAGGTGTTTTTGTGTCGTTGGATCAATATTTAGGCCTTTTTCGTCCTCCCTACACTTAATCTTGTCCAATTAGGGTTTCTAACCAATCTTGTGCATCCAATAGGTGTTTTGTGTCATTGGATGAACATTTAGGTCATTTTCGTGCTCCCTACACTTTATCTTGTCCAATTAGGGTTTCTAACCAATCTTGTGCATCCAATAGGTGTTTTTGTGTCATTGGATGAACAATTAGGTCATTTTCGTCCTCCCTAAGATAATTCTTGTCCAATTAGGGTTTTTAACCAATCTTGTGCATCCAATAGGTGTTTTGTGTCATTGGATGAACATTTAGGTCATTTTCGCCTCCCTAGGCTAATTCTTATCCAATTAGGGTTTTTAACCAATCATGTGCATCCAATAGGTGTTTTGTGTCATTGGATGAACATTTAGGTCATTTTCTTCCTCCCTACACTTAATCTTGTCCAATTAGGGTTTTTAACCAATCTTGTGCATCCAATGGGTGTTTTTGTGTCATTGGATGAACAATTAGGTCATTTTCATCCTCCCTAGGCTAAATCTTGTCGAATTAGTGTTTTTAACCAACCTTGTGCATCCAATAGGTGTTTTCTGTCATTGGATGAACATTTAGGTCATTTTCGTCCTCCCTACACTTAATCTTGTCCAATTAGGGTTTTTAACCAATCTTGTGCATCCAATAGGTGTTTTGTGTCATTGGATGGACATTTAGGTCATTTTCGTCCTCCCTACACTTAATCTTGTCCAATTTGGGTTTTTATCCAATCTTGTGCATCCAATGGGCGTTGTTGTGTCATTGGATGAACAGTTAGGTCATTTTCGTCCTCCCTAGGCTAAATCTTGTCCAATTAGGGTTTTTAACCAATCTTGTGCATCCAATAGGTGTTTTTGTGTCGTTGGATCAATATTTAGGCCTTTTTCGTCCTCCCTACACTTAATCTTGTCCAATTAGGGTTTTTAACCAATCTTGTGCACCCAATAGGTGTTTTGTGTCGTTGGATGAACATTTAGGTCATTTTCATCCTCCCTACACTTTATCGTGTCCAATTAGGGTTTCTAACCAATCTTGTGCATCCAATTGGTGTTTTTGTGTCATTGGATGAACAATTAGGTCATTTTCGTCCTCCCTAGGCTAATTCTTGTCCAATTAGGGTTTTTAACCAATCTTGTGCATCCAATAGGTGTTTTGTGTCATTGGATCAATATTTGGGCCATTTTCGTCCTCCCTAGGCTAATTCTTATCCAATTAGGGTTTTTAACCAATCTTGTGCATCCAATAGGTGTTTTTGTGTCATTGGATGAACAATTAGGTCATTTTCGTCCTCCCTAGGCTAATTCTTGTCCAATTAGGGTTTTTAACCAATCTTGTGCATCCAATAGGTGTTTTGTGTCATTGGATGAACATTTAGGCCATTTTCGTCCTCCCTAGCCTTATTCTTATCCAATTAGGGTTTCTACCCAATCTTGTGCATCCAATGGGTATTTTTGTGTCATTGGAAGAATATTTAGGTCATTTTCGTCCTCCCTTCACTTAATCTTGTCCAATTAGGGTTTTTAACCAATCTTGTGCTTCCAATAGGTGTTTTGTGTCATTGGATGAACATTTAGGTCATTTTCGTCCTCCCTAAATTTAATCTTGTCCAATACGGGTTTCTAACCAATCTTGTGCATCCAATAGGTGTTTTTGTGTCATTGGATGAATATTTAGGTCATTTTCGTCCTCCCTACACTTAATCTTGTCCAATTAGGGTTTTTAACCAATCTTGTGCATCCAATAGGTGTTTTGTGTCATTGGATGAACATTTAGGTCATTTTCGTCCTCCCGACACTTAATCTTGTCCAATTTGGGTTTTTAACCAATCTTGTGCATCCAATGGGTGTTGTTGTGTCATTGGATGAACAGTTAGGTCATTTTCGTCCTCCCTAGGCTAAATCTTGTCCAATTAGGGTTTTTAACCAATCTTGTGCATCCAATAGGTGTTTTTGTGTCGTTGGATCAATATTTAGGCCTTTTTCGTCCTCCCTACACTTAATCTTGTCCAATTAGGGTTTCTAACCAATCTTGTGCATCCATTAGGTGTTTTGTGTCTTTGGATGAACATTTAGGTCATTTTCGTGATCCCTACACTTTATCTTGTCCAATTAGGGTTTCTAACCAATCTTGTGCATCCAATTGGTGTTTTTGTGTCATTGGATGAACAATTAGGTCATTTTCGTCCTCCCTAGGATAATTCTTGTCCAATTAGGGTTTTTAACTAATCTTGTGCATCCAATAGGTGTTTTCTGTCATTGGATGAACATTTAGGTCATTTTCGTCCTCCCTACACTTAATCTTGTCCAATTAGGGTTTTTAACCAATCTTGTGCATCCAATAGGTGTTTTGTGTCATTGGATGAACATTTAGGTCATTTTCGTCCTCCCGACACTTAATCTTGTCCAATTTGGGTTTTTAACCAATCTTGTGCATCCAATGGGTGTTTTTGTGTCATTGGATGAACAGTTAGGTCATTTTCGTCCTCCCTAGGCTAAATCTTGTCCAATTAGTGTTTTTAACCAATCTTGTGCATCCAATAGGTGTTTTTGTGTCGTTGGATCAATATTTAGGCCTTTTTCGTCCTCCCTACACTTAATCTTGTCCAATTAGGGTTTCTAACCAATCTTGTGCATCCATTAGGTGTTTTGTGTCTTTGGATGAACATTTAGGTCATTTTCGTCCTCCCTACACTTAATCTTGTCCAATTAGGGTTTTTAACCAATCTTGTGCATCCAATAGGTGTTTTGTGTCATTGGATGAACATTTAGGTCATTTTCGTTCTCCCGACACTTAATCTTGTCCAATTTGGGTTTTTAACCAATCTTGTGCATCCAATGGGTGTTGTTGTGTCATTGGATGAACAGTTAGGTCATTTTCGTCCTCCCTAGGCTAAATCTTGTCCAATTAGGGTTTTTTACCAATCTTGTGCATCCAATAGGTGTTTTGTGTCATTGGATGAACATTTAGGTCATTTTCGTCCTCCCGACACTTAATCTTGTCCAATTTGGGTTTTTAACCAATCTTGTGCATCCAATGGGTGTTGTTGTGTCATTGGATGAACAGTTAGGTCATTTTCGTCCACCCTAGGCTAATTCTTCTCCAATTAGGGTTTTTAACCAATCTTGTGCATCCAATAGGTGTTTTGTGTCATTGGATGGACATTTAGGTCATTTTCGTCCTCCCTACACTTAATCTTGTCCAATTAGGGTTTTTAACCAATCTTGTGCATCCAATGGGTGTTTTTGTGTCATTGGATGAACAATTAGGTCATTTTCATCCTCCCTAGGCTAAATCTTGTCGAATTAGTGTTTTTAACCAACCTTGTGCATCCAATAGGTGTTTTCTGTCATTGGATGAACATTTAGGTCATTTTCGTCCTCCCTACACTTAATCTTGTCCAATTAGGGTTTTTAACCAATCTTGTGCATCCAATAGGTGTTTTGTGTCATTGGATGGACATTTAGGTCATTTTCGTCCTCCCTACACTTAATCTTGTCCAATTTGGGTTTTTATCCAATCTTGTGCATCCAATGGGCGTTGTTGTGTCATTGGATGAACAGTTAGGTCATTTTCGTCCTCCCTAGGCTAAATCTTGTCCAATTAGGGTTTTTAACCAATCTTGTGCATCCAATAGGTGTTTTTGTGTCGTTGGATCAATATTTAGGCCTTTTTCGTCCTCCCTACACTTAATCTTGTCCAATTAGGGTTTTTAACCAATCTTGTGCACCCAATAGGTGTTTTGTGTCGTTGGATGAACATTTAGGTCATTTTCATCCTCCCTACACTTTATCGTGTCCAATTAGGGTTTCTAACCAATCTTGTGCATCCAATTGGTGTTTTTGTGTCATTGGATGAACAATTAGGTCATTTTCGTCCTCCCTAGGCTAATTCTTGTCCAATTAGGGTTTTTAACCAATCTTGTGCATCCAATAGGTGTTTTGTGTCATTGGATGAACATTTAGGTCATTTTCGTCCTCCCTACATTTAATCTTGTTCAATTAGGGTTTCTAACCAATCTTGTGCATCCAATAGGTGATTTTGTGTTATTGGATGAACAATTAGGTCATTTTCGTCCTCCCTAGGCTAAATCTTGTCCAATTAGGGTTTTTAACCAATCTTGTGCATCCAATAGGTGTTTTGTGTCATTGGATGAACATTTAGGTCATTTTCGTCCTCCCTACACTTAATCTTGTCCAATTAGGGTTTTTAACCAGTCTTGTGCATCCAATAGGTGTTTTGTGTCATTGGATGAACATTTAGGTCATTTTCGTCCTCCCGACATTTAATCTTGTCCAATTTGGGTTTTTAACCAATCTTGTGCACCCAATAGGTGTTTTGTGTCGTTGGATGAACATTTAGGTCATTTTCGTCCTCCCTACAATTTATCTTGTCCAATTAGGGTTTCTAACCAATCTTGTGCATCCAATTGGTGTTTTTGTGTCATTGGATGAACAATTAGGTCATTTTCGTCCTCCCTAGGATAATTCTTGTCCAATTAGGGTTTTTAACCAATCTTGTGCATCCAATAGGTGTTTTGTGTCATTGGATCAATATTTGGGCCATTTTCGTCCTCCCTAGTCTAATTCTTATCCAATTAGGGTTTTTAACCGATCTTGTGCATCCAATAGGTGTTTTTGTGTCATTGGATGAACACTTAGGTCATTTTCGTCCTCCCTAGGCTAATTCTTATCGAATTAGGGTTTTTAACCAATCTTGTGCACCCAATAGGTGTTTTGTGTCGTTGGATGAACATTTAGGTCATTTTCATCCTCCCTACACTTTATCGTGTCCAATTAGGGTTTCTAACCAATCTTGTGCATCCAATTGGTGTTTTTGTGTCATTGGATGAACAATTAGGTCATTTTCGTCCTCCCTAGGATAATTCTTGTCCAATTAGGGTTTTTAACCAATCTTGTGCATCCAATATGTGTTTTGTGTCATTCGATCAATATTTAGGCCATTTTCGCCCTCCCTAGGCTAATTTTTATCCAATTAGGGTTTTTAACAAATCATGTGCATCCAATAGGTGTTTTGTGTCATTGGATGAACATTTAGGTCATTTAGGTCCTCCCTACACTAAATCTTGTCCAATTAGGGTTTCTAACCAATCTTGTTCCTCCGATAGGTGTTTTAGTGTCATTGGATGAACAATTAGGTCATTTTCGTCCTCCCTAAGCTAATTCTTGTCGAATTAGGGTTTTTAACCAATCTTGTGCATCCAATAGGTGTTTTGTGTCATTGGATGAACATTTAGGTCATTTTCGTCCACCGTAGGCTAATTCTTGTCCAATTAGGGTTTTTAACCAATCTTGTGCATCCAATAGGTGTTTTGTGTCATTGGATGAACATTTAGGTCATTTTCGTCCCTCCTACACTTAATCTTGTCCAATTTGGGTTTTTAACCAATCTTGTGCATCCAATAGGTGTTTTGTGTCATTGGATGAACAATTAGGTCATTTCGTCCTCCCTACACTTAATCTTGTCCAATTAGGGTTTTTAACCAATCTTGTGCATCCAATAGGTGTTTTGTGTCATTGGAAAAACATTTAGGTCATTTTCGTATTTTCGTCCTCCCTACACTTAATCTTGTCCAATTAGGGTATTTAACCAATCTTGTGCATCCAATAGGTGTTTTGTGTCATTGGATGAATATTTAGGTCATTTTCTTCCTCCCTACACTTAATCTTGTCCAATTAGGGTTTTTAACCAATCTTGTGTATCCAATAGGTGTTTTGTGTCATTGGATGAACATTTAGGTCATTTTCGTCCACCCGACACTTAATCTTGTCCAATTTGGGTTTTTAACTAATCTTGTGCATCCAATAGGTGTTTTGTGTCATTGGATGAACATTTAGGTCATTTTTGTCCACCCTAGGCTAATTCTTGTCCAATTAGGGTTTTTGACCAATCTTGTGCATCCAATAGGTGTTTTGTGTCATTGGATGAACATTTAGGTCATTTTCGTCCTCCCTACACATAATCTTGTCCAATTAGGGTTTTTAACCAATCTTGTGCATCCAATAGGTGTTTTGTGTCATTGGAAGAATATTTAGGTCATTTTCGTATTTTCGTCCTCCCTACACTTAATCTTGTCCAATTAGGGTTTTTAACCAATCTTGTGTATCCAATAGGTGTTTTGTGTCACTGGATGAACATTTAGGTCATTTTTGTCCTCCCGACACTTAATCTTGTCCAATTTGGGTTTTTAACTAATCTTGTGCATCCAATAGGTGTTTTGTGTCATTGGATGAACATTTAGGTCATTTTTGTCCACCCTAGGCTAATTCTTGTCCAATTAGGGTTTTTGACCAATCTTGTGCATCCAATAGGTGTTTTGTGTCATTGGATGAACATTTAGGTCATTTTCGTCCTCCCTACACATAATCTTGTCCAATTAGGGTTTCTAACCAATCTTGTGCATCCAATAGGTGTTTTGTGTCATTGGAAAAACATTTAGATCATTTTCGTATTTTCGTCCTCCCTACACTTAATCTTGTCCAATTAGGGTATTTAACCAATCTTGTGCATCCAATAGGTGTTTTGTGTCATTGGATGAATATTTAGGTCATTTTCGTCCTCCCTACACTTAATCTTGTCCAATTAGGGTTTTTAACCAATCTTGTGCATCCAATAGGTGTTTTGTGTCATTGGATGAACATTTAGGTCATTTTCGTCCTCCCGACACTTAATCTTGTCCAATTTGGGGTTTTAACCAATCTTGTGCATCCAATGGGTGTTTTTGTGTCATTGGATGAACAGTTAGGTCATTTTCGTCCTCCCTAGGCTAAATCTTGTCCAATTAGGGTTTTTAACCAATCTTTTGCATCCAATAGGTGTTTTTGTGTCGTTGGATCAATATTTAGGCCTTTTTCGTCCTCCCTACACTTAATCTTGTCCAATTAGGGTTTTTAACCAATCTTGTGCACCCAATAGATGTTTTGTGTCGTTGGATAAACATTTAGGTCATTTTCATCCTCCCTACACTTTATCGTGTCCAATTAGGGTTTCTAACCAATCTTGTGCATCCAATTGGTGTTTTTGTGTCATTGGATGAACAATTAGGTCATTTTCGTCCTCCCTAGGATAATTCTTATCCAATTAGGGTTTTTAACCAATCTTGTGCATCCAATGGGTGTTGTTGTGTCATTGGATGAACAGTTAGGTCATTTTCGTCCTCCCTAGGCTAATTCTTGTCCAATTAGGGTTTTTGACCAATCTTGTGCATCCAATAGGTGTTTTGTGTCATTTGATGAACATTTAGGTCATTTTCGTCCTCCCTACACTTAATCTTGTCCAATTAGTGTTTTTAACCAATCTTGTGCATCCAATAGGTGTTTTTGTGTCATTGAATCAATATTTAGGCCACTTTCGTCCTCCCTACACTTAATCTTGTCCAATTAGGGTTTCTAACCAATCTTGTGCCTCCAATAGGTGTTTTTGTATCATTGGATGAACAATTAGGTCATTTTCGTCCTACCTAGGCTAATTCTTATCCAATTAGGGTTTTTAACCAATCTAGTGCATCCAATAAGTGTTTTGTGTCATTGGATGATTATTTAGGTCATTTTCGTCATCCCTACACTTAATGATGTCCAATTTGGGTTTTTAACCAATCTTGTGCATCCAATAGGTGTTTTGTGTCATTGGTTGAACATTTAGGTCATTTTTGTCCACCCTAGGCTAATTCTTCTCCAATTAGGGTTTTTAACCAATCTTGTGCATCCAATAGGTGTTTTGTGTCATTGGATGGACATTTAGGTCATTTTCGTCCTTCCTACAGTTAATCTTGTCCAATTAGGGTTTTTAACCAATCATGTGCATCCAATGGGTGTTTTTGTGTCATTGGATGAACAATTAGGTCATTTTCGTCCTCCCTAGGCTAAATCTTGTCCAATTAGTGTTTTTAACCAATCTTGTGCATCCAATAGGTGTTTTCTGTCATTGGATGAACATTTAGGTCATTTTCGTGCTCCCTACACTTAATCTTGTCCAATTAGGGTTTTTAACCAATCTTGTGCATCCAATAGGTGTTTTGTGTCATTGGATGAACATTTAGGTCATTTTCGTCCTCCCGACACTTAATCTTGTCCAATTTGGGTTTTTAACCAATCTTGTGCATCCAATGGGTGTTGTTGTGTCATTGGATGAACAGTTAGGTCATTTTCGTCCTCCCTAGGCTAAATCTTGTCCAATTAGGGTTTTTAACCAATCTTGTGCATCCAATAGGTGTTTTTGTGTCGTTGGATCAATATTTAGGCCTTTTTCGTCCTCCCTACACTTAATCTTGTCCAATTAGGGTTTTTAACCAATCTTGTGCACCCAATAGGTGTTTTGTGTCGTTGGATGAACATTTAGGTCATTTTCGTCCTCCCTACACTTTATCGTGTCCAATTAGGGTTTCTAACCAATCTTGTGCATCCAATTGGTGTTTTTGTGTCATTGGATGAACAATTAGGTCATTTTCATCCTCCCTAGGATAATTCTTGTCCAATTAGGGTTTTTAACCAATCTTGTGCATCCAATAGGTGTTTTGTGTCATTGGATCAATATTTGGGCCATTTTCGTCCTCCCTAGGCTAATTCTTATCCAATTAGGATTTTTAACCAATCTTGTGCATCCAATAGGTGTTTTTGTGTCATTGGATGAACACTTAGGTCATTTTCGTCCTCCCTAGGCTAATTCTTGTCCAATTAGGGTTTTTAACCAATCTTGTGCATCCAATAGGTGTTTTGTGTCATTGGATGAACATTTAGGTCATTTTCGTCCTCCCTAGGCTAAATCTTGTCCAATTAGGGTTTTTAACCAATCTTGTGCATCCAATAGGTGTTTTGTGTCATTGGATGAACATTTAGGTCATTTTCGTCCTCCCTACACTTAATCTTGTCCAATTAGGGTTTTTAACCAGTCTTGTGCATCCAATAGGTGTTTTGTATCATTGGATGAACATTTAGGTCATTTTCGTCGTCCCTACTCTTTATCTTGTCCAATTAGGGTTTCAAACCAATCTTGTGCATCCAATTGGTGTTTTTGTATCATTGGATGAACCATTAGGTCATTTTCGTCCTCCCTGGGATAATTCTTGTCCAATTAGGGTTTTTAACCAATCCTGTGCATCCATTATGTGTTTTGTGTAATTGGATCAATATTTGGGCCATTTTCGTCCTCCCTAGGCTAATTTTTGTCCAATTAGGGTTTTTAACAAATCATGTGCATCCAATAGGTGTTTTGTGTCATTGGATGAACATTTAGGTCATTTTGGTCCTCCCTACACTAAATCTTGTCCAATTAGGGTTTCTAACCAATCTTGTTCCTCCGATAGGTGTTTTAGTGTCATTGGATGCACAATTAGGTGATTTTCGTCCTCCCTAAGCTAATTCTTGTCGAATTAGGGTTTTTAACCAATCTTGTGCATGCAATAGGTGTTTTGTGTCATTGGATGAACATTTAGGTCATTTTCGTTCTCCCTACACTTAATCTTGTCCAATTAGGGTTTTTAACCAATCTTGTGCATCCAATGGGTGTTTTTGTGTCATTGGATCAATATTTAGACCATTTTCGTCCTCCCTACACTTAATCTTGTCCTATTAGGGTTTTTAACCAATCTTGTGCATCCAATATGTGTTTTGTGTCATTGGATGAACATTTAGGTCATTTTCGTCCCCCCTACACTTAATCTTGTCCAATTTGGGTTTTTAACCAATCTTGTGCATCCAATAGGTGTTTTGTGCCATTGGATGTACATTTAGGTCATTTTCGTCCTCCCTACACTTAATCTTGTCCAATTAGGGTTTTTAACCAATCTTGTGCATCCAATAGGTGTTTTGTGTCATTGGAAGAACATTTAGGTCATTTTCGTATTTTCGTCCTCCCTACACTTAATCTTGTCCAATTAGGGTTTTTAACCAATCTTGTGCACCCAATAGGTGTTTTGTGTCATTGGATGAACATTTAGGTCATTTTCGTCCTCCCTACACTTTATCTTGTCCAATTAGGGTTTCTAACCAATCTTGTGCATCCAGTTGGTGTTTTTGTGTCATTGGATGAACAATTAGGTCATTTTCGTCCTCCCTAGGATAATTCTTGTCCAATTAGGGTTTTTAACCAATCTTGTGCATCCAATATGTGTTTTGTGTCATTGGATCAATATTTGGGCCATTTTCGTCCTCCCTGGGCTAATTTTTATCCAATTAGGGTTTTTAACAAATCATGTGCATCCAATAGGTGTTTTGTGTCACTGGATGAACATTTAGGTCATTTTCGTCCTCCCTAAACTTAATCTTGTCCAGTTAGGGTTTTTAACCAATCTGGTCCATCCAATAGGTGTTTTGTGTCATTGGAAGAACATTTAGGTCATTTTCGTATTTTCGTCCTCCCTACACTTAATCTTGTCCAATTAGGGTTTTTAACCAATCTTGTGCACCCAATAGGTGTTTTGTGTCATTGGATGAACATTTAGGTCATTTTCGTCCTCCCTACACTTTATCTTGTCCAATTAGGGTTTCTAACCAATCTTGTGCATCCAATTGGTGTTTTTGTGTGATTGGATGAACATTTAGGTCATTTTCGTCCTCCCTAGGATAATTCTTGTCCAATTAGGGTTTTTAACCAATCTTGTGCATCCAATATGTGTTTTGTGTCATTGGATCAATATTTGGGCCATTTTCGTCCTCCCTAGGCTAATTTTTATCCAATTAGGGTTTTTAACAAATCATGTGCATCCAATAGGTGTTTTGTGTCATTGGATGAACATTTAGGTCATTTTGGTCCTCCCTACACTAAATCTTGTCCAATTAGGGTTTCTAACCAATCTTGTTCCTCCGATAGGTGTTTTAGTGTCATTGGATGAACAATTAGGTTATTTTCGTCCTCCCTAAGCTAATTCTTGTCGAATTAGGGTTTTTAACCAATCTTGTGCATCCAATAGGTGTTTTGTGTCATTGGATTAACATTTAGGTCATTTTCGTCCACCGTAGGCTAATTCTTGTCCAATTAGGGTTTTTAACCAATCTTGTGCATCCAATAGGTGTTTTGTGTCATTGGATGAACATTTAGGTCATTTTCGTCCTCCATACACTTAATCTTGTCCAATTAGGGTTTTTAACCAATCTTGTGCATCCAATGGGTCTTTTTGTGTCATTGGATAAACAATTAGGTCATTTTCGTCCTCCCTAGGCTAAATCTTTTCCAATTAGGGTTTTTAACTAATCTTGTGCATCCAATAGGTGTTTTTGTGTCATTGGATCAATATTTAGACCATTTTCGTCCTCCCTACACTTAATCTTGTCCAATTAGGGTTTTTAACCAATCTTGTGCATCCAATAGGTGTTTTGTGTCATTGGATGAACATTTAGGTCATTTTCGTCCCCCCTACACTTAATCTTGTCCAATTTGGGTTTTTAACCAATCTTGTGCATCCAATAGGTGTTTTGTGTCATTGGATGAACATTTAGGTCATTTTGGTCCTCCCTACACCAAATCTTGTCCAATTAGGGTTTCAAACCAATCTTGTTCCTCCGATAGGTGTTTTAGTGTCATTGGATGAACAATTAGGTTATTTTCGTCCTCCCTAAGCTAATTCTTGTCGAATTAGGGTTTTTAACCAATCTTGTGCATCCAATAGGTGTTTTGTGTCATTGGATTAACATTTAGGTCATTTTCGTCCTCCCTAGGATAATTCTTGTCCAATTAGGGTTTTTAACCAATCTTGTGCATCCAATATGTGTTTTGTGTCATTGGATCAATATTTGGGCCATTTTCGTCCTCCCTAGGCTAATTTTTATCCAATTAGGGTTTTTAACAAATCATGTGCATCCAATAGGTGTTTTGTGTCATTGGATGAACATTTAGGTCATTTTGGTCCTCCCTACACTAAATCTTGTCCAATTAGGGTTTCTAACCAATCTTGTTCCTCCGATAGGTGTTTTAGTGTCATTGGATGAACAATTAGGTTATTTTCGTCCTCCCTAAGCTAATTCTTGTCGAATTAGGGTTTTTAACCAATCTTGTGCATCCAATAGGTGTTTTGTGTCATTGGATGAACATTTAGGTCATTTTCGTCCTCCCTACACTTAATCTTGTCCAATTAGGGTTTTTAACCAATCTTGTGCATCCAATGGGTCTTTTTGTGTCATTGGATAAACAATTAGGTCATTTTCGTCCTCCCTAGGCTAAATCTTTTCCAATTAGGGTTTTTAACTAATCTTGTGCATCCAATAGGTGTTTTTGTGTCATTGGATCAATATTTAGACCATTTTCGTCCTCCCTACACTTAATCTTGTCCAATTAGGGTTTTTAACCAATCTTGTGCATCCAATAGGTGTTTTGTGTCATTGGATGAACATTTAGGTCATTTTCGTCCCTTCTACACTTAATCTTGTCCAATTTGGGTTTTTAACCAATCTTGTGCATCCAATAGGTGTTTTGTGTCATTGGATGAACATTTAGGTCATTTTCGTCCTCCCTACACTTAATCTTGTCCAATTAGGGTTTTTAACCAATCTTGTGCATCCAATTGGTGTTTTTGTGTCATTGGATGAACAATTAGGTCATTTTCGTCCTCCCTAGGATAATTCTTGTCCAATTAGGGTTTTTAACCAATCTTGTGCATCCAATAGGTGTTTTGTGTCATTGGATCAATATTTAGGTCATTTTCGTCCTCCCTACACTTAATCTTGTCCAATTAGGGTTTTTAACCAATCTTGTGCATCCAATAGGTGTTTTGTGTCATTGGATGAATATTTAGGTCATTTTCGTCCTCCCTACACTTAATCTTATCCAATTAGGGTTTTTAACCAATCTTGTGCATCCAATAGGGGTTTTGTGTCATCGGATGAACATTTAGGTCATTTTTGTCCACCCTAGGCTAATTCTTGTCCAATTAGGGTTTTTGACCAATCTTGTGCATCCAATAGGTGTTTTGTGTCATTGGATGAACATTTAGGTCATTTTCGTCCTCCCTACACTTTATCTTGTCCAATTAGGGTTTCTAACCAATCTTGTGCATCCAATTGGTGTTTTTGTGTCATTGGATGAACAATTAGGTCATTTTAGTCCTCCCTAGGATAATTCTTGTCCAATTAGGGTTTTGAACCAATCTTGTGCATCCAATATGTGTTTTGTGTCATTGGATCAATATTTGGGCCATTTTCGTCCTCCCTAGGCTAATTTTTATCCAATTAGGGTTTTTAAAAAATCATGTGCATCCAATAGGTGTTTTGTGTCACTGGATGAACATTTAGGTCATTTTCGTCCTCCCTACACTTAATCTTGTCCAATTCGGGTTTTTAACCAATCTTGTGCATCCAATAGGTGTTTTGTGTCATTGGAAGAACATTTAGGTCATTTTGGTCCTCCCTACACTAAATCTTGTCCAATTAGGGTTTCTAACCAATCTTGTTCCTCCGATAGGTGTTTTAGTGTCATTGGATGAACAATTAGGTCATTTTCGTCCTCCCTAAGCTAATTCTTGTCGAATTAGGGTTTTTAACAAATCTTGTGCATCCAATAGGTGTTTTGTGTCATTGGATGAACATTTAGGTCATTTTCGTCCACCGTAGGCTAATTCTTGTCCAATTAGGGTTTTTAACCAATCTTGTGCATCCAATATGTGTTTTGTGTCATTGGATCAATATTTGGGCCATTTTCGTCCTCCCTAGGCTAATTTTTATCCAATTAGGGTTTTTAAAAAATCATGTGCATCCAATAGGTGTTTTGTGTCACTGGATGAACATTTAGGTCATTCTCGTCCTCCCTACACTTAATCTTGTCCAATTCGGGTTTTTAACCAATCTTGTGCATCCAATAGGTGTTTTGTGTCATTGGAAGAACATTTAGGTCATTTTGGTCCTCCCTACACTAAATCTTGTCCAATTAGGGTTTCTAACCAATCTTGTTCCTCCGATAGGTGTTTTAGTGTCATTGGATGAACAATTAGGTCATTTTCGTCCTCCCTAGGATAATTCTTGTCCAATTAGGGTTTTGAACCAATCTTGTGCATCCAATATGTGTTTTGTGTCATTGGATCAATATTTGGGCCATTTTCGTCCTCCCTAGGCTAATTTTTATCCAATTAGGGTTTTTAAAAAATCATGTGCATCCAATAGGTGTTTTGTGTCACTGGATGAACATTTAGGTCATTCTCGTCCTCCCTACACTTAATCTTGTCCAATTCGGGTTTTTAACCAATCTTGTGCATCCAATAGGTGTTTTGTGTCATTGGAAGAACATTTAGGTCATTTTGGTCCTCCCTACACTAAATCTTGTCCAATTAGGGTTTCTAACCAATCTTGTTCCTCCGATAGGTGTTTTAGTGTCATTGGATGAACAATTAGGTCATTTTCGTCCTCCCTCTGCTAATTCTTGTCGAATTAGGGTTTTTAACCAATCTTGTGCATCCAATAGGTGTTTTGTGTCATTGGATGAACATTTAGGTCATTTTCGTCCTCCCTAGGATAATTCTTGTCCAATTAGGGTTTTTAACCAATCTTGTGCATCCAATATGTGTTTTGTGTCATTGGATCAATATTTGGGCCATTTTCGTCCTCCCTAGGCTAATTTTTATCCAATTAGGGTTTTTAACAAATCATGTGCATCCAATAGGTGTTTTGTGTCATTGGATGAACATTTAGGTCATTTTCGTCCTCCCTACACTAAATCTTGTCCAATTAGGGTTTCTAACCAATCTTGTTCCTCCGATAGGTGTTTTAGTGTCATTGGATGAACAATTAGGTTATTTTCGTCCTCCCTAAGCTAATTCTTGTCGAATTAGGGTTTTTAACCAATCTTGTGCATCCAATAGGTGTTTTGTGTCATTGGATTAACATTTAGGTCATTTTCGTCCACCGTAGGCTAATTCTTGTCCAATTAGGGTTTTTAACCAATCTTGTGCATCCAATAGGTGTTTTGTGTCATTGGATCAATATTTGGGCCATTTTCGTCCTCCCTAGGCTAATTTTTATCCAATTAGGGTTTTTAACAAATCATGTGCATCCAATAGGTGTTTTGTGTCATTGGATGAACATTTAGGTCATTTTGGTCCTCCCTACACTAAATCTTGTCCAATTACGGTTTCTAACCAATCTTGTTCCTCCGATAGGTGTTTTAGTGTCTTTGGATGAACTATTAGGTCATTTTCGTCCTCCCTAAGCTAATTCTTGTCGAATTAGGGTTTTTAACCAATCTTGTGCATCCAATAGGTGTTTTGTGTCATTGATGAACATTTAGGTCATTTTCGTCCACCGTAGGCTAATTCTTGTCCAATTAGGGTTTTTAACCAATCTTGTGCATCCAATATGCGTTTTGTGTCATTGGATCAATATTTGGGCCATTTTCGTCCTCCCTAGGCTAATTTTTATCCAATTAGGGTTTTTAACAAATCATGTGCATCCAATAGGTGTTTTGTGTCACTGGATGAACATTTAGGTCATTTTCGTCCTCCCTACACTTAATCTTGTCCAATTAGGGTTTTTAACCAATCTTGTGCATCCAATAGGTGTTTTGTGTCATTGGAAGAACATTTAGGTCATTTTCGTATTTTCGTCCTCCCTACACTTAATCTTGTCCAATTAGGGTTTTTAACCAATCTTGTGCACCCAATAGGTGTTTTGTGTCATTGGATGAACATTTAGGTCATTTTCGTCCTCCCTACACTTTATCTTGTCCAATTAGGGTTTCTAACCAATCTTGTGCATCCAATTGGTGTTTTTGTGTCATTGGATGAACAATTAGGTCATTTTCGTCCTCCCTAGGATAATTCTTGTCCAATTAGGGTTTTTAACCAATCTTGTGCATCCAATATGTGTTTTGTGTCATTGGATCAATATTTGGGCCATTTTCGTCCCCCCTAGGCTAATTTTTATCCAATTAGGGTTTTTAACAAATCATCTGCATCCAATAGGTGTTTTGTGTCATTGGATGAACATTTAGGTCATTTTGGTCCTCCCTACACTAAATCTTGTCCAATTAGGGTTTCTAACCAATCTTGTTCCTCCGATAGGTGTTTTAGTGTCATTGGATGAACATTTAGGTCATTTTCGTCCTCCCTACACTTAATCTTGTCCAATTAGGGTTTTTAACCAATCTTGTGCATCCAATAGCTGTTTTGTGACATTGGAAGAACATTTAGGTCATTTTCGTATTTTCGTCCTCCCTACACTTAATCTTGTCCAATTAGGGTATTTAACCAATCTTGTGCATCCAATAGGTGTTTCGTATCATTGGATGAATATTTAGGTCATTTTCGTCCTCCCTACACTTAATCTTGTCCAATTAGGGTTTTTAACCAATCTTGTGCATCCAATAGGTGTTTTGTGTCACTGGATGAACATTTAGGTCATTTTCGTCCTCCCGGCACTTAATGTTGTCCAATTTGGGTTTTTAACTAATCTAATGCATCCAATAGGTGTTTTGTGTCATTGGATGAACATTTAGGTCATTTTTGTCCACCCTAGGCTAATTCTTGTCTAATTAGGGTTTTTGACCAATCGTGTGCATCCAATAGGTGTTTTGTGTCATTAGATGAACATTTAGGTCATTTTCGTCCTCCCTACACTTAATCTTGTCCAATTAGGGTTTTTAACCAATCTTGTGCATCCAATGGGTGTTTTTGTGTCATTGGATGAACAATTTGGTCATTTTCGTCCTCCCTAGGCTAATTCTTGTCCAATAAATGGTTTTAACCAATCTTGTGCATCCAATAGGTGTTTTCTGTCATTGGATGAACATTTAGGTCATTTTCGTCCTCCCTACACTTAATCTTGTCCAATTAGGTTTTTTAACCAGTCTGGTGCATCCAATAGGTGTTTTGTGTCATTGGATGAACATTTAGGTCATTTTCGTCCTCCCGACACTTAATCTTGTCCAATTTGGGTTTTTAGCCAATCTTGTGCACCCAATAGGTGTTTTGTGTCGTTGGATGAACATTTAGGTCATTTTCGTCCTCCCTACAATTTATCTTGTCCCATTAGGGTTTCTAACCAATCTTGTGCATCCAATTGGTGTTTTTGTGTCATTGGATGAACAATTAGGTCATTTTCGTCCTCCCTAGGATAATTCTTGTCCAATTAGGGTTTTTAACCAATCTTGTGCATCCAATAGGTGTTTTGTGTCATTGGATCAATATTTGGGCCATTTTCGTCCTCCCTAGGCTAATTCTTATCCAATTAGGGTTTTTAACCAATCTTGTGCATCCAATAGGTGTTTTTGTGTCATTGGATGAACGCTTTGGTCATTTTCGTCCTCCCTAGGCTAATTCTTGTCCAATTAGGGTTTTTGACCAATCTTGTGCATCCAATAGGTGTTTTGTGTCATTTGATGAACATTTAGGTCATTTTCGTCCTCCCTACACTTTATCTTGTCCAATTAGGGTTTCTAACCAATCTTGTGCATCCAATGGGTGTTGTTGTGTCATTGGATGAACAGTTAGGTCATTTTCGTCCTCCCTAGGCTAAATCTTGTCCAATTAGGGTTTTTAACCAATCTTGTGCATCCAATAGGTGTTTTTGTGTCGTTGGATCAATATTTAGGCCTTTTTCGTCCTCCCTACATTTAATCTTGTCCAATTAGGGTTTTTAACCAATCTTGTGCACCCAATAGGTGTTTTGTGTCGTTGGATGAACATTTAGGTCATTTTCATCCTCCCTACACTTTATCGTGTCCAATTAGGGTTTCTAACCAATCTTGTACATCCAATTGGTGTTTTTGTGTCATTGGATGAACAATTAGGTCATTTTCGTCCTCCCTAGGATAATTCTTGTCCAATTTGGGTTTTTAACCAATCTTGTGCATCCAATAGGTGTTTTGTGTCATTGGATCAATATTTGGGCCATTTTCGACCTCCCTAGGCTAATTCTTATCCAATTAGGGTTTTTAACCGATCTTGTGCATCCAATAGGTGTTTTTGTGTCATTGGATGAACACTTAGGTCATTTTCGTCCTCCCTAGGCTAATTCTTATCGAATTAGGGTTTTTAACCAATCTTGTGCATCCAATAGGTGTTTTGTGTCATTGGATGAACATTTAGGTCATTTTCGCCTCCCTAGGCTAATTCTTATCCAATTAGGGTTTTTAACCAATCATGTGCATCCAATAGGTGTTTTGTGTCATTGGATGAACATTTAGGTCATTTTCGTCCTCCCTACACTTAATCTTGTCCAATTAGGGTTTTTAACCAATCTTGTGCATCCAATGGGTGTTTTTGTGTCATTGGATGAACAATTAGGTCATTTTGTCCTCCCTAGGAAAAATCTTTTCCAATTAGGGTTTTTAACTAATCTTGTGCATCCAATAGGTGTTTTTGTGTCATTGGATCAATATTTAGACCATTTTCGTCCTCCCTAGACTTAATCTTGTCCAATTAGGGTTTTTAACCAATCTTGTGCATCCAATAGGTGTTTTGTGTCATTGGATGAACATTTAGGTCATTTTCGTCCCTCCTACACTTAATCTTGTCCAATTTGGGTTTTTAACCAATCTTGTGCATCCAATAGGTGTTTTGTGTCATTGGATGAACATTTAGGTCATTTTCGTCCTCCCTACACTTAATCTTGTCCAATTAGGGTTTTTAACCAATCTTGTGCATCCAATGGGTCTTTTTGTGTCATTGGATAAACAATTAGGTCATTTTCGTCCTCCCTAGGCTAAATCTTTTCCAATTAGGGTTTTTAACTAATCTTGTGCATCCAATAGGTGTTTTTGTGTCATTGGATCAATATTTAGACCATTTTCGTCCTCCCTACACTTAATCTTGTCCAATTAGGGTTTTTAACCAATCTTGTGCATCCAATAGGTGTTTTGTGTCATTGGATGAACATTTAGGTCATTTTCGTCCCTCCTACACTTAATCTTGTCCAATTTGGGTATTTAACCAATCTTGTGCATCCAATAGGTGTTTTGTGTCATTGGAAGAACATTTAGGTCATTTTCTTATTTTCGTCCTCCCTACACTAAATCTTGTCCAATTAGGGTTTCAAACCAATCTTGTTCCTCCGATAGGTGTTTTAGTGTCATTGGATGAACAATTAGGTCATTTTCGTCCTCCCTAAGCTAATTCTTGTCGAATTAGGGTTTTTAACCAATCTTGTGCATCCAATAGGTGTTTTGTGTCATTGGATGAACATTTAGGTCATTTTCGTCCACCGTAGGCTAATTCTTGTCCAATTAGGGTTTTTAACCAATCTTGTGCATCCAATAGGTGTTTTGTGTCATTGGATGAACATTTAGGTCATTTTCGTCCTCCCTATACTTAATCTTGTCCAATTAGGGTTTTTAACCAATCTTGTGCATCTAATGGGTGTTTTTGTGTCATTGGATGAACAATTAGGTCATTTTCGTCCTCCCTAGGCTAAATCTTTTCCAATTAGGGTTTTTAACTAATCTTGTGCATCCAATAGGTGTTTTTGTGTCATTGGATCAATATTTAGACCATTTTCGTCCTCCCTACACTTAATCTTGTCCAATTAGGGTTTTTAACCAATCTTGTCCATCCAATAGGTGTTTTGTGTCATTGGATGAACATTTAGGTCATTTTCGTCCCTCCTACACTTAATCTTGTCCAATTTGGGTTTTTAACCAATCTTGTGCATCCAATAGGTGTTTTGTGTCATTGGAAGAAAATTTAGGTCATTTTCGTATTTTCGTCCTCCCTACACTTAATCTTGTCCAATTAGGGTTTTTAACCAATCTTGTGCATCCAATAGGTGTTTTGTGTCATTGGAAAAACATTTAGGTCATTTTCGTATTTTCGTCCTCCCTACACTTAATCTTGTCCAATTAGGGTATTTAACCAATCTTGTGCATCCAATAGGTGTTTTGTGTCATTGGATGAATATTTAGGTCATTTTCGTCCTCCCTACACTTAATCTTATCCAATTAGGGTTTTTAACCAATCTTGTGCATCCAATAGGGGTTTTGTGTCATCGGATGAACATTTAGGTCATTTTTGTCCACCCTAGGCTAATTCTTGTCCAATTAGGGTTTTTGACCAATCTTGTGCATCCAATAGGTGTTTTGGGTCATTGGATGAACATTTAGGTCATTTTCGTCCTCCCTACACTTTATCTTGTCCAATTAGGGTTTCTAACCAATCTTGTGCATCCAATTGGTGTTTTTGTGTCATTGGATGAACAATTAGGTCATTTTCGTCCTCCCTAGGATAATTCTTGTCCAATTAGGGTTTTGAACCAATCTTGTGCATCCAATATGTGTTTTGTGTCATTGGATCAATATTTGGGCCATTTTCGTCCTCCCTAGGCTAATTTTTGTCCAATTAGGGTTTTTAAAAAATCATGTGCATCCAATAGGTGTTTTGTGTCACTGGATGAACATTTAGGTCATTTTCGTCCTCCCTACACTTAATCTTGTCCAATTCGGGTTTTTAACCAATCTTGTGCATCCAATAGGTGTTTTGTGTCATTGGAAGAACATTTAGGTCGTTTTGGTCCTCCCTACATTAAATCTTGTCCAATTAGGGTTTCTAACCAATCTTGTTCCTCCGATAGGTGTTTTAGTGTCATTGGATGAACAATTAGGTCATTTTCGTCCTCCCTAAGCTAATTCTTGTCGAATTAGGGTTTTTAACAAATCTTGTGCATCCAATAGGTGTTTTGTGTCATTGGATGAACATTTAGGTCATTTTCGTCCACCGTAGGCTAATTCTTGTCCAATTAGGGTTTTTAACCAATCTTGTGCATCCAATATTTGTTTTGTGTCATTGGATCAATATTTGGGCCATTTTCGTCCTCCCTAGGCTAATTTTTATCCAATTAGGGTTTTTAACAAATCATGTGCATCCAATAGGTGTTTTGTGTCACTGGATGAACATTTAGGTCATTTTCGTCCTCCCTACACTTAATCTTGCCCAATTAGGATTTTTAACCAATCTGGTGCATCTAATAGGTGTTTTGTGTCATTGGAAGAACATTTAGGTCATTTTCGTATTTTCGTCCTCCCTACACTTAATCTTGTCCAATTAGGGTTTTTAACCAATCTTGTGCACCCAATAGGTGTTTTGTGTCATTGGATGAACATTTAGGTCATTTTCGTCCTCCCTACACTTTATCTTGTCCAATTAGGGTTTCTAACCAATCTTGTGCATCCAATTGGTGTTTTTGTGTGATTGGATGAACAATTAGGTCATTTTCGTCCTCCCTAGGATAATTCTTGTCCGATTAGGGTTTTTAACCAATCTTGTGCATCCAATATGTGTTTTGTGTCATTGGATCAATATTTGGGCCATTTTCGTCCTCCCTAGGCTAATTTTTATCCAATTAGGGTTTTTAACAAATCATATGCATCCAATAGGTGTTTTGTGTCATTGGATGAACATTTAGGTCATTTTGGTCCTCCCTACACTAAATCTTGTCCAATTAGGGTTTCTAACCAATCTTGTTCCTCCGTTAGGTGTTTTAGTGTCATTGGATGAACAATTAGGTCATTTTCGTCCTCCCTAAGCTAATTCTTGTCGAATTAGGGTTTTTAACCAATCTTGTGCATCCAATAGGTGTTTTGTGTCATTGGATGAACATTTAGGTCATTTTTGTCCACCGTAGGCTAATTCTTGTCCAATTAGGGTTTTTAACCAATCTTGTGCATCCAATAGGTGTTTTGTGTCATTGGATGAACATTTAGGTCATTTTCGTCCTCCCTACACTTAATCTTGTCCAATTAGGGTTTTTGACCAATCTTGTGCATCCAATAGGTGTTTTGTGTCATTGGAAGAACATTTAGGTCATTTTCATATTTTCGTCCTCCCTACACTTAATCTTGTCCAATTGGGGTATTTAACCAATCTTGTGCATCCAATAGGTGTTTTGTGTCATTGGATGAATATTTAGGTCATTTTCGTCCTCCCTACACTTAATCTTGTCCAATTAGGGTTTTTAACCAATCTTGTGCATCCAATAGGTGTTTTGTGTCATCGAATGAACATTTAGGTCATTTTTGTCCCCACTACACTTAATCTTGTCCAATTAGGGTTTTTAACCAATCTTGTGCATCCAATAGGTGTTTTGTGTCATTGGATGAACATTTAGGTCATTTTCGTCCTCCCTACACTTAATCTTGTCCAATTAGGGTTTTTAACCAATCTTGTGCATCCAATAGGTGTTTTGTGTCATTGGATGAATATTTACGTCATTTTCGTTCTCCCTACACTTAATCTTGTCCAATTTGGGTTTTTAACCAATCTTATGCATCCAATAGGTGTTTTGGGTCATTGGATGAACATTTAGGTCATTTTCGTCCTCCCTACACTTTATCTTGTCCAATTAGGGTTTCTAACAATTCTTCTGCATCCAATTGGTGTTTTTGTGTCATTGGATGAACAATTAGGTCATTTTCGTCCTCCCTATGATAATGCTTGTCCAATTAGGGTTTTTAACCAATCTTGTGCATCCAATAGGTGTTTTGTGTCATTGGATGAACATTTAGGTCATTTTCGTCCTCCCTACACTTAATCTTGTCCAATTAGGGTTTTTAACCAATCTTGTGCATCCAATAGGTGTTTTGTGTCATTGGAAGAACATTTAGGTCATTTTCGTATTTTCGTCCTCCCTACACTTAATCTTGTCCAATTAGGGTTTTTAACCAATCTTGTGCATCCAATAGGTGTTTTGGGTCATTGGATGAACAATTAGGTCATTTTCGTCCTCCCTAGGCTAATTCTTGTCCAATTAAGGTTTTTAACCAATCTTGTGCATCCAATAAGTGTTTTGTGTCATTGGATGAACAATTACGTCATTTTCGTCCTCCCTAGGCTAATTCTTGTCCAATTAGGGTTTTTAACCAATCTTGTGCATCCAATAGGTGTTTTGTGTCATTGGATGAACATTTAGGTCATTTTCGTCCTCCCTACACTTAATCTTGTCCAATTAGGGTTTTTAACCAATCTTGTGCATCCAATAGGTGTTTTGTGTCATTGGATCAACATTTAGGTCATTTTTGTCCTCCCTACACTTAATCTTGTCCAATTAGGGTTTCTAACCAATCTTCTGCATCCGATAGGTGTTGTTGTGTCATTGGATGAACAATTAGGTTATTTTCTTCCTCCCTAAACTAAATCTTGTCCAATTAGGGTTTTTAACCAATCTTGTGCATCCAATAGGTGTTTTGTGTCATTGGATGAACATTTAGGGGATGAACATTTAGGTCATTTTCGTCCTCCCTACACTTAATCTTGTCCAATTAGGGTTTCTAACCAATCTTCTGCATCCGATAGGTGTTTTTGTGTCATTGGATGAACAATTAGGTTATTTTCTTCCTCCCTAAACTAAATCTTGTCCAATTAGGGTTTTTAACCAATCTTGTGCATCCAATAGGTGTTTTGTGTCATTGGATGAACATTTAGGTCATTTTCGTCCTCCCTACACTTAATCTTGTCCAATTAGGGTTTTTAACCAGTCTTGTGCATCCAATAGGTGTTTTGTGTCATTGGATGAACATTTAGGTCATTTTCGTCCTCCCGACATTTAATCTTGTCCAATTTGGGTTTTTAACCAATCTTGTGCACCCAATAGGTGTTTTGTGTCGTTGGATGAACATTTAGGTCATTTTCGTCCTCCCTACAATTTATCTTGTCCAATTAGGGTTTCTAACCAATCTTGTGCATCCAATTGGTGTTTTTGTGTCATTGGATGAACAATTAGGTCATTTTCGTCCTCCCTAGGATAATTCTTGTCCAATTAGGGTTTTTAACCAATCTTGTGCATCCAATAGGTGTTTTGTGTCATTGGATGAACATTTAGGTCATATTCGTCCTCCTTAGTCTAATTCTTATCCAATTAGGGTTTTTAACCAATCTTGTGCATCCAATAGATGTTTTGTGTCATTGGATGAACATTTAGGTCATTTTCGTCCTCCCTAAACTTTATCTTGTCCAATTAGGGTTTCTAACAAATCTTGTGCATCCAATTGGTGTTTTTGTGTCATTGGATGAACAATTAGGTCATTTTCGTCCTCCCTATGATAATTCTTGTCCAATTAGGGTTTTTAACCAATCTTGTGCATCCAATAGGTGTTTTGTGTCATTGGATAAACATTTAGGTCATTTTCGTCCTCCCTACACTTAATCTTGTCCAATTAGGGTTTTTAACCAATCTTGTGCATCCAATAGGTGTTTTGTGTCATTGGAAGAACATTTAGGTCATTTTCGTATTTTCGTCCTCCCTACACTTAATCTTGTCCAATTAGGGTTTTTAACCAATCTTGTGCACCCAATAGGTGTTTTGTGTCATTGGATGAACATTTAGGTCATTTTCGTCCTCCCTACACTTTATCTTGTCCAATTAGGGTTTCTAACCAATCTTGTGCATCCAATTGGTGTTTTTGTGTCATTGGATGAACAATTAGGTCATTTTCGTCCTGCCTAGGATAATTCTTGTTCAATTAGGGTTTTTAACCAATCTTGTGCATCCAATATGTGTTTTGTGTCATTGGATCAATATTTGGTCCATTTTCGTCCTCCCTAGGATAATTTTTATTCAATTAGGGTTTTTAACAAATCATGTGCACCCAATAGGTGTTTTGTGTCACTAGATGAACATTTAGGTCATTTTCGTCCTCCCTACACTTAATCTTGTCCAATTAGGGTTTTTAACCAATCTTGTGCATCCAATAGGTGTTTTGTGTCATTGGAAGAAAATTTAGGTCATTTTCGTATTTTCGTCCTCCCTACACTTAATCTTGTCCAATTAGGGTTTTTAACCAATCTTGTGCACCCAATAGGTGTTTTGTGTCATTGGATGAACATTTAGGTCATTTTCGTCCTCCCTACACTTTATCTTGTCCAATTAGGGTTTCTAACCAATCTTGTGCATCCAATTGGTGTTTTTGTGTGATTGGATGAACAATTAGGTCATTTTCGTCCTCCCTAGGATAATTCTTGTCCGATTAGGGTTTTTAACCAATCTTGTGCATCCAATATGTGTTTTGTGTCATTGGATCAATATTTGGGCCATTTTCGTCCTCCCTAGGCTAATTTTTATCCAATTAGGGTTTTTAACAAATCATATGCATCCAATAGGTGTTTTGTGTCATTGGATGAACATTTAGGTCATTTTGTTCCTCCCTACACTAAATCTTGTCCAATTAGGGTTTCTAACCAATCTTGTTCCTCCGATAGGTGTTTTAGTGTCATTGGATGAACAATTAGGTCATTTTCGTCCTCCCTAAGCTAATTCTTGTCGAATTAGGGTTTTTAACAAATCTTGTGCATCCAATAGGTGTTTTGTGTCATTGGATGAACATTTAGGTCATTTTCGTCCACCGTAGGCTAATTCTTGTCCAATTAGGGTTTTTAACCAATCTTGTGCATCCAATATGTGTTTTGTGTCATTGGATCAATATTTGGGCCATTTTCGTCCTCCCTAGGCTAATTTTTATCCAATTAGGGTTTTTAAAAAATCATGTGCATCCAATAGGTGTTTTGTGTCACTGGATGAACATTTAGGTCATTCTCGTCCTCCCTACACTTAATCTTGTCCAATTCGGGTTTTTAACCAATCTTGTGCATCCAATAGGTGTTTTGTGTCATTGGAAGAACATTTAGGTCATTTTGGTCCTCCCTACACTAAATCTTGTCCAATTAGGGTTTCTAACCAATCTTGTTCCTCCGATAGGTGTTTTAGTGTCATTGGATGAACAATTAGGTCATTTTCGTCCTCCCTAGGATAATTCTTGTCCAATTAGGGTTTTGAACCAATCTTGTGCATCCAATATGTGTTTTGTGTCATTGGATCAATATTTGGGCCATTTTCGTCCTCCCTAGGCTAATTTTTATCCAATTAGGGTTTTTAAAAAATCATGTGCATCCAATAGGTGTTTTGTGTCACTGGATGAACATTTAGGTCATTCTCGTCCTCCCTACACTTAATCTTGTCCAATTCGGGTTTTTAACCAATCTTGTGCATCCAATAGGTGTTTTGTGTCATTGGAAGAACATTTAGGTCATTTTGGTCCTCCCTACACTAAATCTTGTCCAATTAGGGTTTCTAACCAATCTTGTTCCTCCGATAGGTGTTTTAGTGTCATTGGATGAACAATTAGGTCATTTTCGTCCTCCCTCTGCTAATTCTTGTCGAATTAGGGTTTTTAACCAATCTTGTGCATCCAATAGGTGTTTTGTGTCATTGGATGAACATTTAGGTCATTTTCGTCCTCCCTAGGATAATTCTTGTCCAATTAGGGTTTTTAACCAATCTTGTGCATCCAATATGTGTTTTGTGTCATTGGATCAATATTTGGGCCATTTTCGTCCTCCCTAGGCTAATTTTTATCCAATTAGGGTTTTTAACAAATCATGTGCATCCAATAGGTGTTTTGTGTCACTGGATGAACATTTAGGTCATTTTCGTCCTCCCTACAGTTAATCTTGTCCAATTAGAGTTTTTAACCAATCTGGTGCATCCAATAGGTGTTTTGTGTCATTGGAAGAACATTTAGGTCATTTTCGTATTTTCGTCCTCCCTACACTTAATCTTGTCCAATTAGGGTTTTTAACCAATCTTGTGCACCCAATAGGTGTTTTGTGTCATTGGATGAACATTTAGGTCATTTTCGTCCTCGCTATACTTTATCTTGTCCAATTAGGGTTTCTAACCAATCTTGTGCATCCAATTGGTGTTTTTGTCTCATTGGATGAACAATTAGGTCATTTTCGTCCTCCCTAGGATAATTCTTGTCCAATTAGGGTTTTTAACCAATCTTGTGCATCCAATATGTGTTTTGTGTCATTGGATCAATATTTGGGCCATTTTCGTCCTCCCTAGGCTAATTTTTATCCAATTAGGGTTTTTAACAACTCATGTGCATCCAATAGGTGTTTTGTGTCATTGGATGAACATTTAGGTCATTTTGGTCCTCCCTACACTAAATCTTGTCCAATTAGGGTTTCTAATCAAACTTGTTCCTCCGATAGGTGTTTTAGTGTCATTGGATGAACAATTAGGTCATTTTCGTCCTCCCTAAGCTAATTCTTGTCGAATTAGGGTTTTTAACCAATCTTGTGCATCCAATAGGTGTTTTGTGTCATTGGATGAACATTTAGGTCATTTTCGTCCACCGTAGGCTAATTCTTGTCCAATTAGGGTTTTTAACCAATCTTGTGCACCTAATAGGTGTTTTGTGTCATTGGATGAACATTTAGGTCATTTTCGTCCTCCCTACACTTAATCTTGTCCAATTAGGGTTTTTAACCAATCTTGTGCATCCAATGGGTGTTTTTGTGTCATTGGATGAACAATTAGGTCATTTTCTTCCTCCCTAGGCTAAATCTTTTCCAATTAGGGTTTTTAACTAATCTTGTGCATCCAATAGGTGTTTTTGTGTCATTGGATCAATATTTAGACCATTTTCGTCCTCCATAGACTTAATCTTGTCCAATTAGGGTTTTTAACCAATCTTGTGCATCCAATAGGTGTTTTGTGTCATTGGATGAACATTTAGGTCATTTTCGTCCCTCCTACACTTAATCTTGTCCAATTTGGGTTTTTAACCAATCTTGTGCATCCAATAGGTGTTTTGTGTCATTGGATGAACATTTAGGTCATTTTCGTCCTCCCTACACTTAATCTTGTCCAATTAGGGTTTTTAACCAATCTTGTGCATCCAATAGGTGTTTTGTGTCATTGGAAGAACATTTAGGTCATTTTCTTATTTTCGTCCTCCCTACACTTAATCTTGTCCAATTAGGGTTTCTAACCAATCTTGTTCCTCCGATAGGTGTTTTATTGTCATTAGATGAACAATTAGGTCATTTTCGTCCTCCCTAAGCTAATTCTTGTCGAATTAGGGTTTTTAACCAATCTTGTGCATCCAATAGGTGTTTTGTGTCATTGGAAGAACATTTAGGTCATTTTCGTCCACCCTAGGCTAATTCTTGTCCAATTAGGGTTTTTAACCAATCTTGTGCATCCAATAGGTGTTTTGTGTCATTGGATAAACATTTAGGTCATTTTCGTCCTCCCTACACTTAATCTTGTCCAATTAGGGTTTTTAACCAATCTTGTGCATCCAATGGGTGTTTTTGTGTCATTGGATGAACAATTAGGTCATTTTCGTCCTCCATAGGCTAAATCTTGTCCAATTAGGGTTTTTAACCAATCTTGTGCATCCAATAGGTGTTTTTGTGTCATTGGATCAATATTTAGGCCATTTTCGTCCTCCCTACACTTAATCTTGTCCAATTAGGGTTTTTAACCAATCTTGTGCATCAAATAGGTGTTTTGTGTCATTGGATGAACATTTAGGTCATTTTCGTCCTCCCGACACTTAATCTTGTCCAATTAGGATTTTTAACCAATCTTGTGCATCCAATAGGTGTTTTGTGTCATTGGATGAATATTTAGGTCATTTTCGTCCTCCCGACACTTAATCTTGTCCAATTAGGGTTTTTAACAAATCTTGTGCATCCAATAGGTGTTTTTGTGTCATTGGATCAATATTTAGGCCATTTTCGTCCTCCCTACACTTAATCTTTTCCAATTAGTGTTTTTAACCAATCTTGTGCATCCAATAGGTGTTTTGTGTCATTGGATGAACATTTAGGTCATTTTCGTCCGCCCAACACTTAATCTTGTCCAATTTGAGTTTTTAACAAATCTTGTGCATCCAATAGGTGTGTTGTGTCATTGGATAAACAATTAGGTCATTTCTATCCTCCCTAGGATAAATCTTGTCCAATTAGGGTTTTTAACCAATCTTGTGCATCCAATAGGTGTTTTGTGTCATTGGATGAACAGTTAGGTCATTTTCGTCCTCCCTACACTTAATCTTGTCCAATTAGGGTTTTTGACCAATCTTGTGCATCCAATAGGTGTTTTGTGTCATTGGAAGAACATTTAGGTCATTTTCATATTTTCGTCCTCCCTACACTTAATCTTGTCCAATTGGGGTATTTAACCAATCTTGTGCATCCAATAGGTGTTTTGTGTCATTGGATGAATATTTAGGTCATTTTCGTCCTCCCTACACTTAATCTTGTCCAATTAGGGTTTTTAACCAATCTTGTGCATCCAATAGGTGTTTTGTGTCATCGAATGAACATTTAGGTCATTTTTGTCCCCACTACACTTAATCTTGTCCAATTAGGGTTTTTAACCAATCTTGTGCATCCAATAGGTGTTTTGTGTCATTGGATGAACATTTAGGTCATTTTCGTCCTCCCTACACTTAATCTTGTCCAATTAGGGTTTTTAACCAATCTTGTGCATCCAATAGGTGTTTTGTGTCATTGAATGAATATTTAGGTCATTTTCGTCATCCCTACACTTAATCTTGTCTAATTAGGGTTTTTAACCAATCTTGTGCATCCAATAAGTGTTTTGTGTCATTGGATGAACATTTAGGTCATTTTCGTCCTCCCTACACTTTATCTTGTCCAATTAGGGTTTCTAACAATTCTTGTGCATCCAATTGGTGTTTTTGTATCATTGGATGAACAATTAGGTCATTTTCGTCCTCCCTATGATAATTCTTGTCCAATTAGGGTTTTTAACCAATCTTGTGCATCCAATAGGTGTTTTGTGTCATTGGATGAACATTTAGGTCATTTTCGTCCTCCCTACACTTAATCTTGTCCAATTAGGGTTTTTAACCAATCTTGTGCATCCAATAGGTGTTTTGTGTCATTGGACGAATATTTAGGTCATTTTCGTCATCCCTACACTTAATCTCTTCTAATTAGGGTTTTTAACCAATCTTGTGCATCCGATAAGTGTTTTGTGTCATTGGATGAACATTTAGGTCATTTTCGTCCTCCCTACACTTTATCTTATCCAATTAGGGTTTCTATACAATCTTGTGCAACCAATAGGAGTTTTGTGTCATTGGATTAACACTTAGGTCTTTTTCGTCCTCCCTAGGCTAATTCTTATCCAATTAGGGTTTTTAACCAATCTTGTGCATCCAATAGTTGTGTTTGTGTCGTTGGATCAACATTTAGGTCATTTCCGTCCTCCCAACACTTAATCTTGTCCAATTAGGTTTTTTAACCAATCTTGTGCATCCAATAGGTGTTTTGTGTCATTGGATGAACATTTAGGTCATTTTCGTCGTCCCTACACTTTATCTTATCCAATTAGGGTTTCTAACCAATCTTGTGCATCCAATTGGTGTTTTTGTGTCATTGGATGAACAATTAGGTCATTTTCGTCCTCCCTAGGATAATTCTTGTCCAATTAGGGTTTCTAACCAATCTTGTGCATCCAATAGGTGTTTTGGGTCATTGGATGAACATTTAGGTCATTTTCGTCCTCCCTACACTTTATCTTGTCCAATTAGGGTTTCTAACAATTCTTGTGCATCCAATTGGTGTTTTTGTGTCATTGGATGAACAATTAGGTCATTTTCGTCCTCCCTATGATAATTCATGTCCAATTAGAGTTTTTAACCAATCTTGTGCATCCAATAGGTGTTTTGTGTCATTGGATGAACATTTAGGTCATTTTCGTCCTCCCTACACTTAATCTTGTCCAATTAGGGTTTTTAACCAATCTTGTGCATCCAATAGGTGTTTTGTGTCATTGGAAGAACATTTAGGTCATTTTCGTATTTTCGTCCTCCCTACACTTAATCTTGTCCAATTAGGGTTTTTAACCAATCTTGTGCATCCAATAGGTGTTTTGGGTCATTGGATGAACAATTAGGTCATTTTCGTCCTCCCTAGGCTAATTCTTGTCCAATTAAGGTTTTTAACCAATCTTGTGCATCCAATAAGTGTTTTGTGTCATTGGATGAACAATTACGTCATTTTCGTCCTCCCTAGGCTAATTCTTGTCCAATTAGGGTTTTTAACCAATCTTGTGCATCCAATAGGTGTTTTGTGTCATTGGATGAACATTTAGGTCATTTTCGTCCTCCCTACACTTAATCTTGTCCAATTAGGGTTTTTAACCAATCTTGTGCATCCAATAGGTGTTTTGTGTCATTGGATGAATATTTAGGTCATTTTCGTCATCCCTACACTTAATCTTTTCTAATTAGGGTTTTTAACCAATCTTGTGCATCCAATACGTGTTTTGTGTCATTGGATGAACATTTAGGTCATTTTCGTCCTCCCTACACTTTATCTTGTCCAATTAGGGTTTTTAACCAATCTTGTGCATCCAATAGGTGTTTTGTGTCATTGGATGAATATTTAGGTCATTTTCGTCATCCCTACACTTAATCTTGTCTAATTAGGGTTTTTAACCAATCTTGTGCATCCAATTGGTGTTTTTCTGTCATTGGATGAACAATTAGGTCATTTTCGTCTTCCCTAGGCTAATTCTTGTCGAATTAGGGTTTTTAACCAATCTTGTGCATCCAATAGGTGTTTTGTATCATTGGACGAATATTTACGTCATTTTAGTCCTCCCTAAACTTAACGTTGTCCAATTAGGGTTTCTAACCAATCTTGTGCATCCAATAGGTGTGTTTGTGTCATTGGATGAACAATTAGGTCATTTTCGTTCTCCCTAGGATAATTCTTGTCCAATTAGGGTTTTTAACCAATCTTGTGCATCCAATAGGTGTTTTGTGTCATTGGATGAACATTTAGGTCATTTTCGTCCTCCCTACACTTAATCTTGTCCAATTAGGGTTTTTAACCAATCTTGTGCATCCAATAGGTGTTTTGTGTCATTGGATGAATATTTAGGTCATTTTCGTCCTCCCTACCCTTAATCTTGTCTAATTAGGGTTTTTAACCAATCTTGTGCATCCAATAAGTGTTTTGTGTCATTGGATGAACATTTAGGTCATTTTCGTCCTCCCTACACTTTATCTTGTCCAATTAGGGTTTCTAACCAATCTTGTGCATCCAATTGGTGTTTTTGTGTCATTGGATGAACAATTAGGTCATTTTCGTCCTCCCTAGGATAATTCTTGTCCAATTAGGGTTTTTAACCAATCTTGTGCATCCAATATGTGTTTTGTGTCATTGGATCAATATTTGGGCCATTTTCGTCCTCCCTAGGCTAATTTTTATCCAATTAGGGTTTTTAACAAATCATGTGCATCCAATAGGTGTTTTGTGTCATTGGAAGAACATTTAGGTCATTTTGGTCCTCCCTACACTAAATCTTGTCCAATTAGGGTTTCTAACCAATCTTGTTCCTCCGATAGGTGTTTTAGTGTCATTGGATGAACAATTAGGTCATTTTCGTCCTCCCTAAGCTAATTCTTGTCGAATTAGGGTTTTTAACCAATCTTGTGCATCCAATAGGTGTTTTGTGTCATTGGATGAACATTTAGGTCATTTTCGTCCACCGTAGGCTAATTCTTGTCCAATTAGGGTTTTTAACCAATCTTGTGCATCCAATAGGTGTTTTGTGTCATTGGATCAATATTTGGGCCATTTTCGTCCTCCCTAGGCTAATTTTTATCCAATTAGGGTTTTTAACAAATCATGTGCATCCAATAGGTGTTTTGTGTCATTGGATGAACATTTAGGTCATTTTGGTCCTCCCTACACTAAATCTTGTCCAATTAGGGTTTCTAACCAATCTTGTTCCTCCGATAGGTGTTTTAGTGTCATTGGATGAACAATTAGGTTATTTTCGTCCTCCCTAAGCTAATTCTTGTCGAATTAGGGTTTTTAACCAATCTTGTGCATCCAATAGGTGTTTTGTGTCATTGGATTAACATTTAGGTCATTTTCGTCCACCGTAGGCTAATTCTTGTCCAATTAGGGTTTTTAACCAATCTTGTGCATCCAATAGGTGTTTTGTGTCACTGGATGAACATTTAGGTCATTTTCGTCCTCCCTACACTTAATCTTGTCCAATTAGGGTTTTTAACCAATCTTGTGCATCCAATGGGTCTTTTTGTGTCATTGGATGAACAATTAGGTCATTTTCGTCCTCCCTAGGCTAAATCTTTTCCAATTAGGGTTTTTAACTAATCTTGTGCATCCAATAGGTGTTTTTGTGTCATTGGATCAATATTTAGACCATTTTCGTCCTCCCTACACTTAATCTTGTCCAATTAGGGTTTTTAACCAATCTTGTGCATCCAATTGGTGTTTTTGTGTCATTGGATGAACAATTAGGTCATTTTCGTCCTGCCTAGGATAATTCTTGTCCAATTAGGGTTTTTAACCAATCTTGTGCATCCAATATGTGTTTTGTGTCATTGGATCAATATTTGGTCCATTTTCGTCCTCCCTAGGATAATTTTTATTCAATTAGGGTTTTTAACAAATCATGTGCACCCAATAGGTGTTTTGTGTCACTGGATCAACATTTAGGTCATTTTCGTCCTCCCTACACTTAATCTTGTCCAATTAGGGTTTTTAACCAATCTTGTGCATCCAATAGGTGTTTTGTGTCATTGGAAGAACATTTAGGTCATTTTCGTATTTTCGTCCTCCCTACACTTAATCTTGTCCAATTAGGGTTTTTAACCAATCTTGTGCACCCAATAGTTGTTTTGTGTCATTGGATGAACAATTAGGTTATTTTCGTCCACCGTAGGCTAATTCTTGTCCAATTAGGGTTTTTAACCAATCTTGTGCATCCAATAGGTGTTTTGTGTCATTGGATGAACATTTAGGTCATTTTCGTCCTCCCTACACTTAATCTTGTCCAATTAGGGTTTTTAACCAATCTTGTGCATCCAATGGGTGTTTTTGTGTCATTGGATGAACAATTAGGTCATTTTCGTCGTCCCTAGGCTAAATGTTTTCCAATTAGGGTTTTTAACTAATCTTGTGCATCCAATAGGTGTTTTTGTGTCATTGGATCAATATTTAGACCATTTTCGTCCTCCCTACACTTAATCTTGTCCAATTAGGGTTTTTAACCAATCTTGTGCATCCAATAGGTGTTTTGTGTCATTGGATGAACATTTAGGTCATTTTCGTCCCTTCTACACTTAATCTTGTCCAATTTGGGTTTTTAACCAATCTTGTGCATCCAATAGGTGTTTTGTGTTATTGGATGAACATTTAGGTCATTTTCGTCCTCCCTACACTTAATGTTGTCCAATTAGGGTTTTTAACCAATCTTGTGCATCCAATAGGTGTTATGTGTCATTGGAAGAACATTTAGGTCATTTTCGTATTTTCGTCCTCCCTACACTTAATCTTGTCCAATTAGGGTTTTTAACCAATCTTGTGCACCCAATAGGTGTTTTGTGTCATTGGATGAACATTTAGGTCATTTTCGTCCACCGTAGGCTAATTCTTGTCCAATTAGGGTTTTTAACCAATCTTGTGCATCCAATATGTGTTTTGTGTCATTGGATCAATATTTGGGCCATTTTCGTCCTCCCTAGGCTAATTTTTATCCAATTAGGGTTTTTAACAAATCATGTGCATCCAATAGGTGTTTTGTGTCACTGGATGAACATTTAGGTCATTTTCGTCCTCCCTACACTTAATCTTGCCCAATTAGGATTTTTAACCAATCTGGTGCATCTAATAGGTGTTTTGTGTCATTGGAAGAACATTTAGGTCATTTTCGTATTTTCGTCCTCCCTACACTTAATCTTGTCCAATTAGGGTTTTTAACCAATCTTGTGCACCCAATAGGTGTTTTGTGTCATTGGATGAACATTTAGGTCATTTTCGTCCTCCCTACACTTTATCTTGTCCAATTAGGGTTTCTAACCAATCTTGTGCATCCAATAGGTGTTTTGTGTCATTGGATCAATATTTGGGCCATTTTCGTCCTCCCTAGGCTAATTTTTATCCAATTAGGGTTTTTAACAAATCATGTGCATCCAATAGGTGTTTTGTGTCACTGGATGAACATTTAGGTCATTTTCGTCCTCCCTACACTTAATCTTGTCCAATTAGGGTTTTTAACCAATCTTGTGCATCCAATAGGTGTTTTGTGTCATTGGAAGAACATTTAGGTCATTTTGGTCCTCCCTACACTAAATCTTGTCCAATTAGGGTTTCTAACCAATCTTGTTCCTCCGATAGGT
The DNA here is from genome assembly GCA_037974835.1 of Cicer judaicum. NCBI lineage: Eukaryota > Viridiplantae > Streptophyta > Magnoliopsida > Fabales > Fabaceae > Cicer > Cicer judaicum. The sequence continues at coordinate 59,757 of JBBPBS010000179.1, forward strand.
GTTTTAGTGTCATTGGATGAACAATTAGGTCATTTTCGTCCTCCCTAAGCTAATTCTTGTCGAATTAGGGTTTTTAACCAATCTTGTGCATCCAATAGGTGTTTTGTGTCGTTGGATGAACATTTAGGTCATTTTTGTTCTCCCTACACTTAATCTTGTCCAATTAGGGTTTTTAACCAATCTTGTGCATCCAATGGGTGTTTTTGTGTCATTGGATGAACAATTAGGTCATTTTCATCCTCCCTAGGCTAAATCTTTTCCAATTAGGGTTTTTAACTAATCTTGTGCATCTAATAGGTGTTTTTGTGTCATTGGATCAATATTTAGACCATTTTCGTCCTCCCTACACTTAATCTTGTCCAATTAGGGTTTTTAACCAATCTTGTGCATCCAATAGGTGTTTTGTGTCATTGGATGAACATTTAGGTCATTTTCGTCCCTCCTACACTTAATCTTGTCCAATTTGGGTATTTAACCAATCTTGTGCATCCAATAGGTGTTTTGTGTCATTGGAAGAACATTTAGGTCATTTTCTTATTTTCGTCCTCCCTACACTAAATCTTGTCCAATTAGGGTTTCAAACCAATCTTGTTCCTCCGATAGGTGTTTTAGTGTCATTGGATGAACAATTAGGTCATTTTCGTCCTCCCTAAGCTAATTCTTGTCGAATTAGGGTTTTTAACCAATCTTGTGCATCCAATAGGTGTTTTGTGTCATTGGATGAACATTTAGGTCATTTTCGTCCACCGTAGGCTAATTCTTGTCCAATTAGGGTTTTTAACCAATCTTGTGCATCCAATAGGTGTTTTGTGTCATTGGATGAACATTTAGGTCATTTTCGTCCTCCCTATACTTAATCTTGTCCAATTAGGGTTTTTAACCAATCTTGTGCATCTAATGGGTGTTTTTGTGTCATTGGATGAACAATTAGGTCATTTTCGTCCTCCCTAGGCTAAATCTTTTCCAATTAGGGTTTTTAACTAATCTTGTGCATCCAATAGGTGTTTTTGTGTCATTGGATCAATATTTAGACCATTTTCGTCCTCCCTACACTTAATCTTGTCCAATTAGGGTTTTTAACCAATCTTGTCCATCCAATAGGTGTTTTGTGTCATTGGATGAACATTTAGGTCATTTTCGTCCCTCCTACACTTAATCTTGTCCAATTTGGGTTTTTAACCAATCTTGTGCATCCAATAGGTGTTTTGTGTCATTGGAAGAAAATTTAGGTCATTTTCGTATTTTCGTCCTCCCTACACTTAATCTTGTCCAATTAGGGTTTTTAACCAATCTTGTGCATCCAATAGGTGTTTTGTGTCATTGGAAAAACATTTAGGTCATTTTCGTATTTTCGTCCTCCCTACACTTAATCTTGTCCAATTAGGGTATTTAACCAATCTTGTGCATCCAATAGGTGTTTTGTGTCATTGGATGAATATTTAGGTCATTTTCGTCCTCCCTACACTTAATCTTATCCAATTAGGGTTTTTAACCAATCTTGTGCATCCAATAGGGGTTTTGTGTCATCGGATGAACATTTAGGTCATTTTTGTCCACCCTAGGCTAATTCTTGTCCAATTAGGGTTTTTGACCAATCTTGTGCATCCAATAGGTGTTTTGTGTCATTGGATGAACATTTAGGTCATTTTCGTCCTCCCTACACTTTATCTTGTCCAATTAGGGTTTCTAACCAATCTTGTGCATCCAATTGGTGTTTTTGTGTCATTGGATGAACAATTAGGTCATTTTCGTCCTCCCTAGGATAATTCATGTCCAATTAGGGTTTTGAACCAATCTGGTGCATCCAATATGTGTTTTGTGTCATTGGATCAATATTTGGGCAATTTTCGTCCTCCCTAGGCTAATTTTTATCCAATTAGGGTTTTTAAAAAATCATGTGCATCCAATAGGTGTTTTGTGTCACTGGATGAACATTTAGGTCATTTTCGTCCTCCCTACACTTAATCTTGTCCAATTCGGGTTTTTAACTAATCTTGTGCATCCAATAGGTGTTTTTGTGTCATTGGATCAATATTTAGACCATTTTCGTCCTCCCTACACTTAATCTTGTCCAATTAGGGTTTTTAACCAATCTTGTGCATCCAATAGGTGTTTTGTGTCATTGGATGAACATTTAGGTCATTTTCGTCCCTCCTACACTTAATCTTGTCCAATTTGGGTATTTAACCAATCTTGTGCATCCAATAGGTGTTTTGTGTC
>JBBPBS010000179.1:62500-112604 GCA_037974835.1 Cicer judaicum
AAATCTTGTCCAATTAGGGTTTCAAACCAATCTTGTTCCTCCGATAGGTGTTTTAGTGTCATTGGATGAACAATTAGGTTATTTTCGTCCTCCCTAAGCTAATTCTTGTCGAATTAGGGTTTTTAACCAATCTTGTGCATCCAATAGGTGTTTTGTGTCATTGGATTAACATTTAGGTCATTTTCGTCCACCGTAGGCTAATTCTTGTCCAATTAGGGTTTTTAACCAATCTTGTGCATCCAATAGGTGTTTTGTGTCATTGGGTGAACATTTAGGTCATTTTCGTCCTCCCTACACTTAATCTTGTCCAATTAGGGTTTTTAACCAATCTTGTGCATCCAATGGGTCTTTTTGTGTCATTGGATGAACAATTAGGTCATTTTCGTCCTCCCTAGGCTAAATCTTTTCCAATTAGGGTTTTTAACTAATCTTGTGCATCCAATAGGTGTTTTTGTGTCATTGGATCAATATTTAGACCATTTTCGTCCTCCCTACACTTAATCTTGTCCAATTAGGGTTTTTAACCAATCTTGTGGATCCGATAGGTGTTTTGTGTCATTGGATGAACATTTAGGTCATTTTCGTCCCTCCTACACTTAATCTTGTCCAATTTGGGTTTTTAACCAATCTTGTGCATCCAATAGGTGTTTTGTGTCATTGGATGAACATTTAGGTCATTTTCGTCCTCCCTACACTTAATCTTGTCCAATTAGGGTTTTTAACCAATCTTGTGCATCCAATGGGTCTTTTTGTGTCATTGGATAAACAATTAGGTCATTTTCGTCCTCCCTAGGCTAAATCTTTTCCAATTAGGGTTTTTAACTAATCTTGTGCATCCAATAGGTGTTTTTGTGTCATTGGATCAATATTTAGACCATTTTCGTCCTCCCTACACTTAATCTTGTCCAATTAGGGTTTTTAACCAATCTTGTGCATCCAATAGGTGTTTTGTGTCATTGGATGAACATTTAGGTCATTTTCGTCCCTCCTACACTTAATCTTGTCCAATTTGGGTTTTTAACCAATCTTGTGCATCCAATAGGTGTTTTGTGTCATTGGATGAACATTTAGGTCATTTTGCTCCTCCCTACACTAAATCTTGTCCAATTAGGGTTTCAAACCAATCTTGTTCCTCCTATAGGTGTTTTAGTGTCATTGGATGAACAATTAGGTTATTTTCGTCCTCCCTAAGCTAATTCTTGTCGAATTAGGGTTTTTAACCAATCTTGTGCATCCAATAGGTGTTTTGTGTCATTGGATGAACATTTAGGTCATTTTCGTCCACCGTAGGCTAATTCTTGTCCAATTAGGGTTTTTAACCAATCTTGTGCATCCAATAGGTGTTTTGTGTCATTGGATGAACATTTAGGTCATTTTCGCCCTCCCTACACTTAATCTTGTCCAATTAGGGTTTTTAACCAATCTTGTGCATCCAATGGGTGTTTTTGTGTCATTGGATGAACAATTAGGTCATTTTCGTCCTCCCTAGGCTAAATCTTTTCCAATTAGGGTTTTTAACTAATCTTGTGCATCCAATAGGTGTCTTTGTGTCATTGGATCAATATTTAGACCATTTTCGTCCTCCCTACACTTAATCTTGTCCAATTAGGGTTTTTAACCAATCTTGTGCATCCAATAGGTGTTTTGTGTCATTGGATGAACATTTAGGTCATTTTCGTCCCTCCTACGCTTAATCTTGTCCAATTTGGGTTTTTAACCAATCTTGTGCATCCAATAGGTGTTCTGTGTCATTGGATGAACAATTAGGTCATTTCGTCCTCCCTACACTTAATCTTATCCAATTAGGGTTTTTAACCAATCTTGTGCATCCAATAGGGGTTTTGTGTCATCGGATGAACATTTAGGTCATTTTTGTCCACCCTAGGCTAATTCTTGTCCAATTAGGGTTTTTGACCAATCTTGTGCATCCAATAGGTGTTTTGTGTCATTGGATGAACAATTAGGTCATTTCGTCCTCCCTACACTTAATCTTGTCCAATTAGGGTTTTTAACCAATCTTGTGCATCCAATAGGTGTTTTGTGTCATTGGAAAAACATTTAGGTCATTTTCGTATTTTCGTCCTCCCTACACTTAATCTTGTCCAATTAGGGTATTTAACCAATCTTGTGCATCCAATAGGTGTTTTGTGTCATTGGATGAATATTTAGGTCATTTTCGTCCTCCCTACACTTAATCTTATCCAATTAGGGTTTTTAACCAATCTTGTGCATCCAATAGGGGTTTTGTGTCATCGGATGAACATTTAGGTCATTTTTGTCCACCCTAGGCTAATTCTTGTCCAATTAGGGTTTTTGACCAATCTTGTGCATCCAATAGGTGTTTTGTGTCATTGGATGAACATTTAGGTCATTTTCGTCCTCCCTACACTTTATCTTGTCCAATTAGGGTTTCTAACCAATCTTGTGCATCCAATTGGTGTTTTTGTGTCATTGGATGAACAATTAGGTCATTTTCGTCCTCCCTAGGATAATTCATGTCCAATTAGGGTTTTGAACCAATCTTGTGCATCCAATATGTGTTTTGTGTCATTGGATCAATATTTGGGCAATTTTCGTCCTCCCTAGGCTAATTTTTATCCAATTAGGGTTTTTAAAAAATCATGTGCATCCAATAGGTGTTTTGTGTCACTGGATGAACATTTAGGTCATTTTCGTCCTCCCTACACTTAATCTTGTCCAATTCGGGTTTTTAACTAATCTTGTGCATCCAATAGGTGTTTTTGTGTCATTGGATCAATATTTAGACCATTTTCGTCCTCCCTACACTTAATCTTGTCCAATTAGGGTTTTTAACCAATCTTGTGCATCCAATAGGTGTTTTGTGTCATTGGATGAACATTTAGGTCATTTTCGTCCCCCCTACACTTAATCTTGTCCAATTTGGGTTTTTAACCAATCTTGTGCATCCAATAGGTGTTTTGTGTCATTGGATGAACATTTAGGTCATTTTGGTCCTCCCTACACTAAATCTTGTCCAATTAGGGTTTCAAACCAATCTTGTTCCTCCGATAGGTGTTTTAGTGTCATTGGATGAACAATTAGGTTATTTTCGTCCTCCCTAAGCTAATTCTTGTCGAATTAGGGTTTTTAACCAATCTTGTGCATCCAATAGGTGTTTTGTGTCATTGGATGAACATTTAGGTCATTTTCGTCCACCGTAGGCTAATTCTTGTCCAATTAGGGTTTTAAACCAATCTTGTGCATCCAATAGGTGTTTTGTGTCATTGGATGAACATTTAGGTCATTTTCGCCCTCCCTACACTTAATCTTGTCCAATTAGGGTTTTTAACCAATCTTGTGCATCCAATGGGTGTTTTTGTGTCATTGGATGAACAATTAGGTCATTTTCGTCCTCCCTAGGCTAAATCTTTTCCAATTAGGGTTTTTAACTAATCTTGTGCATCCAATAGGTGTCTTTGTGTCATTGGATCAATATTTAGACCATTTTCGTCCTCCCTACACTTAATCTTGTCCAATTAGGGTTTTTAACCAATCTTGTGCATCCAATAGGTGTTTTGTGTCAATTGATGAACATTTAGGTCATTTTCGTCCCTCCTACGCTTAATCTTGTCCAATTTGGGTTTTTAACCAATCTTGTGCATCCAATAGGTGTTTTGTGTCATTGGATGAACAATTAGGTCATTTCGTCCTCCCTACACTTAATCTTGTCCAATTAGGGTTTTTAACCAATCTTGTGCATCCAATAGGTGTTTTGTGTCATTGGAAAAACATTTAGGTCATTTTCGTATTTTCGTCCTCCCTACACTTAATCTTGTCCAATTAGGGTATTTAACCAATCTTGTGCATCCAATAGGTGTTTTGTGTCATTGGATGAATATTTAGGTCATTTTCGTCCTCCCTACACTTAATCTTATCCAATTAGGGTTTTTAACCAATCTTGTGCATCCAATAGGGGTTTTGTGTCATCGGATGAACATTTAGGTCATTTTTGTCCACCCTAGGCTTATTCTTGTCCAATTAGGGTTTTTGACCAATCTTGTGCATCCAATAGGTGTTTTGTGTCATTGGATGAACATTTAGGTCATTTTCGTCCTCCCTACACTTAATCTTGTCCAATTAGGGTTTTTAACCAATCTTGTGCATCCAATAGGTGTTTTGTGTCATTGGAAGAACATTTAGGTCATTTTCGTATTTTCGTCCTCCCTACACTTAATCTTGTCCAATTAGGGTTTTTAACCAATCTTGTGCATCCAATAGGTGTTTTGGGTCATTGGATGAACAATTAGGTCATTTTCGTCCTCCCTAGGCTAATTCTTGTCCAATTAAGGTTTTTAACCAATCTTGTGCATCCAATAAGTGTTTTGTGTCATTGGATGAACAATTACGTCATTTTCGTCCTCCCTAGGCTAATTCTTGTCCAATTAGGGTTTTTAACCAATCTTGTGCATCCAATAGGTGTTTTGTGTCATCGGAAGAACATTTAGGTCATTTTCGTATTTTCGTCCTCCCTACACTTAATCTTGTCCAATTAGGGTTTTTAACCAATCTTGTGCATCCAATAGGTGTTTTGTATCATTGGATGAACAATTAGGTCATTTTCGTCCTCCCTAGGCTAATTCTTGTCCAATTAGGGTTTTTAACCAATCTTGTGCATCCAATAGGTGTTTTGTGTCATTGGATGAACACTTAGGTCATTTTCGTCCTCCCTACACTTAATCTTGTCCAATTAGGGTTTTTAACGAATCTTGTGCATCCAATAGGTGTTTTGTGTCATTGGATGAACATTTAGGTCATTTTCGTCCTCCCTACACTTAATCTTGTCCAATTAGGGTTTTTAACCAATCTTGTGCATCCAATAGGTGTTTTGTGTCATTGGAAGAACATTTAGGTCATTTTCGTATTTTCGTCCTCCCTACACTTCATCTTGTCCAATTAGGGTTTTTAACCAATCTTGTGCACCCAATAGGTGTTTTGTGTCATTGGATGAACATTTAGGTCATTTTCGTCCTCCCTACACTTTATCTTGCCCAATTAGGGTTTCTAACCAATCTTGTGCATCCAATTGGTGTTTTTGTGTGATTGGATGAACAATTAGGTCATTTTCGTCCTCCCTAGGATAATTCTTGTCCAATTAGGGTTTTTAACCAATCTTGTGCATCCAATATGTGTTTTGTGTCATTGGATCAATATTTGGGCCATTTTCGTCCTCCCTGGGCTAATTTTTATCCAATTAGGGTTTTTAACAAATCATGTGCATCCAATAGGTGTTTTGTGTCATTGGAAGAACATTTAGGTCATTTTCGTATTTTCGTCCTCCCTACACTTAATCTTGTCCAATTAGGGTTTTTAACCAATCTTGTGCACCCAATAGGTGTTTTGTGTCATTGGATGAACATTTAGGTCATTTTCGTCCTCCCTACACTTTATCTTGTCCAATTAGGGTTTCTAACCAATCTTGTGCATCCAATTGGTGTTTTTGTGTCATTGGATGAACAATTAGTTCATTTTCGTCCTCCCTATGATAATTCTTGTCCAATTAGGGTTTTTAACCAATCTTGTGCATCCAATAGGTGTTTTGTGTCATTGGATGAACATTTAGGTCATTTTCGTCCTCCCTACACTTAATCTTGTCCAATTTGGGTTTTTAACCAATCTTGTGCATCCAATAGGTGTTTTGGGTCATTAGATGAACATTTAGGTCATTTTCGTCCTCCCTACATTTTATCTTGTCCAATTAGGGTTTCTAACCAATCTTGTTCATCCAGTTGGTGTTTTTGTGTCATTGGATGAGCAATTAGGTCATTTTCGTACTCCCTAGGCTAATTCTTATCCAATTAGGGTTTTTAACCAATCTTGTGCATCCAATAGGTGTTTTGTGTCATTGGATGAACATTTAGGTCATTTTCGTCCTCCCTACACTTAATCTTGTCCAATTAGGGTTTTTGACCAATCTTGTGCATCCAATAGGTGTTTTGTGTCATTGGATGAACATTTAGGTCATTTTCGTCCTCCCTACACTTTATCTTATCCAATTAGGGTTTCTAACCAATCTTGTGCATCCAATTGGTGTTTTTGTGTCATTGGAAGAACAATTAGGGCATTTTCGTCCTCCCTAGGATAATTCTTGTCCAATTAGGGTTTTTAACCAATCTTGTGCATCCAATAGGTGTTTTGTGTCATTGGATGAACATTTAGGTCATTTTCGTCCTCCCTACACTTAATCTTGTCCAATTCGGGTTTTTAACCAATCTTGTGCATCCAATAGGTGTTTTGTGTCATTGGAAGAACATTTAGGTCATTTTGGTCCTCCCTACACTAAATCTTGTCCAATTAGGGTTTCTAACCAATCTTGTTCCTCCGATAGGTGTTTTAGTGTCATTGGATGAACAATTAGGTCATTTTCGTCCTCCCTAAGCTAATTCTTGTCGAATTAGGGTTTTTAACCAATCTTGTGCATCCAATAGGTGTTTTGTGTCGTTGGATGAACATTTAGGTCATTTTTGTTCTCCCTACACTTAATCTTGTCCAATTAGGGTTTTTAACCAATCTTGTGCATCCAATGGGTGTTTTTGTGTCATTGGATGAACAATTAGGTCATTTTCATCCTCCCTAGGCTAAATCTTTTCCAATTAGGGTTTTTAACTAATCTTGTGCATCTAATAGGTGTTTTTGTGTCATTGGATCAATATTTAGACCATTTTCGTCCTCCCTACACTTAATCTTGTCCAATTAGGGTTTTTAACCAATCTTGTGCATCCAATAGGTGTTTTGTGTCATTGGATGAACATTTAGGTCATTTTCGTCCCTCCTACACTTAATCTTGTCCAATTTGGGTATTTAACCAATCTTGTGCATCCAATAGGTGTTTTGTGTCATTGGAAGAACATTTAGGTCATTTTCTTATTTTCGTCCTCCCTACACTAAATCTTGTCCAATTAGGGTTTCAAACCAATCTTGTTCCTCCGATAGGTGTTTTAGTGTCATTGGATGAACAATTAGGTCATTTTCGTCCTCCCTAAGCTAATTCTTGTCGAATTAGGGTTTTTAACCAATCTTGTGCATCCAATAGGTGTTTTGTGTCATTGGATGAACATTTAGGTCATTTTCGTCCACCGTAGGCTAATTCTTGTCCAATTAGGGTTTTTAACCAATCTTGTGCATCCAATAGGTGTTTTGTGTCATTGGATGAACATTTAGGTCATTTTCGTCCTCCCTATACTTAATCTTGTCCAATTAGGGTTTTTAACCAATCTTGTGCATCTAATGGGTGTTTTTGTGTCATTGGATGAACAATTAGGTCATTTTCGTCCTCCCTAGGCTAAATCTTTTCCAATTAGGGTTTTTAACTAATCTTGTGCATCCAATAGGTGTTTTTGTGTCATTGGATCAATATTTAGACCATTTTCGTCCTCCCTACACTTAATCTTGTCCAATTAGGGTTTTTAACCAATCTTGTCCATCCAATAGGTGTTTTGTGTCATTGGATGAACATTTAGGTCATTTTCGTCCCTCCTACACTTAATCTTGTCCAATTTGGGTTTTTAACCAATCTTGTGCATCCAATAGGTGTTTTGTGTCATTGGAAGAAAATTTAGGTCATTTTCGTATTTTCGTCCTCCCTACACTTAATCTTGTCCAATTAGGGTTTTTAACCAATCTTGTGCATCCAATAGGTGTTTTGTGTCATTGGAAAAACATTTAGGTCATTTTCGTATTTTCGTCCTCCCTACACTTAATCTTGTCCAATTAGGGTATTTAACCAATCTTGTGCATCCAATAGGTGTTTTGTGTCATTGGATGAATATTTAGGTCATTTTCGTCCTCCCTACACTTAATCTTATCCAATTAGGGTTTTTAACCAATCTTGTGCATCCAATAGGGGTTTTGTGTCATCGGATGAACATTTAGGTCATTTTTGTCCACCCTAGGCTAATTCATGTCCAATTAGGGTTTTTGACCAATCTTGTGCATCCAATAGGTGTTTTGTGTCATTGGATGAACATTTAGGTCATTTTCGTCCTCCCTACACTTTATTTTGTCCAATTAGGGTTTCTAACCAATCTTGTGCATCCAATTGGTGTTTTTGTGTCATTGGATGAACAATTAGGTCATTTTCGTCCTCCCTAGGATAATTCTTGTCCAATTAGGGTTTTGAACCAATCTTGTGCATCCAATATGTGTTTTGTGTCATTGGATCAATATTTGGGCCATTTTCGTCCTCCCTAGGCTAATTTTTGTCCAATTAGGGTTTTTAAAAAATCATGTGCATCCAATAGGTGTTTTGTGTCACTGGATGAACATTTAGGTCATTTTCGTCCTCCCTACACTTAATCTTGTCCAATTCGGGTTTTTAACCAATCTTGTGCATCCAATAGGTGTTTTGTGTCATTGGAAGAACATTAAGGTCGTTTTGGTCCTCCCTACATTAAATCTTGTCCAATTAGGGTTTCTAACCAATCTTGTTCCTCCGATAGGTGTTTTAGTGTCATTGGATGAACAATTAGGTCATTTTCGTCCTCCCTAAGCTAATTCTTGTCGAATTAGGGTTTTTAACAAATCTTGTGCATCCAATAGGTGTTTTGTGTCATTGGATGAACATTTAGGTCATTTTCGTCCACCGTAGGCTAATTCTTGTCCAATTAGGGTTTTTAACCAATCTTGTGCATCCAATATGTGTTTTGTGTCATTGGATCAATATTTGGGCCATTTTCGTCCTCCCTAGGCTAATTTTTATCCAATTAGGGTTTTTAACAAATCATGTGCATCCAATAGGTGTTTTGTGTCACTGGATGAACATTTAGGTCATTTTCGTCCTCCCTACACTTAATCTTGCCCAATTAGGATTTTTAACCAATCTGGTGCATCTAATAGGTGTTTTGTGTCATTGGAAGAACATTTAGGTCATTTTCGTATTTTCGTCCTCCCTACACTTAATCTTGTCCAATTAGGGTTTTTAACCAATCTTGTGCACCCAATAGGTGTTTTGTGTCATTGGATGAACATTTAGGTCATTTTCGTCCTCCCTACACTTTATCTTGTCCAATTAGGGTTTCTAACCAATCTTGTGCATCCAATTGGTGTTTTTGTGTGATTGGATGAACAATTAGGTCATTTTCGTCCTCCCTAGGATAATTCTTGTCCGATTAGGGTTTTTAACCAATCTTGTGCATCCAATATGTGTTTTGTGTCATTGGATCAATATTTGGGCCATTTTCGTCCTCCCTAGGCTAATTTTTATCCAATTAGGGTTTTTAACAAATCATATGCATCCAATAGGTGTTTTGTGTCATTGGATGAACATTTAGGTCATTTTGGTCCTCCCTACACTAAATCTTGTCCAATTAGGGTTTCTAACCAATCTTGTTCCTCCGTTAGGTGTTTTAGTGTCATTGGATGAACAATTAGGTCATTTTCGTCCTCCCTAAGCTAATTCTTGTCGAATTAGGGTTTTTAACCAATCTTGTGCATCCAATAGGTGTTTTGTGTCATTGGATGAACATTTAGGTCATTTTTGTCCACCGTAGGCTAATTCTTGTCCAATTAGGGTTTTTAACCAATCTTGTGCATCCAATAGGTGTTTTGTGTCATTGGATGAACATTTAGGTCATTTTCGTCCTCCCTACACTTAATCTTGTCCAATTAGGGTTTTTGACCAATCTTGTGCATCCAATAGGTGTTTTGTGTCATTGGAAGAACATTTAGGTCATTTTCATATTTTCGTCCTCCCTACACTTAATCTTGTCCAATTGGGGTATTTAACCAATCTTGTGCATCCAATAGGTGTTTTGTGTCATTGGATGAACATTTAGGTCATTTTCGTTCTCCCTACACTTAATCTTGTCCAATTAGGGTTTTTAACCAATCTTGTGCATCCAATGGGTCTTTTTGTGTCATTGGATGAACAATTAGGTCATTTTCGTCCTCCCTAGGCTAAATCTTTTCCAATTAGGGTTTTTAACTAATCTTGTGCAGCCAATAGGTGTTTTTGTGTCATTGGATCAATATTTAGACCATTTTCGTCCTCCCTACACTTAATCTTGTCCAATTAGGGTTTTTAACCAATCTTGTCCATCCAATAGGTGTTTTGTGTCATTGGATGAACATTTAGGTCATTTTCGTCCCTCCTACACTTAATCTTGTCCAATTTGGGTTTTTAACCAATCTTGTGCATCCAATAGGTGTTTTGTGTCATTGGAAGAAAATTTAGGTCATTTTCGTATTTTCGTCCTCCCTACACTTAATCTTGTCCAATTAGGGTTTTTAACCAATCTTGTGCATCCAATAGGTGTTTTGTGTCATTGGAAAAACATTTAGGTCATTTTCGTATTTTCGTCCTCCCTACACTTAATCTTGTCCAATTAGGGTATTTAACCAATCTTGTGCATCCAATAGGTGTTTTGTGTCATTGGATGAATATTTAGGTCATTTTCGTCCTCCCTACACTTAATCTTATCCAATTAGGGTTTTTAACCAATCTTGTGCATCCAATAGGGGTTTTGTGTCATCGGATGAACATTTAGGTCATTTTTGTCCACCCTAGGCTAATTCTTGTCCAATTAGGGTTTTTGACCAATCTTGTGCATCCAATAGGTGTTTTGTGTCATTGGATGAACATTTAGGTCATTTTCGTCCTCCCTACACTTTATCTTGTCCAATTAGGGTTTCTAACCAATCTTGTGCATCCAATTGGTGTTTTTGTGTCATTGGATGAACAATTAGGTCATTTTCGTCCTCCCTAGGATAATTCATGTCCAATTAGGGTTTTGAACCAATCTTGTGCATCCAATATGTGTTTTGTGTCATTGGATCAATATTTGGGCAATTTTCGTCCTCCCTAGGCTAATTTTTATCCAATTAGGGTTTTTAAAAAATCATGTGCATCCAATAGGTGTTTTGTGTCACTGGATGAACATTTAGGTCATTTTCGTCCTCCCTACACTTAATCTTGTCCAATTCGGGTTTTTAACTAATCTTGTGCATCCAATAGGTGTTTTTGTGTCATTGGATCAATATTTAGACCATTTTCGTCCTCCCTACACTTAATCTTGTCCAATTAGGGTTTTTAACCAATCTTGTGCATCCAATAGGTGTTTTGTGTCATTGGATGAACATTTAGGTCATTTTCGTCCCTCCTACACTTAATCTTGTCCAATTTGGGTATTTAACCAATCTTGTGCATCCAATAGGTGTTTTGTGTCATTGGAAGAACATTTAGGTCATTTTCTTATTTTCGTCCTCCCTACACTAAATCTTGTCCAATTAGGGTTTCAAACCAATCTTGTTCCTCCGATAGGTGTTTTAGTGTCATTGGATGAACAATTAGGTCATTTTCGTCCTCCCTAAGCTAATTCTTGTCGAATTAGGGTTTTTAACCAATCTTGTGCATCCAATAGGTGTTTTGTGTCATTGGATGAACATTTAGGTCATTTTCGTCCACCGTAGGCTAATTCTTGTCCAATTAGGGTCTTTAACCAATCTTGTGCATCCAATATGCGTTTTGTGTCATTGGATCAATATTTAGACCATTTTCGTCCTCCCTACACTTTATCTTGTCCAATTAGGGTTTCTAACCAATCTTGTGCATCCAATTGGTGTTTTTGTGTCATTGGATGAACAATTAGGTCATTTTCGTCCTCCCTAGGATAATTCTTGTCCAATTAGGGTTTTTAACCAATCTTGTGCATCCAATATGTGTTTTGTGTCATTGGATCAATATTTGGGCCATTTTCGTCCTCCCTAGGCTAATTTTTATCCAATTAGGGTTTTTAACAAATCATGTGCATCCAATAGGTGTTTTGTGTCATTGGATCAATATTTGGGCCATTTTCGTCCTCCCTAGGCTAATTTTTATCCAATTAGGGTTTTTAACAAATCTTGTGCATCCAATAGGTGTTTTGTGTCATTTGAAGAACATTTAGGTCATTTTCGTATTTTCGTCCTCCCTACACTTAATCTTGTCCAATTAGGGTTTTTAACCAATCTTGTGCACCCAATAGGTGTTTTGTGTCATTGGATGAACATTTAGGTCATTTTCGTCCTCCCTACACTTTATCTTGTCCAATTAGGGTTTCTAACCAATCTTGTGCATCCAATTGGTGTTTTTGTGTCATTGGATGAACAATTAGGTCATTTTCGTCCTCCCTAGGATAATTCTTGTCCAATTAGGGTTTTTAACCAATCTTGTGCATCCAATAGGTGTTTTGTGTCATTGGATCAATATTTGAGCGATTTTCGTCCTCCCTAGGCTAATTCTTATCCAATTAGGGTTTTTAACCAATCTTGTGCATCCAATAGGTGTTTTTGTGTCATTGGATGAACACTTAGGTCATTTTCGTCCTCCCTAGGCTAATTCTTATCGAATTAGGGTTTTTAACCAATCTTGTGCATCCAATAGGTGTTTTGTGTCATTGGATGAACATTTAGGTCATTTTCGTCCTCCCTACACTTTATCTTGTCCAATTAGGGTTTCTAACCAATCTTGTGCATCCAATTGGTGTTTTTGTGTCATTGGATGAACAATTAGGTCATTTTCGTCCTCCCTAGGATAATTCATGTCAAATTAGGGTTTTTAGCCAATCTTGTGCATCCAATAGGTGTTTTTGTGTCGTTGGATCAATATTTAGGCCTTTTTCGTCCTCCCTACACTTAATCTTGTCCAATTAGGGTTTCTAACCAATCTTGTGCATCCAATAGGTGTTTTGTGTCATTGGATGAACATTTAGGTCATTTTCGTGCTCCCTACACTTTATCTTGTCCAATTAGGGTTTCTAACCAATCTTGTGCATCCAATTGGTGTTTTTGTGTCATTGGATGAACAATTAGGTCATTTTCGTCCTCCCTAGGATAATTCTTGTCCAATTAGGGTTTTTAACCAATCTTGTGCATCCAATAGGTGTTTTCTGTCATTGGATGAACATTTAGGTCATTTTCGTCCTCCCTACACTTAATCTTGTCCAATTAGGGTTTTTAACCAATCTTGTGCATCCAATAGGTGTTTTGTGTCATTGGATGAACATTTAGGTCATTTTCGTGCTCCCTACACTTAATCTTGTCCAATTAGGGTTTTTAACCAATCTTGTGCATCCAATAGGTGTTTTGTGTCATTGGATGAACATTTAGGTCATTTTCGTCCTCCCTACACTTAATCTTGTCCAATTAGGGTTTTTAACCAATCTTGTGCATCCAATAGGTGTTTTGTGTCATTGGATGAACATTTAGGCCATTATCGTCCTCCCTACACTTAATCTTGTCCAATTAGGGTTTTTAACCAATCTTGTGCATCCAATGGGTGTTTTTGTGTCATTGGATGAACAATTAGGTCATTTTGTCCTCCCTAGGCTAAATCTTTTCCAATTAGGGTTTTTAACTAATCTTGTGCATCCAATAGGTGTTTTTGTGTCATTGGATCAATATTTAGACCATTTTCGTCCTCCCTACACTTAATCTTGTCCAATTAGGGTTTTTAACCAATCTTGTGCATCCAATAGGTGTTTTGTGTCATTGGATGAACATTTAGGTCATTTTCGTCCCTCCTACACTTAATCTTGTCCAATTTGGGTTTTTAACCAATCTTGTGCATCCAATAGGTGTTTTGTGTCACTGGATGAACATTTAGGTCATTTTCGTCCTCCCTACACTTAATCTTGTCCAATTAGGGTTTTTAATCAATCTTGTGCATCCAATAGGTGTTTTGTGTCATTGGATGAACATTTAGGTCATTTTCGTCCTCCCTACACTTAATCTTGTCCAATTAGGGTTTTTAACCAATCTTGTGCATCCAATAGGTGTTTTGTGTCATTGGAAGAACATTTAGGTCATTTTCGTATTTTCGTCCTCCCTACACTTAATCTTGTCCAATTAGGGTTTTTAACAAATCATGTGCATCCAATAGGTGTTTTGTGTCACTGGATGAACATTTAGGTCATTTTCGTCCTCCCTACACTTAATCTTGTCCAATTCGGGTTTTTAACCAATCTTGTGCATCCAATAGGTGTTTTGTGTCATTGGAAGAACATTTAGGTCATTTTGGTCCTCCCTACACTAAATCTTGTCCAATTAGGGTTTCTAACCAATCTTGTTCCTCCGATAGGTGTTTTAGTGTCATTGGATGAACAATTAGGTCATTTTCCTCCTCCCTAAGCTAATTCTTGTCGAATTAGGGTTTTTAACCAATCTTGTGCATCCAATAGGTGTTTTGTGTCATTGGATGAACATTTAGGTCATTTTCGTCCACCGTAGGTTAATTCTTGTCCAATTAGGGTTTTTAACCAATCTTGTGCATCCAATATGTGTTTTGTGTCATTGGATCAATATTTGGGCCATTTTCGTCCTCCCTAGGCTAATTTTTATCCAATTAGGGTTTTTAACAAATCATGTGCATCCAATAGGTGTTTTGTGTCACTGGATGAACATTTAGGTCATTTTCGTCCTCCCTACAGTTAATCTTGTCCAATTAGAGTTTTTAACCAATCTGGTGCATCCAATAGGTGTTTTGTGTCATTGGAAGAACATTTAGGTCATTTTCGTATTTTCGTCCTCCCTACACTTAATCTTGTCCAATTAGGGTTTTTAACCAATCTTGTGCACCCAATAGGTGTTTTGTGTCATTGGATGAACATTTAGGTCATTTTCGTCCACCGTAGGCTAATTCTTGTCCAATTAGGGTTTTTAACCAATCTTGTGCATCCAATATGCGTTTTGTGTCATTGGATCAATATTTGGGCCATTTTCGTCCTCCCTAGGCTAATTTTTATCCAATTAGGGTTTTTAACAAATCATGTGCATCCAATAGGTGTTTTGTGTCACTGGATGAACATTTAGGTCATTTTCGTCCTCCCTACACTTAATCTTGTCCAATTAGGGTTTTTAACCAATCTGGTGCATCCAATAGGTGTTTTGTGTCATTGGAAGAACATTTAGGTCATTTTCGTATTTTCGTCGTCCCTACACTTAATCTTGTCCAATTAGGGTTTTTAACCAATCTTGTGCACCCAATAGGTGTTTTGTGTCATTGGATGAACATTTAGGTCATTTTCGTCCTCCCTACACTTTATCTTGTCCAATTAGGGTTTCTAACCAATCTTGTGCATCCAATTGGTGTTTTTGTGTGATTGGATGAACAATTAGGTCATTTTCGTCCTCCCTAGGATAATTCTTGTCCAATTAGGGTTTTTAACCAATCTTGTGCATCCAATATGTGTTTTGTGTCATTGGATCAATATTTGGGCCATTTTCGTCCTCCCTAGGCTAATTTTTATCCAATTAGGGTTTTTAACAAATCATGTGCATCCAATAGGTGTTTTGTGTCATTGGATGAACATTTAGGTCATTTTGGTCCTCCCTACACTAAATCTTGTCCAATTACGGTTTCTAACCAATCTTGTTCCTCCGATAGGTGTTTTAGTGTCTTTGGATGAACAATTAGGTCATTTTCGTCCTCCCTAAGCTAATTCTTGTCGAATTAGGGTTTTTAACCAATCTTGTGCATCCAATAGGTGTTTTGTGTCATTGGATGAACATTTAGGTCATTTTCGTCCACCGTAGGCTAATTCTTGTCCAATTAGGGTTTTTAACCAATCTTGTGCATCCAATAGGTGTTTTGTGTCATTGGATGAACATTTAGGTCATTTTCGTCCTCCCTACACTTAATCTTGTCCAATTAGGGTTTTTAACCAATCTTGTGCATCCAATAGGTGTTTTTGTGTCATTGGATGAACAATTAGGTTATTTTCGTCCTCCCTAGACTAATTCTTGTCCAATTAGTGTTTTTATCCAATTTTGTGCATCCAATAGGTGTTTTGTGTCATTGGATGATCATTTAGGTCATTTTCGTCCTCCCTACACATTATGATGTCCAATTAGGGTTTCTAACCAATCTTGTGCATCCAATTGGTGTTTTTGTGTAATTGGATGAACAATTAGGTCATTTTCGTCCTCCCTAGGATAATTCTTGTCCAATTAGGGTTTTTAACCAATCTTGTGCATCCAATAGGTGTTTTGTGTCATTGGATGAACATTTAGGTCATTTTCGTCATCCCTACACTTAATCTTGTCTAATTAGGGTTTTTAACCAATCTTGTGTATCCAATTGGTGTTTTTGTGTAATTGGATGAACAATTAGATCATTTTCGTCCTCCCTAGGATAATTCTTGTCCAATTAGGGTTTTTAACCAATCTTGTGCATCCAACAGGTGTTTTGTATCATTGGACGAATATTTACGTCATTTTCGTTCTCCCTACACTTAATCTTGTCCAATTTGGGTTTTTAACCAATCTTATGCATCCAATAGGTGTTTTGGGTCATTGGATGAACATTTAGGTCATTTTCGTCCTCCCTACACGTTATCTTGTCCAATTAGGGTTTCTAACAATTCTTCTGCATCCAATTGGTGTTTTTGTGTCATTGGATGAACAATTAGGTCATTTTCGTCCACCCTATGATAATTCTTGTCCAATTAGGGTTTTTAACCAATCTTGTGCATCCAATAGGTGTTTTGTGTCATTGGATGAACATTTAGGTCATTTTCGTCCTCCCTACACTTAATCTTGTCCAATTAGGGTTTTTAACCAATCTTGTGCATCCAATAGGTGTTTTGTGTCATTGGATGAACATTTAGGTCATTTTCGTCCTCCCTAGGCTAATTCTTATCCAATTAGGGTTTTTAACCAATCTTGTGCATCCAATAGGTGCTTTGTGTCATTGGATGAATATTTAGGTCATTTTCGTCCTCCTTATACTTAATCTTGTCCAATTAGGGTTTTTAACCAATCTTGTGCATCCAATAGGTGTTTTGTGCCATTGGATGAATATTTATGTCATTTTCGTCCTCCCTACACTTAATCTTGTCCAATTAGGGTTTTTAACCAATCTTGAGCATCCAATAGGTGGTTTTGTATCATTGGATGAACATTTAGGTCATTTTCGTCCTCCCTAGGCTAATTCTTGTCAAATTACGGTTTCTAACCAATCTTGTGCATCCAATAGGTGTTTTGTGTCATTGGAAGATCATTTAGGTCATTTTCGTCCTCCCGACACTTTATCTTGTCAAATTACGGTTTCTAACCAATCTTGTGCATCCAATTGGTGTTTTTGTGTAATTGGGTGAACAATTAGGTCATTTTCGTCCTCCCTAGGATAATTCTTGTCCAATTAGGGTTTTTAACCAATCTTGTGCATCCAATAGGTGTTTTGTATCATTGGACGAATATTTCCGTCATTTTCGTCCTCCCTACACTTAATCTTGTCCAATTTGGGTTTTTAACCATTCTTATGCATCCAATAGGTGTTTTGGGTCATTGAATGAATATTTAGGTCATTTTCGTCATCCCTACACTTAATCTTGTCTAATTAGGGTTTTTAACCAATCTTGTGCATCCAATAGGTGTTTTGTGTCATTGGATGAACATTTAGGTCATTTTCGTCCTCCCTACACTTTATCTTGTCCAATTAGGGTTTCTAACCAATCTTGTGCATCCAATAGGAGTTTTGTGTCGTTGGATTAACACTTAGGTCTTTTTCGTCCTTCCTAGGCTAATTCTTATCCAATTAGGGTTTTTAACCAATCTTGTGCATCCAATAGTTGTGTTTGTGTCGTTGGATGAACATTTAGGTCATTTCCGTCCTCCCAACACTTAATCTTGTCCAATTAGGTTTTTTAACCAATCTTGTGCGTCCAATAGGTGTTTTGTGTCATTGGATGAATATTTAGGTCATTTTCGTCCTCCCTACACTTAATCTTGTCCAATTAGGGTTTTTAACCAATCTTGTGCATCCAATAGGTGTTTTGTGTCATTGGATGAACAATTAGATCATTTTCGTCCTCCCTACACTTAATGTAGTCCAATTAGGGTTTTTAACCAATCTTGTGCATCCATTAGGTGTTTTTGTTTCATTGGATAAACATTTAGGTCATTTTCGAACTGCCTAGGCTAATTCTTGTCCAATTAGGGTTTTTATCCAATCTTGTGCATCCAATAGGTGTTTTGTGTCATTGGATGAACATTTAGGTCATTTTCGTCCTCCCTACACTTAATCTTGTCCAATTAGGGTTTTTAACCAATCTTGTGCATCCAATGGGTGTTTTTGTGTCATTGGATGAACAATTAGGTCATTTTCGTCCTCCCTAGGCTAATTCTTGTCCAATTAGGGTTTTTAACCAATCTTGTGCATCCAATAGGTGTTTTTGTGTCATTGGATCAATATTTAGACCATTTTCGTCCTCCCTACACTTAATCTTGTCCAATTAGGGTTTTTAACCAATCTTGTGCATCCAATAGGTGTTTTGTGTCATTGGATGAACATTTAGGTCATTTTCGTCCCTTCTACACTTAATCTTGTCCAATTTGGGTTTTTAACCAATCTTGTGCATCCAATAGGTGTTTTGTGTCATTGGATGAACATTTAGGTCATTTTCGTCCTCCCTACACTTAATCTTGTCCAATTAGGGTTTTTAACCAATCTTGTGCATCCAATAGGTGTTATGTGTCATTGGAAGAACATTTAGGTCATTTTCGTATTTTCGTCCTCCCTACACTTAATCTTGTCCAATTAGGGTTTTTAACCAATCTTGTGCACCCAATAGGTGTTTTGTGTCATTGGATGAACATTTAGGTCATTTTCGTCCTCCCTACACTTTATCTTGTCCAATTAGGGTTTCTAACCAATCTTGTGCATCCAATTGGTGTTTTTGTGTCATTGGATGAACAATTAGGTCATTTTCGTCCTCCCTAGGATAATTCTTGTCCAATTAGGGTTTTTAACCAATCTTGTGCATCCAATATGTGTTTTGTGTCATTCGATCAACATTTGGGCCATTTTCGTCCTCCCTAGGCTAATTTTTATCCAATTAGGGTTTTTAACAAATCATGTGCATCCAATAGGTGTTTTGTGTCATTGGATGAACATTTAGGTCATTTTCGTCCTCCCTACACTTAATCTTGTCCAATTAGGGTTTTTAACCAATCTTGTGCATCCAATAGGTGTTTTGTGTCATTGGAAGAACATTTAGGTCATTTTCGTATTTTCGTCCTCCCTACACTTAATCTTGTCCAATTAGGGTTTTTAACCAATCCTGTGCACCCAATAGGTGTTTTGTGTCATTGGATGAACATTTACGTCATTTTCGTCCTCCCTACACTTTATCTTGTCCAATTAGGGTTTCTAACCAATCTTGTGCATCCAATTGGTGTTTTTGTCTCATTGGATGAACAATTAGGTCATTTTCGTCCTCCCTAGGATAATTCTTGTCCAATTAGGGTTTTTAACCAATCTTGTGCATCCAATATGTGTTTTGTGTCATTGGATCAATATTTGGGCCATTTTCGTCCTCCCTAGGCTAATTTTTATCCAATTAGGGTTTTTAACAACTCATGTGCATCCAATAGGTGTTTTGTGTCATTGGATGAACATTTAGGTCATTTTGGTCCTCCCTACACTAAATCTTGTCCAATTAGGGTTTCTAACCAAACTTGTTCCTCCGATAGGTGTTTTAGTGTCATTGGATGAACAATTAGGTCATTTTCGTCCTCCCTAAGCTAATTCTTGTCGAATTAGGGTTTTTAACCAATCTTGTGCATCCAATAGGTGTTTTGTGTCATTGGATGAACAGTTAGGTCATTTTCGTCCTCCCTACACTTAATCTTGTCCAATTAGGGTTTTTGACCAATCTTGTGCATCCAATAGGTGTTTTGTGTCATTGGAAGAACATTTAGGTCATTTTCATATTTTCGTCCTCCCTACACTTAATCTTGTCCAATTGGGGTATTTAACCAATCTTGTGCATCCAATAGGTGTTTTGTGTCATTGGATGAATATTTAGGTCATTTTCGTCCTCCCTACACTTAATCTTGTCCAATTAGGGTTTTTAACCAATCTTGTGCATCCAATAGGTGTTTTGTGTCGCTGGATGAACATTTAGGTCATTTTCGTCCTCCCGACACTTAATCTTGTCCAATTTGGGTTTTTAACTAATGTTCTGCATCCAATAGGTGTTTTGTGTCATTGGATGAACATTTAGGACATTTTTGTCCACCCTAGGCTAATTCTTGTCCAATTAGGGTTTTTGACCAATCTTGTGCATCCAATAGGTGTTTTGTGTCATTGGATGAACATTTAGGTCATTTTCGTCCTCCCTACACTTAATCTTGTCCAATTAGGGTTTTTAACCAATCTTGTGCATCCAATAGGTGTTTTTTGTCATTGGAAAAACATTTAGGTCATTTTCGTATTTTCGTCCTCCCTACACTTAATCTTGTCCAATTAGGGTATTTAACCAATCTTGTGCATCCAATAGGTGTTTTGTGTCATTGGATGAATATTTAGGTCATTTTCGTCCTCCCTACACTTAATCTTATCCAATTAGGGTTTTTAACCAATCTTGTGCATCCAATAGGGGTTTTGTGTCATCGGATGAACATTTAGGTCATTTTTGTCCACCCTAGGCTAATTCTTGTCCAATTAGGGTTTTTGACCAATCTTGTGCATCCAATAGGTGTTTTGTGTCATTGGATGAACATTTAGGTCATTTTCGTCCTCCCTACACTTAATCTTGTCGAATTAGGGTTTTTAACCAATCTTGTACATCTAATGGGTGTTTTTGTGTCAGTGGATGAACAATTAGGTCATTTTCGTCCTCCCTAGGCTAAATCTTGACCAATTAGGGTTTTTAACCAATCTTGTGCTTCCAATAAGTGTTTTGTGTCGCTGGATGAACATTTAGGTCATTTTCGTCCTCCCGACACTTAATCTTGTCCAATTTGGGTTTTTAACTAATGTTCTGCATCCAATAGGTGTTTTGTGTCATTGGATGAACATTTAGGTCATTTTTGTCCACCCTAGGCTAATTCTTGTCCAATTAGGGTTTTTGACCAATCTTGTGCATCCAATAGGTGTTTTGTGTCATTGGATGAACATTTAGGTCATTTTCGTCCTCCCTACACTTAATCTTGTCCAATTAGGGTTTTTAACCAATCTTGTGCATCCAATAGGTGTTTTGTGTCATTGGAAGAACATTTAGGTCATTTTCGTATTTTCGTCCTCCCTACACTTAATCTTGTCCAATTAGGGTTTTTAACCAATCTTGTGCATCCAATAGGTGTTTTGGGTCATTGGATGAACAATTAGGTCATTTTCGTCCTCCCTAGGCTAATTCTTGTCCAATTAAGGTTTTTAACCAATCTTGTGCATCCAATAAGTGTTTTGTGTCATTGGATGAACAATTACGTCATTTTCGTCCTCCCTAGGCTAATTCTTGTCCAATTAGGGTTTTTAACCAATCTTGTGCATCCAATAGGTGTTTTGTGTCATTGGATGAACATTTAGGTCATTTTCGTCCTCCCTACACTTAATCTTGTCCAATTAGGGTTTTTAACCAATCTTGTGCATCCAATAGGTGTTTTGTGTCATTGGAAGAACATTTAGGTCATTTTCGTATTTTCGTCCTCCCTACACTTAATCTTGTCGAATTAGGGTTTGTAACCAATCTTGTGCATCCAATAGGTGTTTTGTGTCATTGGATGAACATTTAGGTCATTTTCGTCCACCGTAGGCTAATTCTTGTCCAATTAGGGTTTTTAACCAATCTTGTGCATCCAATAGGTGTTTTGTGTCATTGGATGAACATTTAGGTCATTTTCGTCCTCCCTACACTTAATCTTATCCAATTAGGGTTTTTAACCAATCTTGTGCATCCAATGGGTGTTTTTGTGTCATTGGATGAACAATTAGGTCATTTTTGTCCTCCCTAGGCTAAATCTTTTCCAATTAGGGTTTTTAACTAATCTTGTGCATCCAATAGGTGTTTTTGTGTCATTGGATCAATATTTAGACCATTTTCGTCCTCCCTACACTTAATCTTGTCCAATTAGGGTTTTTAACCAATCTTGTGCATCCAATTGGTGTTTTTGTGTCATTGGATGAACAATTAGGTCATTTTCGTCCTGCCTAGGATAATTCTTGTCCAATTAGGGTTTTTAACCAATCTTGTGCATCCAATATGTGTTTTGTGTCATTGGATCAATATTTGGTCCATTTTCGTCCTCCCTAGGATAATTTTTATTCAATTAGGGTTTTTAACAAATCATGTGCACCCAATAGGTGTTTTGTGTCACTAGATGAACATTTAGGTCATTTTCGTCCTCCCTACACTTAATCTTGTCCAATTAGGGTTTTTAACCAATCTTGTGCACCCAATAGGTGTTTTGTGTCATTGGATGAACATTTAGGTCATTTTCGTCCTCCCTACACTTTATCTTGTCCAATTAGGGTTTCTAACCAATCTTGTGCATCCAATTGGTGTTTTTGTGTGATTGGATGAACAATTAGGTCATTTTCGTCCTCCCTAGGATAATTCTTGTCCGATTAGGGTTTTTAACCAATCTTGTGCATCCAATATGTGTTTTGTGTCATTGGATCAATATTTGGGCCATTTTCGTCCTCCCTAGGCTAATTTTTATCCAATTAGGGTTTTTAACAAATCATATGCATCCAATAGGTGTTTTGTGTCATTGGATGAACATTTAGGTCATTTTGGTCCTCCCTACACTAAATCTTGTCCAATTAGGGTTTCTAACCAATCTTGTTCCTCCGTTAGGTGTTTTAGTGTCATTGGATGAACAATTAGGTCATTTTCGTCCTCCCTAAGCTAATTCTTGTCGAATTAGGGTTTTTAACCAATCTTGTGCATCCAATAGGTGTTTTGTGTCATTGGATGAACATTTAGGTCATTTTTGTCCACCGTAGGCTAATTCTTGTCCAATTAGGGTTTTTAACCAATCTTGTGCATCCAATAGGTGTTTTGTGTCATTGGATGAACATTTAGGTCATTTTCGTCCTCCCTACACTTAATCTTGTCCAATTAGGGTTTTTGACCAATCTTGTGCATCCAATAGGTGTTTTGTGTCATTGGATGAACATTTAGGTCATTTTCGTCCTCCCTACACTTAATCTTGTCCAATTAGGGTTTTTAACCAATCTTGTGCATCCAATGGGTGTTTTTGTGTCATTGGATGAACAATTAGGTCATTTTCGTCCTCCCTAGGCTAATTCTTGTCCAATTAGGGTTTTTAACCAATCTTGTGCATCCAATAGGTGTTTTTGTGTCATTGGATCAATATTTAGACCATTTTCGTCCTCCCTACACTTAATCTTGTCCAATTAGGGTTTTTAACCAATCTTGTGCATCCAATAGGTGTTTTGTGTCATTGGATGAACATTTAGGTCATTTTCGTCCCTCCTACACTTAATCTTGTCCAATTTGGGTATTTAACCAATCTTGTGCATCCAATAGGTGTTTTGTGTCATTGGAAGAACATTTAGGTCATTTTCTTATTTTCGTCCTCCCTACACTAAATCTTGTCCAATTAGGGTTTCAAACCAATCTTGTTCCTCCGATAGGTGTTTTAGTGTCATTGGATGAACAATTAGGTCATTTTCGTCCTCCCTAAGCTAATTCTTGTCGAATTAGGGTTTTTAACCAATCTTGTGCATCCAATAGGTGTTTTGTGTCATTGGATGAACATTTAGGTCATTTTCGTCCACCGTAGGCTAATTCTTGTCCAATTAGGGTTTTTAACCAATCTTGTGCATCCAATAGGTGTTTTGTGTCATTGGATGAACATTTAGGTCATTTTCGTCCTCCCTATACTTAATCTTGTCCAATTAGGGTTTTTAACCAATCTTGTGCATCTAATGGGTGTTTTTGTGTCATTGGATGAACAATTAGGTCATTTTCGTCCTCCCTAGGCTAAATCTTTTCCAATTAGGGTTTTTAACTAATCTTGTGCATCCAATAGGTGTTTTTGTGTCATTGGATCAATATTTAGACCATTTTCGTCCTCCCTACACTTAATCTTGTCCAATTAGGGTTTTTAACCAATCTTGTCCATCCAATAGGTGTTTTGTGTCATTGGATGAACATTTAGGTCATTTTCGTCCCTCCTACACTTAATCTTGTCCAATTTGGGTTTTTAACCAATCTTGTGCATCCAATAGGTGTTTTGTGTCATTGGAAGAAAATTTAGGTCATTTTCGTATTTTCGTCCTCCCTACACTTAATCTTGTCCAATTAGGGTTTTTAACCAATCTTGTGCATCCAATAGGTGTTTTGTGTCATTGGAAAAACATTTAGGTCATTTTCGTATTTTCGTCCTCCCTACACTTAATCTTGTCCAATTAGGGTATTTAACCAATCTTGTGCATCCAATAGGTGTTTTGTGTCATTGGATGAATATTTAGGTCATTTTCGTCCTCCCTACACTTAATCTTATCCAATTAGGGTTTTTAACCAATCTTGTGCATCCAATAGGGGTTTTGTGTCATCGGATGAACATTTAGGTCATTTTTGTCCACCCTAGGCTAATTCTTGTCCAATTAGGGTTTTTGACCAATCTTGTGCATCCAATAGGTGTTTTGTGTCATTGGATGAACATTTAGGTCATTTTCGTCCTCCCTACACTTAATCTTGTCGAATTAGGGTTTTTAACCAATCTTGTACATCTAATGGGTGTTTTTGTGTCAGTGGATGAACAATTAGTTCATTTTCGTCCTCCCTAGGCTAAATCTTGTCCAATTAGGGTTTTTAACCAATCTTGTGCATCCAATAAGTGTTTTGTGTCATTGGATGAACATTTAGGTCATTTTCGTCCTCCCTACACTTTATCTTGTCCAATTAGGGTTTTTAACCAGTCTTGTGCATCCAATAGGTGTTTTGTATCATTGGATGAACATTTAGGTCATTTTCGTCCTCCCTACACTTTATCTTGTCCAATTAAGGTTTCAAACCAATCTTGTGCATCCAATTGGTGTTTTTGTATCATTGGATGAACAATTAGGTCATTTTCGTCCTCCCTAGGATAATTCTTGTCCAATTAGGGTTTTTAACCAATCCTGTGCATCCAATATGTGTTTTGTGTAATTGGATCAATATTTGGGCCATTTTCGTCCTCCCTAGGCTAATTTTTATCCAATTAGGGTTTTTAACAAATCATGTGAATCCAATAGGTGTTTTGTGTCATTGGATAAACATTTAGGTCATTTTGGTCCTCCCTACACTAAATCTTGTCCAATTAGGGTTTCTAACCAATCTTGTTCCTCCGATAGGTGTTTTAGTGTCATTGGATGAACAATTAGGTCATTTTCGTCCTCCCTAGGCTAATTCTTGTCCAATTAGGGTTTTTAACCAATCTTGTGCATCCAATAGGTGTTTTGTGGCATTGGATGAACAATTAGGTCATATTCGTCCTCCCTAAGCTAATTCTTGTCGAATTAGGGTTTTTAACCAATCTTGTGCATCCAATAGGTGTTTTGTGTCATTGGATGAACATTTAGGTCATTTTCGTCCTCCCTACACTAAATCTTGTCCAATTAGGGTTTCTAACCAATCTTGTTCCTCCGATAGGTGTTTTAGTGTCATTGGATGAACAATTAGGCCATTTTCGTCCTCCCTAGGCTAATTCTTGTCCAATTAAGGTTTTTAACCAATCTTGTACATCTAATGGGTGTTTTTGTGTCAGTGGATGAACATTTAGGTCATTTTGGTCCTCCCTAGGCTAAATCTTGTCCAATTAGGGTTTCTAACCAATCTTGTTCCTCCGATAGGTGTTTTAGTGTCATTGGATGAACAATTAGGTCATTTTCGTCCTCCCTAAGCTAATTCTTGTCGAATTAGGGTTTTTAACCAATCTTGTGCATCCAATAGGTGTTTTGTGTCGTTGGATGAACATTTAGGTCATTTTTGTTCTCCCTACACTTAATCTTGTCCAATTAGGGTTTTTAACCAATCTTGTGCATCTAATGGGTGTTTTTGTGTCATTGGATGAACAATTAGGTCATTTTCATCCTCCCTAGGCTAAATCTTTTCCAATTAGGGTTTTTAACTAATCTTGTGCATCTAATAGGTGTTTTTGTGTCATTGGATCAATATTTAGACCATTTTCGTCCTCCCTACACTTAATCTTGTCCAATTAGGGTTTTTAACCAATCTTGTGCATCCAATAGGTGTTTTGTGTCATTGGATGAACATTTAGGTCATTTTCGTCCACCGTAGGCTAATTCTTGTCCAATTAGGGTTTTTAACCAATCTTGTGCATCCAATATGTGTTTTGTGTCATTGGATCAATATTTGGGCCATTTTCGTCCTCCCTAGGCTAATTTTTATCCAATTAGGGTTTTTAACAAATCATGTGCATCCAATTGGTGTTTTGTGTCACTGGATGAACATTTAGGTCATTTTCGTCCTCCCTACAGTTAATCTTGTCCAATTAGAGTTTTTAACCAATCTGGTGCATCCAATAGGTGTTTTGTGTCATTGGAAGAACATTTAGGTCATTTTCGTATTTTCGTCCTCCCTACACTTAATCTTGTCCAATTAGGGTTTTTAACCAATCTTGTGCACCCAATAGGTGTTTTGTGTCATTGGATGAACATTTAGGTCATTTTCGTCCTCCCTATACTTTATCTTGTCCAATTAGGGTTTCTAACCAATCTTGTGCATCCAATTGGTGTTTTTGTGTCATTGGATGAACAATTAGGTCATTTTCGTCCTCCCTAGGATAATTCTTGTCCAATTAGGGTTTTTAACCAATCTTGTGCATCCAATATGTGTTTTGTGTCATTGGATCAATATTTGGGCTATTTTCGTCCTCCCTAGGCTAATTTTTATCCAATTAGGGTTTTTAACAACTCATGTGCATCCAATAGGTGTTTAGTGTCATTGGATGAACATTTAGGTCATTTTGGTCCTCCCTACACTAAATCTTGTCCAATTAGGGTTTCTAACCAAACTTGTTCCTCCGATAGGTGTTTTAGTGTCATTGGATGAACAATTAGGTCATTTTCGTCCTCCCTAAGCTAATTCTTGTCGAATTAGGGTTTTTAACCAATCTTGTGCATCCAATAGGTGTTTTGTGTCATTAGAAGAACATTTAGGTCATTTTCGTCCAACCTAGGCTAATTCTTGTCCAATTAGGGTTTTTAACCAATCTTGTGCATCCAATAGGTGTTTTGTGTCATTGGATAAACATTTAGGTCATTTTCGTCCTCCCTACACTTAATCTTGTCCAATTTGGGTTTTTAACCAATCTTGTGCATCCAATGGGTGTTTTTGTGTCATTGGATGAACAATTAAGTCATTTTCGTCCTCCATAGGCTAAATCTTGTCCAATTAGGGTTTTTAACCAATCTTGTGCATCCAATAGGTGTTTTTGTGTCATTGGATCAATATTTAGGCCATTTTCGTCCTCCCTACACTTAATCTTGTCCAATTAGGGTTTTTAACCAATCTTGTGCATCAAATAGGTGTTTTGTGTCATTGGATGAACATTTAGGTCATTTTCGTCCTCCCGACACTTAATCTTGTCCAATTAGGATTTTTAACCAATCTTGTGCATCCAATAGGTGTTTTGTGTCATTGGATGAATATTTAGGTCATTTTCGTCCTCCCGACACTTAATCTTGTCCAATTAGGGTTTTTAACAAATCTTGTGCATCCAATAGGTGTTTTTGTGTCATTGGATCAATATTTAGGCCATTTTCGTCCTCCCTACACTTAATCTTTTCCAATTAGTGTTTTTAACCAATCTTGTGCATCCAATAGGTGTTTTGTGTCATTGGATGAACATTTAGGTCATTTTCGTCCGCCCAACACTTAATCTTGTCCAATTTGAGTTTTTAACAAATCTTGTGCATCCAATAGGTGTGTTGTGTCATTGGATGAACAATTAGGTCATTTCTATCCTCCCTAGGATAAATCTTGTCCAATTAGGGTTTTTAACCAATCTTGTGCATCCAATAGGTGTTTTGTGTCATTGGATGAACAGTTAGGTCATTTTCGTCCTCCCTACACTTAATCTTGTCCAATTAGGGTTTTTGACCAATCTTGTGCATCCAATAGGTGTTTTGTGTCATTGGAAGAACATTTAGGTCATTTTCATATTTTCGTCCTCCCTACACTTAATCTTGTCCAATTGGGGTATTTAACCAATCTTGTGCATCCAATAGGTGTTTTGTGTCATTGGATGAATATTTAGGTCATTTTCGTCCTCCCTACACTTAATCTTGTCCAATTAGGGTTTTTAACCAATCTTGTGCATCCAATAGGTGTTTTGTGTCGCTGGATGAACATTTAGGTCATTTTCGTCCTCCCGAC
Source organism: Cicer judaicum (assembly GCA_037974835.1). Lineage (NCBI taxonomy): Eukaryota > Viridiplantae > Streptophyta > Magnoliopsida > Fabales > Fabaceae > Cicer > Cicer judaicum. Next base: position 90,625 of record JBBPBS010000179.1, read on the forward strand.
ACTTAATCTTGTCCAATTTGGGTTTTTAACTAATGTTCTGCATCCAATAGGTGTTTTGTGTCATTGGATGAACATTTAGGTCATTTTTGTCCACCCTAGGCTAATTCTTGTCCAATTAGGGTTTTTGACCAATCTTGTGCATCCAATAGGTGTTTTGTGTCATTGGATGAACATTTAGGTCATTTTCGTCCTCCCTACACTTAATCTTGTCCAATTAGGGTTTTTAACCAATCTTGTGCATCCAATAGGTGTTTTTTGTCATTGGAAAAACATTTAGGTCATTTTCGTATTTTCGTCCTCCCTACACTTAATCTTGTCCAATTAGGGTATTTAACCAATCTTGTGCATCCAATAGGTGTTTTGTGTCATTGGATGAATATTTAGGTCATTTTCGTCCTCCCTACACTTAATCTTATCCAATTAGGGTTTTTAACCAATCTTGTGCATCCAATAGGGGTTTTGTGTCATCGGATGAACATTTAGGTCATTTTTGTCCACCCTAGGCTAATTCTTGTCCAATTAGGGTTTTTGACCAATCTTGTGCATCCAATAGGTGTTTTGTGTCATTGGATGAACATTTAGGTCATTTTCGTCCTCCCTACACTTAATCTTGTCGAATTAGGGTTTTTAACCAATCTTGTACATCTAATGGGTGTTTTTGTGTCAGTGGATGAACAATTAGTTCATTTTCGTCCTCCCTAGGCTAAATCTTGTCCAATTAGGGTTTTTAACCAATCTTGTGCATCCAATAAGTGTTTTGTGTCATTGGATGAACATTTAGGTCATTTTCGTCCTCCCTACACTTTATCTTGTCCAATTAGGGTTTTTAACCAGTCTTGTGCATCCAATAGGTGTTTTGTATCATTGGATGAACATTTAGGTCATTTTCGTCCTCCCTACACTTTATCTTGTCCAATTAAGGTTTCAAACCAATCTTGTGCATCCAATTGGTGTTTTTGTATCATTGGATGAACAATTAGGTCATTTTCGTCCTCCCTAGGATAATTCTTGTCCAATTAGGGTTTTTAACCAATCCTGTGCATCCAATATGTGTTTTGTGTAATTGGATCAATATTTGGGCCATTTTCGTCCTCCCTAGGCTAATTTTTATCCAATTAGGGTTTTTAACAAATCATGTGAATCCAATAGGTGTTTTGTGTCATTGGATGAACATTTAGGTCATTTTGGTCCTCCCTACACTAAATCTTGTCCAATTAGGGTTTCTAACCAATCTTGTTCCTCCGATAGGTGTTTTAGTGTCATTGGATGAACAATTAGGTCATTTTCGTCCTCCCTAGGCTAATTCTTGTCCAATTAGGGTTTTTAACCAATCGTGTGCATCCAATAGGTGTTTTGTGTCATTGGATGAACAATTAGGTCATATTCGTTCTCCCTAAGCTAATTCTTGTCGAATTAGGGTTTTTAACCAATCTTGTGCATCCAATAGGTGTTTTGTGTCATTGGATGAACATTTAGGTCATTTTCGTCCTCCCTACACTAAATCTTGTCCAATTAGGGTTTCTAACCAATCTTGTTCCTCCGATAGGTGTTTTAGTGTCATTGGATGAACAATTAGGCCATTTTCGTCCTCCCTAGGCTAATTCTTGTCCAATTAAGGTTTTTAACCAATCTTGTACATCTAATGGGTGTTTTTGTGTCAGTGGATGAACATTTAGGTCATTTTGGTCCTCCCTAGGCTAAATCTTGTCCAATTAGGGTTTCTAACCAATCTTGTTCCTCCGATAGGTGTTTTAGTGTCATTGGATGAACAATTAGGTCATTTTCGTCCTCCCTAAGCTAATTCTTGTCGAATTAGGGTTTTTAACCAATCTTGTGCATCCAATAGGTGTTTTGTGTCGTTGGATGAACATTTAGGTCATTTTTGTTCTCCCTACACTTAATCTTGTCCAATTAGGGTTTTTAACCAATCTTGTGCATCTAATGGGTGTTTTTGTGTCATTGGATGAACAATTAGGTCATTTTCATCCTCCCTAGGCTAAATCTTTTCCAATTAGGGTTTTTAACTAATCTTGTGCATCTAATAGGTGTTTTTGTGTCATTGGATCAATATTTAGACCATTTTCGTCCTCCCTACACTTAATCTTGTCCAATTAGGGTTTTTAACCAATCTTGTGCATCCAATAGGTGTTTTGTGTCATTGGATGAACATTTAGGTCATTTTCGTCCACCGTAGGCTAATTCTTGTCCAATTAGGGTTTTTAACCAATCTTGTGCATCCAATAGGTGTTTTGTGTCATTGGGTGAACATTTAGGTCATTTTCGTCCTCCCTACACTTAATCTTGTCCAATTAGGGTTTTTAACCAATCTTGTGCATCCAATGGGTCTTTTTGTGTCATTGGATGAACAATTAGGTCATTTTCGTCCTCCCTAGGCTAAATCTTTTCCAATTAGGGTTTTTAACTAATCTTGTGCATCCAATAGGTGTTTTTGTGTCATTGGATCAATATTTAGACCATTTTCGTCCTCCCTACACTTAATCTTGTCCAATTAGGGTTTTTAACCAATCTTGTGCATCCGATAGGTGTTTTGTGTCATTGGATGATCATTTAGGTCATTTTCGTCCCTCCTACACTTAATCTTGTCCAATTTGGGTTTTTAACCAATCTTGTGCATCCAATAGGTGTTTTGTGTCATTGGATGAACATTTAGGTCATTTTCGTCCTCCCTACACTTAATCTTGTCCAATTAGGGTTTTTAACCAATCTTGTGCATCCAATGGGTCTTTTTGTGTCATTGGATGAACAATTAGGTCATTTTCGTCCTCCCTAGGCTAAATCTTTTCCAATTAGGGTTTTTAACTAATCTTGTGCATCCAATAGGTGTTTTTGTGTCATTGGATCAATATTTAGACCATTTTCGTCCTCCCTACACTTAATCTTGTCCAGTTAGGGTTTTTAACCCATCTTGTGCATCCAATTGGTGTTTTGTGTCATTGGATGAACATTTAGGTCATTTTCGTCCCTCCTACACTTAATCTTGTCCAATTTGGGTTTTTAACCAATCTTGTGCATCCAATAGGTGTTTTGTGTCATTGGATGAACATTTAGGTCATTTTCGTCCTCCCTACACTTAATCTTGTCCAATTAGGGTTTTTAACCAATCTTGTGCATCCAATAGGTGTTTTGTGTCATTGGAAGAACATTTAGGTCATTTTCGTATTTTCGTCCTCCCTACACTTAATCTTGTCCAATTAGGGTTTCTAACCAATCTTGTTCCTCCGATAGGTGTTTTATTGTCATTAGATGAACAATTAGGTCATTTTCGTCCTCCCTAAGCTAATTCTTGTCGAATTAGGGTTTTTAACCAATCTTGTGCATCCAATAGGTGTTTTGTGTCATTGGAAGAACATTTAGGTCATTTTCGTCCACCCTAGGCTAATTCTTGTCCAATTAGGGTTTTTAACCAATCTTGTGCATCCAATAGGTGTTTTGTGTCATTGGATAAACATTTAGGTCATTTTCGTCCTCCCTACACTTAATCTTGTCCAATTAGGGTTTTTAACCAATCTTGTGCATCCAATGGGTGTTTTTGTGTCATTGGATGAACAATTACGTCATTTTCGTCCTCCATAGGCTAAATCTTGTCCAATTAGGGTTTTTAACCAATCTTGTGCATCCAATAGGTGTTTTTGTGTCATTGGATCAATATTTAGACCATTTTCGTCCTCCCTACACTTAATCTTGTCCAATTAGGGTATTTAACCAATCTTGTGCATCAAATAGGTGTTTTGTGTCATTGGATGAACATTTAGGTCATTTTCGTCCTCCCGACACTTAATGTTGTCCAATTAGGGTTTTTAACCAATCTTGTGCATCCAATAGGTGTTTTGTGTCATTGGATGAATATTTAGGTCATTTTCGTCCTCCCGACACTTAATCTTGTCCAATTAGGGTTTTTAACAAATCTTGTGCATCCAATAGGTGTTTTTGTGTCATTGGATCAATATTTAGGCCATTTTCGTCCTCCCTACACTTAATCTTTTCCAATTAGTGTTTTTAACCAATCTTGTGCATCCAATAGGTGTTTTGTGTCATTGGATGAACATTTAGGTCATTTTCGTCCGCCCAACACTTAATCTTGTCCAATTTGAGTTTTTAACAAATCTTGTGCATCCAATAGGTGTGTTGTGTCATTGGATGAACAATTAGGTCATTTCTATCCTCCCTAGGATAAATCTTGTCCAATTAGGGTTTTTAACCAATCTTGTGCATCCAATAGGTGTTTTGTGTCATTGGATGAACAGTTAGGTCATTTTCGTCCTCCCTACACTTAATCTTGTCCAATTAGGGTTTTTGACCAATCTTGTGCATCCAATAGGTGTTTTGTGTCATTGGAAGAACATTTAGGTCATTTTCATATTTTCGTCCTCCCTACACTTAATCTTGTCCAATTGGGGTATTTAACCAATCTTGTGCATCCAATAGGTGTTTTGTGTCATTGGATGAATATTTAGGTCATTTTCGTCCTCCCTACACTTAATCTTGTCCAATTAGGGTTTTTAACCAATCTTGTGCATCCAATAGGTGTTTTGTGTCGCTGGATGAACATTTAGGTCATTTTCGTCCTCCCGACACTTAATCTTGTCCAATTTGGGTTTTTAACTAATGTTCTGCATCCAATAGGTGTTTTGTATCATTGGATGAACATTTAGGTCATTTTCGTCCTCCCTACACTTTATCTTGTCCAATTAAGGTTTCAAACCAATCTTGTGCATCCAATTGGTGTTTTTGTATCATTGGATGAACAATTAGGTCATTTTCGTCCTCCCTAGGATAATTCTTGTCCAATTAGGGTTTTTAACCAATCCTGTGCATCCAATATGTGTTTTGTGTAATTGGATCAATATTTGGGCCATTTTCGTCCTCCCTAGGCTAATTTTTATCCAATTAGGGTTTTTAACAAATCATGTGAATCCAATAGGTGTTTTGTGTCATTGGATGAACATTTAGGTCATTTTGGTCCTCCCTACACTAAATCTTGTCCAATTAGGGTTTCTAACCAATCTTGTTCCTCCGATAGGTGTTTTAGTGTCATTGGATGAACAATTAGGTCATTTTCGTCCTCCCTAGGCTAATTCTTGTCCAATTAGGGTTTTTAACCAATCGTGTGCATCCAATAGGTGTTTTGTGTCATTGGATGAACAATTAGGTCATATTCGTTCTCCCTAAGCTAATTCTTGTCGAATTAGGGTTTTTAACCAATCTTGTGCATCCAATAGGTGTTTTGTGTCATTGGATGAACATTTAGGTCATTTTCGTCCTCCCTACACTAAATCTTGTCCAATTAGGGTTTCTAACCAATCTTGTTCCTCCGATAGGTGTTTTAGTGTCATTGGATGAACAATTAGGCCATTTTCGTCCTCCCTAGGCTAATTCTTGTCCAATTAAGGTTTTTAACCAATCTTGTACATCTAATGGGTGTTTTTGTGTCAGTGGATGAACATTTAGGTCATTTTGGTCCTCCCTAGGCTAAATCTTGTCCAATTAGGGTTTCTAACCAATCTTGTTCCTCCGATAGGTGTTTTAGTGTCATTGGATGAACAATTAGGTCATTTTCGTCCTCCCTAAGCTAATTCTTGTCGAATTAGGGTTTTTAACCAATCTTGTGCATCCAATAGGTGTTTTGTGTCGTTGGATGAACATTTAGGTCATTTTTGTTCTCCCTACACTTAATCTTGTCCAATTAGGGTTTTTAACCAATCTTGTGCATCCAATGGGTGTTTTTGTGTCATTGGATGAACAATTAGGTCATTTTCATCCTCCCTAGGCTAAATCTTTTCCAATTAGGGTTTTTAACTAATCTTGTGCATCTAATAGGTGTTTTTGTGTCATTGGATCAATATTTAGACCATTTTCGTCCTCCCTAGGCTAATTCTTGTCCAATTAGGGTTTTTAACCAATCTTGTGCATCCAATAGGTGTTTTGTGTCATTGGATGAACAATTAGGTCATATTCGTTCTCCCTAAGCTAATTCTTGTCGAATTAGGGTTTTTAACCAATCTTGTGCATCCAATAGGTGTTTTGTGTCATTGGATGAACATTTAGGTCATTTTCGTCCTCCCTACACTAAATCTTGTCCAATTAGGGTTTCTAACCAATCTTGTTCCTCCGATAGGTGTTTTAGTGTCATTGGATGAACAATTAGGCCATTTTCGTCCTCCCTAGGCTAATTCTTGTCCAATTAAGGTTTTTAACCAATCTTGTACATCTAATGGGTGTTTTTGTGTCAGTGGATGAACATTTAGGTCATTTTGGTCCTCCCTAGGCTAAATCTTGTCCAATTAGGGTTTCTAACCAATCTTGTTCCTCCGATAGGTGTTTTAGTGTCATTGGATGAACAATTAGGTCATTTTCGTCCTCCCTAAGCTAATTCTTGTCGAATTAGGGTTTTTAACCAATCTTGTGCATCCAATAGGTGTTTTGTGTCGTTGGATGAACATTTAGGTCATTTTTGTTCTCACTACACTTAATCTTGTCCAATTAGGGTTTTTAACCAATCTTGTGCATCCAATGGGTGTTTTTGTGTCATTGGATGAACAATTAGGTCATTTTCATCCTCCCTAGGCTAAATCTTTTCCAATTAGGGTTTTTAACTAATCTTGTGCATCTAATAGGTGTTTTTGTGTCATTGGATCAATATTTAGACCATTTTCGTCCTCCCTACACTTAATCTTGTCCAATTAGGGTTTTTAACCAATCTTGTGCATCCAATAGGTGTTTTGTGTCATTGGATGAACATTTAGGTCATTTTCGTCCCTCCTACACTTAATCTTGTCCAATTTGGGTTTTTAACCAATCTTGTGCATCCAATAGGTGTTTTGTGTCATTGGATGAACAATTAGGTCATTTCGTCCTCCCTACACTTAATCTTGTCCAATTAGGGTTTTTAACCAATCTTGTGCATCCAATAGGTTTTTGTGTCATTGGAAAAACATTTAGGTCATTTTCGTATTTTCGTCCTCCCTACACTTAATCTTGTCCAATTAGGGTATTTAACCAATCTTGTGCATCCAATAGGTGTTTTGTGTCATTGGATGAATATTTAGGTCATTTTCGTCTTCCCTACACTTAATCTTATCCAATTAGGGTTTTTAACCAATCTTGTGCATCCAATAGGGGTTTTGTGTCATCGGATGAACATTTAGGTCATTTTTGTCCACCCTAGGCTAATTCTTGTCCAATTAGGGTTTTTGACCAATCTTGTGCATCCAATAGGTGTTTTGTGTCATTGGATGAACATTTAGGTCATTTTCGTCCTCCCTACACTTTATCTTGTCCAATTAGGGTTTCTAACCAATCTTGTGCATCCAATTCGTGTTTTTGTGTCATTGGATGAACAATTAGGTCATTTTCGTCCTCCCTAGGATAATTCTTGTCCAATTAGGGTTTTGAACCAATCTTGTGCATCCAATATGTGTTTTGTGTCATTGGATCAATATTTGGGCCATTTTCGTCCTCCCTAGGCTAATTTTTATCCAATTAGGGTTTTTAAAAAATCATGTGCATCCAATAGGTGTTTTGTGTCACTCGATGAACATTTAGGTCATTTTCGTCCTCCCTACACGTAATCTTGTCCAATTAGGGTTTCTGACCAATCTTCTTCCTCCGATAGGTGTTTTAGTGTCATTGGATGAACAATTAGGTCATTTTCGTCCTCCCTAAGCTAATTCTTGTCGAATTAGGGTTTTTAACCAATCTTGTGCATCCAATAGGTGTTTTGTGTCATTGGATGAACATTTAGGTCATTTTCGTCCACCGTAGGCTAATTCTTGTCCAATTAGGGTTTTTAACCAATCTTGTGCATCCAATATGCGTTTTGTGTCATTGGATCAATATTTGGGCCATTTTCGTCCTCCCTAGGCTAATTTTTATCCAATTAGGGTTTTTAACAAATCATGTGCATCCAATAGGTGTTTTGTGTCACTGGATGAACATTTAGGTCATTTTCGTCCTCCCTACACTTAATCTTGCCCAATTAGGATTTTTAACCAATCTGGTGCATCTAATAGGTGTTTTGTGTCATTGGAAGAACATTTAGGTCATTTTCGTATTTTCGTCCTCCCTACACTTAATCTTGTCCAATTAGGGTTTTTAACCAATCTTGTGCACCCAATAGGTGTTTTGTGTCATTGGATGAACATTTAGGTCATTTTCGTCCTCCCTACACTTTATCTTGTCCAATTAGGGTTTCTAACCAATCTTGTGCATCCAATTGGTGTTTTTGTGTGATTGGATGAACAATTAGGTCATTTTCGTCCTCCCTAGGATAATTCTTGTCCGATTAGGGTTTTTAACCAATCTTGTGCATCCAATATGTGTTTTGTGTCATTGGATCAATATTTGGGCCATTTTCGTCCTCCCTAGGCTAATTTTTATCCAATTAGGGTTTTTAACAAATCATATGCATCCAATAGGTGTTTTGTGTCATTGGATGAACATTTAGGTCATTTTGGTCCTCCCTACACTAAATCTTGTCCAATTAGGGTTTCTAACCAATCTTGTTCCTCCGATAGGTGTTTTAGTGTCATTGGATGAACAATTAGGTCATTTTCGTCCTCCCTAAGCTAATTCTTGTCGAATTAGGGTTTTTAACCAATCTTGTGCATCCAATAGGTGTTTTGTGTCATTGGATGAACATTTAGGTCATTTTCGTCCACCGTAGGCTAATTCTTGTCCAATTAGGGTTTTTAACCAATCTTGTGCATCCAATAGGTGTTTTGTGTCATTGGATGAACATTTAGGTCATTTTCGTCCTCCCTACACTTATTCTTGTCCAATTAGGGTTTTTAACCAATCTTGTGCATCCAATAGGTGTTTTGTGTCATTGGAAGAACATTTAGGTCATTTTCGTATTTTCGTCCTCCCTACACTTAATCTTGTCCAATTAGGGTTTTTAACCAATCTTGTGCACCCAATAGGTGTTTTGTGTCATTGGATGAACATTTAGGTCATTTTCGTCCTCCCTACACTTTATCTTGTCCAATTCGGGTTACTAACCAATCTTGTGCATCCAGTTGGTGTCTTTGTGTCATTGGATGAACAATTAGGTCATTTTCGTCCTCCCTAGGATAATTCTTGTCCAATTAGGGTTTTTAACCAATCTTGTGCATCCAATATGTGTTTTGTGTCATTGGATCAATATTTGGGCCATTTTCGTCCTCCCTAGACTAATTTTTATCCAATTAGGGTTTTTAACAAATCATGTGCATCCAATAGGTGTTTTGTGTCATTGGAAGAACATTTAGGTCATTTTCGTATTTTCGTCCTCCCTACACTTAATCTTGTCCAATTAGGGTTTTTAACCAATCTTGTGCACCCAATAGGTGTTTTGTGTCATTGGATGAACATTTAGGTCATTTTCGTCCTCCCTACACTTTATCTTGTCCAATTAGGGTTTCTAACCAATGTTGTGCATCCAATTGGTGTTTTTGTGTCATTGGATGAACAATTATGTCATTTTCGTCATCCCTAGGATAATTCTTGTCCAATTAGGGTTTTTAACCAATCTTGTGCATCCAATATGTGTTTTGTGTCATTGGATCAATATTTGGGCCATTTTCGTCCTCCCTAGGCTAATTTTTATCCAATTAGGGTTTTTAACAACTCATGTGCATCCAATAGGTGTTTTGTGTCATTGGATAAACATTTAGGTCATTTTGGTCCTCCCTACACTAAATCTTGTCCAATTAGGGTTTCTAACCAAACTTGTTCCTCCGATAGGTGTTTTAGTGTCATTGGATGAACAATTAGGTCATTTTCGTCCTCCCTAAGCTAATTCTTGTCGAATTAGGGTTTTTAACCAATCTTGTGCATCCAATAGGTGTTTTGTGTCATTGGATGAACATTTAGGTCATTTTCGTCCACCGTAGGCTAATTCTTGTCCAATTAGGGTTTTTAACCAATCTTGTGCATCCAATAGGTGTTTTGTTACACTGGATGAACATTTAGGTCATTTTCGTCCTCCCTACAGTTAATCTTGTCCAATTACGGTTTTTAACCAATCTGGTGCATCCAATAGGTGTTTTGTGTCATTGGAAGAACATTTAGGTCATTTTCGTTTTTTCATCCTCCCTACCCTTAATCTTGTCCAATTAGGGTTTTTAACCAATCTTGTGCACCCAATAGGTGTTTTGTGTCATTGGATGCACATTTAGGTCATTTTCGTCCTCCCTACACTTTATCTTGTCCAATTAGGGTTTCTAACCAATCTTGTGCATCCAATTGGTGTTTTTGTGTCATTGGATGAACAATTAGGTCATTTTCGTCCTCCCTAGGATAATTCTTGTCCAATTAGGGTTTTTAACCAATCTTGTGCATCCAATATGTGTTTTGTGTCATTGGATCAATATTTGGGCCATTTTCGTCCTCCCTAGGCTAATTTTTATCCAATTAGGGTTTTTAACAACTCATGTGCATCCAATATGTGTTTTGTGTCATTGGATGAACATTTAGGTCATTTTGGTCCTCCCTACACTAAATCTTGTCCAATTAGGGTTTCTAACCAAACTTGTTCCTCCGATAGGTGTTTTAGTGTCATTGGATGAACAATTAGGTCATTTTCGTCCTCCCTAAGCTAATTCTTGTCGAATTAGGATTTTTAACCAATCTTGTGCATCCAATAGGTGTTTTGTGTCATTGGATGAACATTTAGGTCATTTTCGTCCACCGTAGGCTAATTCTTGTCCAATTAGGGTTTTTAACCAATCTTGTGCACCCAATAGGTGTTTTGTGTCATTGGATGAACATTTAGGTCATTTTCGTCCTCCCTACACTTAATCTTGTCCAATTAGGGTTTTTAACCAATCTTGTGCATCCAATGGGTGTTTTTGTGTCATTGGATGAACAATTAGGTCATTTTGTCCTCCCTAGGAAAAATCTTTTCCAATTAGGGTTTTTAACTAATCTTGTGCATCCAATAGGTGTTTTTGTGTCATTGGATCAATATTTAGACCATTTTCGTCCTCCCTAGACTTAATCTTGTCCAATTAGGGTTTTTAACCAATCTTGTGCATCCAATAGGTGTTTTGTGTCATTGGATGAACATTTAGGTCATTTTCGTCCCTCCTACACTTAATCTTGTCCAATTTGGGTTTTTAACCAATCTTGTGCATCCAATAGGTGTTTTGTGTCATTGGATGAACATTTAGGTCATTTTCGTCCTCCCTACACTTAATCTTGTCCAATTAGGGTTTTTAACCAATCTTGTGCATCCAATGGGTGTTTTTGTGTCATTGGATGAACAATTAGGTCATTTTGTCCTCCCTAGGATAAATCTTTTCCAATTAGGGTTTTTAACTAATCTTGTGCATCCAATAGGTGTTTTTGTGTCATTGGATCAATATTTAGACCATTTTCGTCCTCCCTAGACTTAATCTTGTCCAATTAGGGTTTTTAACCAATCTTGTGCATCCAATAGGTGTTTTGTGTCATTGGATGAACATTTAGGTCATTTTCGTCCCTCCTACACTTAATCTTGTCCAATTTGGGTTTTTAACCAATCTTGTGCATCCAATAGGTGTTTTGTGTCATTGGATGAACATTTAGGTCATTTTCGTCCTCCCTACACTTAATCTTGTCCAATTAGGGTTTTTAACCAATCTTGTGCATCCAATAGGTGTTTTGTTACATTGGAAGAACATTTAGGTCATTTTCGTATTTTCGTCCTCCCTACACTTAATCTTGTCCAATTAGGGTTTCTAACCAATCTTGTTCCTCCGATAGGTGTTTTATTGTCATTAGATGAACAATTACGTCATTTTCTTCCTCCCTAAGCTAATTCTTGTCGAATTAGGGTTTTTAACCAATCTTGTGCATCCAATAGGTGTTTTGTGTCATTGGAAGAACATTTAGGTCATTTTCGTCCACCCTAGGCTAATTCTTGTCCAATTAGGGTTTTTAACCAATCTTGTGCATCCAATAGGTGTTTTGTGTCATTGGATAAACATTTAGGTCATTTTCGTCCTCCCTACACTTAATCTTGTCCAATTAGGGTTTTTAACCAATCTTGTGCATCCAATGGGTGTTTTTGTGTCATTGGATGAACAATTAGGTCATTTTCGTCCTCCATAGGCTAACTCTTGTCCAATTAGGGATTTTAACCAATCTTGTGCATCCAATAGGTGTTTTTGTGTCATTGGATCAATATTTAGGCCATTTTCGTCCTCCCTACACTTAATCTTGTCCAATTAGGGTTTTTAACCAATCCTGTGCATCAAATAGGTGTTTTGTGTCATTGGATGAACATTTAGGTCATTTTCGTCCTCCCGACACTTAATCTTGTCCAATTAGGGTTTTTAACCAATCCTGTGCATCCAATAGGTGTTTTGTGTCATTGGATGAATATTTAGGTCATTTTCGTCCTCCCGACACTTAATCTTGTCCAATTAGGGTTTTTAACAAATCTTGTGCATCCAATAGGTGTTTTTGTGTCATTGGATCAATATTTAGGCCATTTTCGTCCTCCCTACACTTAATCTTTTCCAATTAGTGTTTTAAACCAATCTTGTGCATCCAATAGGTGTTTTGTGTCATTGGATGAACATTTAGGTTATTTTCGTCCGCCCTACACTTAATCTTGTCCAATTTGAGTTTTTAACAAATCTTGTGCATCCAATAGGTGTTTTGTGTCATTGGATGAACAATTAGGTCATTTCTATCCTCCCTAGGATAAATCTTGTCCAATTAGGGTTTTTAACCAATCTTGTGCATCCAATAGGTGTTTTGTGTCATTGGATGAACAGTTAGGTCATTTTCGTCCTCCCTACACTTAATCTTGTCCAATTAGGGTTTTTGACCAATCTTGTGCATCCAATAGGTGTTTTGTGTCATTGGAAGAACATTTAGGTCATTTTCATATTTTTGTCCTCCCTACACTTAATCTTGTCCAATTAGGGTATTTAACCAATCTTGTGCATCCAATAGGTGTTTTGTGTCATTGGATGAATATTTAGGTCATTTTCGTCCTCCCTACACTTAATCTTGTCCAATTAGGGTTTTTAACCAATCTTGTGCATCCAATATGTGTTTTGTGTCATTGGATCAATATTTGGGCCATTTTCGTCCTCCCTAGGCTAATTTTTATCCAATTAGGGTTTTTAACAAATCATGTGCATCCAATAGGTGTTTTGTGTCACTGGATGAACATTTAGGTCATTTTCGTCCTCCCTACAGTTAATCTTGTCCAATTAGGGTTTTTAACCAATCTGGTGCATCCAATAGGTGTTTTGTGTCATTGGAAGAACATTTAGGTCATTTTCGTATTTTCATCCTCCCTACACTTAATCTTGTCCAATTAGGGTTTTTAACCAATCTTGTGCACCCAATAGGTGTTTTGTGTCATTGGATGAACATTTAGGTCATTTTCGTCCTCCCTACACTTTATCTTGTCCAATTAGGGTTTCTAACCAATCTTGTGCATCCAATTGGTGTTTTTGTGTCATTGGATGAACAATTAGGTCATTTTCGTCCTCCCTAGGATAATTCTTGTCCAATTAGGGTTTTTAACCAATCTTGTGCATCCAATATGTGTTTTGTGTCATTGGATCAATATTTGGGCCATTTTCGTCCTCCCTGGGCTAATTTTTATCCAATTAGGGTTTTTAACAAATCATGTGCATCCAATAGGTGTTTTGTGTCACTGGATGAACATTTAGGTCATTTTCGTCCTCCCTACACTTAATCTTGTCCAATTAGGGTTTTTAACCAATCTTGTGCACCCAATAGGTGTTTTGTGTCATTGGATGAACATTTAGGTCATTTTCGTCCTCCCTACACTTTATCTTGTCCAATTAGGGTTTCTAACCAATCTTGTGCATCCAATTGGTGTTTTGGTGTCATTGGATGAACAATTAGGTCATTTTCGTCCTCCCTATGATAATTCTTGTCCAATTAGGGTTTTTAACCAATCTTGTGCATCCCATAGGTGTTTTGTGTCATTGGATGAACATTTAGGTCATTTTCGTCCTCCTTATGCTAATTCTTATCCAATTAGGGTTTTTAACCAATCTTGTGCATCCAGTAGGTGTTTTGTGTCATTGGATGAACATTTAGGTCATTTTCGTCCTCCCTACACTTAATCTTGTCCAATTAGGGTTTTTAACCAATCTTGTGCATCCAATAGGTGTTTTGTGTCATTGGATGAACATTTAGGTCATTTTGGTCCTCCCTACACTAAATCTTGTCCAATTACGGTTTCTAACCAATCTTGTTCCTCCGATAGGTGTTTTAGTGTCTTTGGATGAACTATTAGGTCATTTTCGTCCTCCCTAAGCTAATTCTTGTCGAATTAGGGTTTTTAACCAATCTTGTGCATCCAATAGGTGTTTTGTGTCATTGGATGAACATTTAGGTCATTTTCGTCCACCGTAGGCTAATTCTTGTCCAATTAGGGTTTTTAACCAATCTTGTGCATCCAATATGCGTTTTGTGTCATTGGATCAATATTTGGGCCATTTTCGTCCTCCCTAGGCTAATTTTTATCCAATTAGGGTTTTTAACAAATCATGTGCATCCAATAGGTGTTTTGTGTCACTGGATGAACATTTAGGTCATTTTCGTCCTCCCTACACTTATTCTTGTCCAATTAGGGTTTTTAACCAATCTGGTGCATCCAATAGGTGTTTTGTGTCATTGGAAGAACATTTAGGTCATTTTCGTATTTTCGTCCTCCCTACACTTAATCTTGTCCAATTAGGGTTTTTAACCAATCTTGTGCACCCAATAGGTGTTTTGTGTCATTGGATGAACATTTAGGTCATTTTCGTCCTCCCTACACTTTATCTTGTCCAATTAGGGTTTCTAACCAATCTTGTGCATCCAATAGGTGTTTTGTGTCATTGGATCAATATTTGGGCCATTTTCGTCCTCCCTAGGCTAATTTTTATCCAATTAGGGTTTTTAACAAATCATGTGCATCCAATAGGTGTTTTGTGTCACTGGATGAACATTTAGGTCATTTTCGTCCTCCCTACACTTAATCTTGTCCAATTAGGGTTTTTAACCAATCTTGTGCATCCAATAGGTGTTTTGTGTCATTGGATGAACATTTAGGTCATTTTCGTCCCTCCTACACTTAATCTTGTCCAATTTGGGTTTTTAACCAATCTTGTGCATCCAATAGGTGTTTTGTGTCATTGGATGAACATTTAGGTCATTTTCGTCCTCCCTACACTTAATCTTGTCCAATTAGGGTTTTTAACCAATCTTGTGCATCCAATAGGTGCTTTGTGTCATTGGAAGAACATTTAGGTCATTTTCGTATTTTCGTCCTCCCTACACTTAATCTTGTCCAATTAGGGTTTTTAACCAATCTTGTGCACCCAATAGGTGTTTTGTGTCATTGGATGAACATTTAGGTCATTTTCGTCCTCCCTACACTTTATCTTGTCCAATTAGGGTTTCTAACCAATCTTGTGCATCCAATTGGTGTTTTTGTGTCATTGGTTGAACATTTAGGTCATTTTCGTCCTCCCTACACTTAATCTTGTCCAATTAGGGTTTCTAACCAATCTTGTGCATCCAATTGGTGTTTTTGTGTCATTGGATGAACAATTAGGTCATTTTCGTCCTCCCTAGGATAATTCTTGTCCAATTAGGGTTTTTAACCAATCTTGTGCATCCAATATGTGTTTTGTGTAATTGGATCAATATTTGGGCCATTTTCGTCCTCCCTAGGCTAATTTTTATCCAATTAGGGTTTTTAACAAATCATGTGCATCCAATAGGTGTTTTGTGTCATTGGATGAACATTTAGGTCATTTTGGTCCTCCCTACACTAAATCTTGTCCAATTAGGGTTTCTAACCAATCTTGTTCCTCCGATAGGTGTTTTAGTGTCATTGGATGAACAATTAGGTCATTTTCGTCCTCCCTAAGCTAATTCTTGTCGAATTAGGGTTTTTAACAAATCTTGTGCATCCAATAGGTGTTTTGTGTCATTGGATGAACATTTAGGTCATTTTCGTCCACCGTAGGCTAATTCTTGTCCAATTAGGGTTTTTAACCAATCTTGTGCATCCAATATGTGTTTTGTGTCATTGGATCAATATTTGGGCCATTTTCGTCCTCCCTAGGCTAATTTTTATCCAATTAGGGTTTTTAAAAAATCATGTGCATCCAATAGGTGTTTTGTGTCACTCGATGAACATTTAGGTCATTTTCGTCCTCCCTACACGTAATCTTGTCCAATTAGGGTTTCTGACCAATCTTCTTCCTCCGATAGGTGTTTTAGTGTCATTGGATGAACAATTAGGTCATTTTCGTCCTCCCTAAGCTAATTCTTGTCGAATTAGGGTTTTTAACCAATCTTGTGCATCCAATAGGTGTTTTGTGTCATTGGATGAACATTTAGGTCATTTTCGTCCACCGTAGGCTAATTCTTGTCCAATTAGGGTTTTTAACCAATCTTGTGCATCCAATATGCGTTTTGTGTCATTGGATCAATATTTGGGCCATTTTCGTCCTCCCTAGGCTAATTTTTATCCAATTAGGGTTTTTAACAAATCATGTGCATCCAATAGGTGTTTTGTGTCACTGGATGAACATTTAGGTCATTTTCGTCCTCCCTACACTTAATCTTGTCCAATTAGGGTTTTTAACCAATCTGGTGCATCCAATAGGTGTTTTGTGTCATTGGAAGAACATTTAGGTCATTTTCGTATTTTCGTCGTCCCTACACTTAATCTTGTCCAATTAGGGTTTTTAACCAATCTTGTGCACCCAATAGGTGTTTTGTGTCATTGGATGAACATTTAGGTCATTTTCGTCCTCCCTACACTTTATCTTGTCCAATTAGGGTTTCTAACCAATCTTGTGCATCCAATTGGTGTTTTTGTGTGATTGGATGAACAATTAGGTCATTTTCGTCCTCCCTAGGATAATTCTTGTCCAATTAGGGTTTTTAACCAATCTTGTGCATCCAATATGTGTTTTGTGTCATTGGATCAATATTTGGGCCATTTTCGTCCTCCCTAGGCTAATTTTTATCCAATTAGGGTTTTTAACAAATCATGTGCATCCAATAGGTGTTTTGTGTCATTGGATGAACATTTAGGTCATTTTGGTCCTCCCTACACTAAATCTTGTCCAATTAGGGTTTCTAACCAATCTTGTTCCTCCGATAGGTGTTTTAGTGTCATTGGATGAACAATTAGGTTATTTTCGTCCTCCCTAAGCTAATTCTTGTCGAATTAGGGTTTTTAACCAATCTTGTGCATCCAATAGGTGTTTTGTGTCATTGGATGAACATTTAGGTCATTTTCGTCCTCCCTACACTTAATCTTGTCCAATTAGGGTTTTTAACCAATCTTGTGCATCCAATGGGTCTTTTTGTGTCATTGGATAAACAATTAGGTCATTTTCGTCCTCCCTAGGCTAAATCTTTTCCAATTAGGGTTTTTAACTAATCTTGTGCATCCAATAGGTGTTTTTGTGTCATTGGATCAATATTTAGACCATTTTCGTCCTCCCTACACTTAATCTTGTCCAATTAGGGTTTTTAACCAATCTTGTGCATCCAATAGGTGTTTTGTGTCATTGGATGAACATTTAGGTCATTTTCGTCCCTTCTACACTTAATCTTGTCCAATTTGGGTTTTTAACCAATCTTGTGCATCCAATAGGTGTTTTGTGTCATTGGATGAACATTTAGGTCATTTTCGTCCTCCCTACACTTAATCTTGTCCAATTAGGGTTTTTAACCAATCTTGTGCATCCAATAGGTGTTATGTGTCATTGGAAGAACATTTAGGTCATTTTCGTATTTTCGTCCTCCCTACACTTAATCTTGTCCAATTAGGGTTTTTAACCAATCTTGTGCACCCAATAGGTGTTTTGTGTCATTGGATGAACATTTAGGTCATTTTCGTCCTCCCTACACTTTATCTTGTCCAATTAGGGTTTCTAACCAATCTTGTGCATCCAATTGGTGTTTTTGTGTCATTGGATGAACAATTAGGTCATTTTCGTCCTCCCTAGGATAATTCTTGTCCAATTAGGGTTTTTAACCAATCTTGTGCATCCAATATGTGTTTTGTGTCATTGGATCAATATTTGGGCCATTTTCGTCCTCCCTAAGCTAATTTTTATCCAATTAGGGTTTTTAACAACTCATGTGCATCCAATAGGTGTTTTGTGTCATTGGATGAACATTTAGGTCATTTTGGTCCTCCCTACACTAAATCTTGTCCAATTAGGGTTTCTAACCAAACTTGTTCCTCCGATAGGTGTTTTAGTGTCATTGGATGAACAATTAGGTCATTTCTATCCTCCCTAGGATAAATCTTGTCCAATTAGGGTTTTTAACCAATCTTGTGCATCCAATAGGTGTTTTGTGTCATTGGATGAACAGTTAGGTCATTTTCGTCCTCCCTACACTTAATCTTGTCCAATTAGGGTTTTTGACCAATCTTGTGCATCCAATAGGTGTTTTGTGTCATTGGAAGAACATTTAGGTCATTTTCTTATTTTCGTCCTCCCTACACTTAATCTTGTCCAATTGGGGTATTTAACCAATCTTGTGCATCCAATAGGTGTTTTGTGTCATTGGATGAATATTTAGGTCAATTTCGTCCTCCCTACACTTAATCTTGTCCAATTAGGGTTTTTAACCAATCTTGTGCATCCAATAGGTATTTTGTATCGCTGGATGAACATTTAGGTCATTTTCGTCCTCCCGACACTTAATCTTGTCCAATTTGGGTTTTTAACTAATGTTCTGCATCCAATAGGTGTTTTGTGTCATTGGATGAACATTTAGGTCATTTTTGTCCACCCTAGGCTAATTCTTGTCCAATTAGGGTTTTTGACCAATCTTGTGCATCCAATAGGTGTTTTGTGTCATTGGATGAACATTTAGGTCATTTTCGTCCTCCCTACAATTAATCTTGTCCAATTAGGGTTTTTAACCAATCTTGTGCATCCAATAGGTGTTTTGTGTCATTGGAAGAACATTTAGGTCATTTTCGTATTTTCGTCCTCCCTACACTTAATCTTGTCCAATTAGGGTTTCTAACCAATCTTGTTCCTCCGATAGGTGTTTTATTGTCATTAGATGAACAATTAGGTCATTTTCGTCCTCCCTAAGCTAATTCTTGTCGAATTAGGGTTTTTAACCAATCTTGTGCATCCAATAGGTGTTTTGTGTCATTGGAAGAACATTTAGGTCATTTTCGTCCACCCTAGGCTAATTCTTGTCCAATTAGGGTTTTTAACCAATCTTGTGCATCCAATAGGTGTTTTGTGTCATTGGATAAACATTTAGGTCATTTTCGTCCTCCCTACACTTAATCTTGTCCAATTAGGGTTTTTAACCAATCTTGTGCATCCAATGGGTGTTTTTGTGTCATTGGATGAACAATTACGTCATTTTCGTCCTCCATAGGCTAAATCTTGTCCAATTAGGGTTTTTAACCAATCTTGTGCATCCAATAGGTGTTTTTGTGTCATTGGATCAATATTTAGACCATTTTCGTCCTCCCTACACTTAATCTTGTCCAATTAGGGTATTTAACCAATCTTGTGCATCAAATAGGTGTTTTGTGTCATTGGATGAACATTTAGGTCATTTTCGTCCTCCCGACACTTAATGTTGTCCAATTAGGGTTTTTAACCAATCTTGTGCATCCAATAGGTGTTTTGTGTCATTGGATGAATATTTAGGTCATTTTCGTCCTCCCGACACTTAATCTTGTCCAATTAGGGTTTTTAACAAATCTTGTGCATCCAATAGGTGTTTTTGTGTCATTGGATCAATATTTAGGCCATTTTCGTCCTCCCTACACTTAATCTTTTCCAATTAGTGTTTTTAACCAATCTTGTGCATCCAATAGGTGTTTTGTGTCATTGGATGAACATTTAGGTCATTTTCGTCCGCGCTACACTTAATCTTGTCCAATTTGAGTTTTTAACAAATCTTGTGCATCCAATAGGTGTGTTGTGTCATTGGATGAACAATTAGGTCATTTCTATCCTCCCTAGGATAAATCTTGTCCAATTAGGGTTTTTAACCAATCTTGTGCATCCAATAGGTGTTTTGTGTCATTGGATGAACAGTTAGGTCATTTTCGTCCTCCCTACACTTAATCTTGTCCAATTAGGGTTTTTGACCAATCTTGTGCATCCAATAGGTGTTTTGTGTCATTGGAAGAACATTTAGGTCATTTTCATATTTTCGTCCTCCCTACACTTAATCTTGTCCAATTAGGGTATTTAACCAATCTTGTGCATCCAATAGGTGTTTTGTGTCATTGGAAGAACATTTAGGTCATTTTCATATTTTCGTCCTCCCTACACTTAATCTTGTCCAATTAGGGTTTTTAACCAATCTTGTGCATCCAATATGTGTTTTGTGTCATTGGATCAATATTTGGGCCATTTTCGTCCTCCCTAGGCTAATTTTTATCCAATTAGGGTTTTTAACAAATCATGTGCATCCAATAGGTGTTTTGTGTCACTGGATGAACATTTAGGTCATTTTCGTCCTCCCTACAGTTAATCTTGTCCAATTAGGGTTTTTAACCAATCTGGTGCATCCAATAGGTGTTTTGTGTCATTGGAAGAACATTTAGGTCATTTTCGTATTTTCGTCCTCCCTACACTTAATCTTGTCCAATTAGGGTTTTTAACCAATCTTGTGCACCCAATAGGTGTTTTGTGTCATTGGATGAACATTTAGGTCATTTTCGTCCTCCTTACACTTTATCTTGTCCAATTAGGGTTTCTAACCAATCTTGTGCATCCAATTGGTGTTTTTGTGTTATTGGATGAACAATTAGGTCATTTTCGTCCTCCCTAGGATAATTCTTGTCTTATTAGGGTTTTTAACCAATCTTGTGCATCCAATATGTGTTTTGTGTCATTGGATCAATATTTGGGCCATTTTCGTCCTCCCTAGGCTAATTTTTATCCAATTAGGGTTTTTAACAACTCATGTGCATCCAATAGGTGTTTTGTGTCATTGGATGAACATTTAGGTCATTTTGGTCCTCCCTACACTAAATTTTGTCCAATTAGGGTTTCTAACCAAACTTGTTCCTCCGATAGGTGTTTTAGTGTCATTGGATGAACAATTAGGTCATTTTCGTCCTCCCTAAGCTAATTCTTGTCGAATTAGGGTTTTTAACCAATCTTGTGCATCCAATAGGTGTTTTGTGTCATTGGATGAACATTTAGGTCATTTTCGTCCACCGTAGGCTAATTCTTGTCCAATTAGGGTTTTTAACCAATCTTGTGCACCCAATAGGTGTTTTGTGTCATTGGATGAACATTTAGGGCATTTTCGTCTTCCCTACACTTAATCTTGTCCAATTAGGGTTTTTAACCAATCTTGTGCATCCAATGGGTGTTTTTGTGTCATTGGATGAACAATTATGTCATTTTCTTCCTCCCTAGGCTAAATCTTTTCCAATTAGGGTTTTTAACTAATCTTGTGCATCCAATAGGTGTTTTTGTGTCATTGGATCAATATTTAGACCATTTTCGTCCTCCCTAGACTTAATCTTGTCCAATTAGGGTTTTTAACCAATCTTGTGCATCCAATAGGTGTTTTGTGTCATTGGATGAACATTTAGGTCATTTTCGTCCCTCCTACACTTAATCTTGTCCAATTTGGGTTTTTAACCAATCTTGTGCATCCAATAGGTGTTTTGTGTCATTGGATGAACATTTAGGTCATTTTCGTCCTCCCTACACTTAATCTTGTCCAATTAGGGTTTTTAACCAATCTTGTGCATCCAATAGGTGTTTTGTGTCATTGGAAGAACATTTAGGTCATTTTCTTATTTTCGTCCTCCCTACACTTAATCTTGTCCAATTAGGGTTTCTAACCAATCTTGTTCCTCCGATAGGTGTTTTATTGTCATTAGATGAACAATTAGGTCATTTTCGTCCTCCCTAAGCTAATTCTTGTCGAATTAGGGTTTTTAACCAATCTTGTGCATCCAATAGGTGTTTTGTGTCATTGGA